>CM033694.1:27214041-27816580 GCA_019514585.1 Dendrobium officinale
TCCATAGGATATGATATCTCCAAACCTCTATGCTTTTTTTTAAACATCGCCTAGTGGGAAACTTCATCCACATCATCATCATACTTATTATGCCTAATTGAAAATATTCATTTTATGTGGCTCTTTTTGTATATTCATTAGTGTTGGAGTGCTAATTGATGTATTCAAACATATTTTAGCAAATCAGTCTATACAAATTTATATCTATATTCTCTTTTAAATACACCATCTCTCTTGATCATCTAACACCTAAATTTATATATCGTTTAATGGATGCATTTTCTATCTTTTGATACAATATCATAGAGTTGTGTAAAAAAAATAACTTGGTTGGATTACAAGTGATGGACAAATGATTCACATTACTTTTTCAACATGCTAGGAGAATGAGTGTAATTTGAAATATGTACATAAATTTTTTTTCCAGCAACAATGTCTGTTCCAATCCTATCAATGGGAGACAGCAAAGTAAATAATCTTATTATAATCAAACAATTCAAAAACCACAATCAATTCTCATAATGCAGTCCATGGCACAATAACTAATTAGAAAATTTGAAATTGATGTAAATATAATGATGATTAATTTAGATGTTAGCATGCTCTTATACTTTGTGATGCCGTGATGCCCCAAAATCTAAATTGAATATGTTCTTTTACTTAGATCATGGGACATTACACACTTCCTCCAACAAGATTTAAGAACGGCATAAATAAGGAGGTAACACATTCTACAGCTTATCTTTTTTATAAGATAAATGAGCACTTGGAATTAACTGATTTTTTTAACCATAACATCAAATTCTCAATAACCGCAAAACCTTGTTGAGGAGAGGAATTATGCATCTCTGTAAAAAATATAGAAGCAAACTCTAATCCTTTTGCTATTTTTACTTTTGCATTTGATCAATGGTCTTTAAAAATATCATTAAAAATTTAGGAAGAGACCTCATTTCCATCGGATAAAAAGCGCACAACTTGAAAACTCAAGCCAGGCTAAACGATTACAACTCAATGAAGGTAGTATTAATTCACCACAAAAAAGAAAAAGAATGCAGGACTATTAGCACCACCAGATTAAGTTTAAATGCACTAGAAAAATTTTACCATGTTTGCAACTTAAACTATTTAAATAATAAGATCTTTACAAACAAAAAAACCAAGACAAAAGGTAGGGCATGGCAAAAGCACGTAGGCTGACAATTACAGTCTCCTTCTAAAAGCTCCATTAATGTAGGCGCCATGGATCTGGGGTAAAATTGTATCTTATTGCATCGAGCATATCATCTTGTAAACAAAGTAACAAACCGTAACTTGCTAACAGCTTAATTGGTTGCTTGTAATTACAAAACATGTTACAGAAAATAAAGATTTTGAGGGATTTTTGAGAAAGTTTGGGGAGTTTAAAATCAGAGTTGATGTCTATAACTACATCCAGCCAAATAAAATTCATCCACAAAACATTATTTTTAATTACATCCAGGAAGTAAATTCTGGGTTTGGCCCATTCGATTGAGCTAGCCTAGGGGTGAGACATTTTTAGTCAAGCTCAGTTCAATATCATACTACCAAGAAAGAGACGACTTGCTGTGGTCCATACAACTATCACTGACTCATCTTATTCTGGAAAGAAATTCAATTAAAAAGACAAGGCAAGGGCAAGCATTATAACTAAAGAAAACTGCGGTTTTATAAACGAAGAACGAAGAAAAAATAGATTAAGCGGGACGAAGAGAGATTGAACCTGAAACCGAAATGGAGGAATACACCTTGACAGCTGATCTTCTCCTGCCGTCTTCCTCAGAGGCGGTGGCCGATTGCGGGGAGCGCGAGCCGTCCCCGGCACTATCGGTAGAGAGGGAAGCCAGCAGGCCGAGTAGATTTAGACGGCAACCCGATTAGTTGACACACGATAATATATTCGGGTTAGGAACTCTGAATTAGGCCTATAAAACGCCTGCTTCGGGTCAACTCCTGGCTCATGCGAATATAGGAAAGCGAGGAGAGGGGAGGGAGAAAAAGTCTCCTCCATGATGAAGAAGGAGATCGTAGCACGATCACCGCGGCTCTTCTGCTCTTCCTGGTTGGGGAATAAATATCTTAAAAATTATATTATAAAAATCGAAATTATATATATATATATATATATATATATATATATATATATTGAATTTTTTTAATAAATATTTTACTCTCTTCATAAATTTTTTTATGTGGACTTTATGATAATATTTTCTCAGCCAAAATAGTAAGGAGGATTTAAGTGACACTTTTATCATCGATCACTCAAAACGTGATGATAATATGTCTATAATTATGACAATTTTATCATTAATCATGAAAAATAGTGTAATAAATAGAATAAATTTTTATGATTTTATATTTTAATTCATTATTATGGTTGGGAATAAATATCATATACTTTTTTGTATGAGAATATGATTATTTTTTCGATCATACTCACTAGATAGTCATCATAATGAGAGTGGTAATTTTGTTGTTAGTCTTGATAAAAGTGATGAGTTTGACAATAATTTTCAATTTGTGCAAGTAATGATGAAATTAGCTTTTTTATAGAAGTATAACATGTGAGAAGTTGATTCAATAGAGATATAGTAAATCTTGATCGCCTTATCCTTTCACTACATGACACATTATCAGAGTCATCATTGTATGGTCTTGGTTAAAGAAGAATATGATTTAGGTCTATTAGATATAGCTATGATACATGTCTCATGAACATACATTATGATGATCATTGTAATCAATGTCATAAAGGAGGTGATTGTGACACTTACGATATTCTAATCGTTGGCATCAACTATTGAACATCTAAAATGTCACTTAGTGTGTGGTCATGTTTAGCTCAAGTTATTTTCACTCACTTAATTAAGTTAGCAATTCTCCGTTTAGGACATTTCACATGATTAAGTCTACAAAATCAATTCATTAATCCTTTGGTTTAGACTACTATGGTTTGTTCTTTGGTCTCAATCACTATGAATCTTAGCCAAAGTAGACCCAAGCCCTCTAAAATTCCAATGCTTGGCATGTTCATACAAGGGTTAATCATAGTCATTCCCTAACTTGAGGACTTCTAGATAAAATAGATAAGTCAATTCTAGCCCCTGATTATCCCTAGGTTTTTACCCTAGTCATCTTTAAAAAATCATAATATGGCCCTAAGTATATGCTAGTCATGGCTGACCTTAGATTGACCATAAACCTAATTGAGGCAATATGCCCTTTGGGGGTAACCCTAAAAGCCACAATTATCCAATCAATTATATCTAACTACAAGTCAAACTTAGCCGAACCTCAACCCTATCTTGACGCAATGGATTTGTGGTTTAATCCATCAAATTTTCTTTCAAATATTTCAATAATATTTAAGTCAAACTTAATGACCATTTAACCAATCAATTTAAATCTCTGCCCTAGGTTTGACCAAAAGTCAAAACCTATCCAAATAGCTTGACCCAATAAGAAATTTGACCAAATTGAATCAATTAAATGCACAAACCTTTTCTAATCAACTCAAGTTAATATTATATTAGCTTAAGTTAACCTTAAACCCTAGTTAGTCCAATGTGGCCTAATTGAGCTATAGGATCCAAATCCTTCAATTGGATAAACTAACCTTAGCTAATTCTATCATTTGATCCTAATAGTTTAATTTTGTCTTGTTTGAGCATAATTGACCAATGGCTTAGTCCAAGTTTCCCTTGAATCCAAGCTAACCTATTTGGATCAACCCCTTGCCTAATTTAATCCAAATCAAACCATCCTAACCATATTCATGCTTACCTAAAACTTAGTTTGATTTAATTGAACAAACTAGACCATTTTCAACATTAGCCAACCCTAATTAGGTTATTAAATCCAAGGTTAGAAACTATATTATAGATAATGTAATAGTCCATATTTTGACTTAATCAAATAATATTTTAGGATTCATTATAAATCTAATTTATAAACTATTTTTGCCATAATTCAGATGTTATTGTGCTTTAATTATAATAAATTTCTCATAATTTTATAGTTATTATAGAAAATTGATACATGTTAGCATAAGTGAGTTTTTTGAGATATTTATTTTGTTGCACTATTGAGAAATTGCATAAGCCTTGATAAAAACAAGAATCTAATGTTTATAAGTGCCTTGAACCTCCATAGCTTTATTGGTTGTAAAGCTTCATACAAAGTAATAGACATGAGAATTCCTATGGCCTTTGGGAGGGTCTTTCCTTGCTTTCTTTGTGAAAATTCCTGCAGTTTTTGTAAGTTTTCTCACTGTTTTTTGTAAAAAACAAGTGCAGAATTTGAGGTTGTATCGCTGTTTTTACATGAGAAGTCCTATGGCATTTAGGTGGATCTCTCCTTGTTTCTTTGTGAAAATTGCTACAGCTTTTATGAGACCTTTTCTTACTAATTTTGTGAAATAAAAGTGCAGATTTTGGAAGTTTTCTCGCTATTTTACATAAGAATCCTCACCGCTTTTGGATGGATCTTGCATTGCTTCTTGGTAGGGATTCCTACAGTTTTTTGTGTAAGCTTTTCCCACTTTTTTTTTTTTTTTTGTAAGAAAAAGTGTATATTTTGGAGGTTTTATTTCCGTCGTTTTGCACAAGGACCTTTGTCATGAAGCTCATGTTTATTTATGAATCATCGTATGATAAGGAGAAGTTGTAAAAGTCATGTAGATTTCTTAACAAGATGTGCATCTAAAAATATCTTTGATGAACTTTGAGTGGATTATTTCGTAACAATTTCAAGAAAGCATGAGTGCAGAAAGTTTGCGATGATTTCTGATTATAAAGTGATGACATCTATGCTAGTATATTACATGAAACCTTACAAGCATTGCATACAAGTTGTTTGATGGAATATCGTTGAAGGAATAGTTGAAAAGCTTGATTTGAATGGAAACCTTTTTTTTCTCAAGTTTTCTTTGATCGTATACATTTGGCCATGAAAAAATTGGTTAATACATGATGAGTATCATCTTGGTGTTAAATATATTGATATTGTTGGGATTTTGATGATGTCTTGCCTATGGTTTATATCATGTACATCAATGCGTAGACTACGAAATGTTATAAAGTTTTTTATGCCTCATAAAAAAATGCATATGTAGGAAGATTTGAATTGGAACCTTTACTTCTTTTAGCATTCCACTCATACACTATTCGTTGGCATCACTATGAGATCTTGTTGGAAAGCTTTCGTGAATATGTTTTTGGCATGAGAGTAAAGTCATGGATTTTAATTAGAGAGTTACTTTGAATCATTGGTGACATGTAGCAAAAATAAATACAATTTGTTGGAAGGAATTCATGTTTATTCTAAATCATGTGGTAAATGAAAGGTTTATATCTATGATTAGTAAGTGTTTATACATCCCATACAAGCTTGAGAAGAAATTTTCATGTGTTTTGTGAATTATATGTGGTTTTACTCATGCTATTGAAACTTTTTTTTATGGTTGGAGAAGTGACATTAAATCTCCTTTCTTATGAACCTTTTGGTTTCAACGGTAAATGCACTAGTTGTCTTGTTGGTTGATATGAAGTATGTTGGTTCTTGATTTTTTGAAGTGTAGTTAGTTGCAACAAGCAAAGTATATGAGGTTGTTTCCTTTCTTAAAGTTCTTAAGCCATTAAGTTATGATTTGTTAGGTGAAGTATTATTGTTTTCTTTCTTCCTATTAGCTTGGTGGCTTCACATTCTTTTGCAAACTATGGTTATAAATTTGATATTAGAAGTAAGCTTAGTGAGTTTGTTGCAAAATTCGATTCATGTTCAATGTTGGTCTCAATTTTCAAAAGGCACATGGTTCTAATGCAAGGTGGCATATCTATGAAATGACTTTAATGTATTATGTGATAATGGTCTTTATACATTGTTATTTATGTTATTAGAATACTTTCTTTAAGCATGAGAAGAACAAATTACATAAACTCCTCTCTTATCATTGCCTTTTCTTTAATAGAAAATGTTGAGTTCTAACATTAAATACATGTGTGGCCTCATGTTGGAGAAGTTTTATATTTTGCTTTATATTGAGAAATTGTATGATTTGTTTTATATTAAGGATGCTTTGGGAAAGTTTTAGGAAATGCTTGATATTAAAAGATTTTATGGATGTCTTTATGGTTAAAAGTTTTTGCTAATTATTTTACATCGAGAGGCTTTATCGAAAGTTTTTGTGAATGTTTTGGGGTGAGGGCTCTACAATGAGAGTTTTTTTTTTTTATAAAACTTTCTCATTGGAAAGCTTTATGTTTTATACCCCACTCCAAATGAAAAGGAGGCACTTAATTATTGATTATTTTGGGTAGAATTTTTGTGTTAAAAGAGGGGATTCTAATAGATGATTTTTGTAGAGTTTTGTGTCAAAACAAGAAAGAAGAAATTTGGATAAGTGATTTGTGTAGCTTTTCATTCAAACAAAACAAAGAAAGTTTCATAAGTTAGATTTGGGTTTAAAAACTTTTTGAAGAGTGGAGTTGTATTGGTAGATTCTTTAGAGCTCTCCTTTTGGATGAAGCGATGTCTCTTAGTCCGGATCATGTCTCTTTCATTAATGTTTGCTTCTAGATATAGAAGAGTGTGGTAGATATAGAATTTGGAAGACTGTGATGGGTAGAAAGAAGTGTCGTTTTAGGTTTAGTTTTTTTTTTTTTTTTTTACTTGAACTTCTCTTGTTTGCTTTGGGTTTGGTAGGGAATAGCTTATGTAGTTATGTCGGGTTTGTATCAAGTGTCTCATTTAGATTGTGGGAATAATAAAGGGCGTTATTTATGTTGATTTAAAATACACTTGACTTTGAAGAAGTGTGTCCAAAATAACAATGCCTACATCCCTTTTATATATGATTTTCATTCTTCTTCTTTTGGTTGCTTTTAGTTGTCTTTCACTTCACTTTTAGTTTGTTTCTTGTCGTTTCTTTTATACTGTGATGTTGGACACTTACAAAATGAGAAGAACCCGAAACACAAGTGGCTCAATCGGTACAAGAAAGGTACGTTTTTTTTCTTTTCTGCATTTTCATTCTTTCATATTATTGTTTGCTTACAGAACTGCTCTAATCAACTTTTCTTCTATGTTTTGCGAGGTACCTTTTGGAAAGCAATGGATAAGGAACACTAGAGCACTTGGAGAGGGAGCTGGGACAACTAGATCCGAGCATCAGTCGCCCCTATTCATTCTGGTAGGGGAGCTACGGGCGGAACCACCGGGTCATAGCCCCCGGTGCTGTAAGTTTACTTTAAAACTTAGAAAACCTTTAGGGGCCTAGATGTTTGCACGCCTCCTACCCATAGGACCTTGTAGAAACTTCTTTTATAATTAGGATTGATTTTATTTTATTAGATCCCTAAAACCTCTTGACATACGTATAGAAGTCTTAAGGGTTAGAAAATAACACCGCCTTTAGTCCTATAATTTTAGTGACATCTAAGGACAAAAATTAAGGACCAGGTCTTAGAAAATATAGACTTAGGGTGCATGCTCCCTATAGGATAGAAATATTAAAATAAAAAAAAACTTAGTGACACATTTTCCTAGATTTTGGTTTTCTTTAATCCATTAATAATCAACCAACTAGTTTTAATCTAACTCTTAAAATATCTTAAAACACTCAATTCTTAATCAAATTATAAATATTTTATAATCATTAAACTTTAAATCTAAAATGTAAATCTAAAATATAATTCAACTAATCTAATGATTAACTCCTAACCAATCTAAAATCTAAAAGATGTAGGTTCCCATAGGAGATTAAATTATAAATTAAACTCATTAGGATAAAAGATTCCTAAATATCAAACCTTAGACTAATCTTATAAAATCAATTAACAAACTCTTTAATATACAACAACCACTCCAAAGATGAAGTTTATTGGATGGACTACTCCGGGCTGCGGGGCTAAGTGTCCTAAGGAGGCCTGGTTCCTCGAGCCTGGTGGCACAACGCTACGAATGGATTTAATAGAGTGTTAAACTTTTAAATTAATTCTTTAATTGGCTTAAGTCAAACCTTAATTGATAATAAATCACCTAATTCACCTTTCTTTTTAATTTATAACAAACTAAAATAATTCAACAAAATTAATTATCAATGGGTAATCTAGGCCTACGAGGCTATTAAGTTAGCCCCAAGGAGGGTGAAATAAACTTCACGACATCAGTGTGAAACAAATGTGGTAGTTAATCAAATACTAAAATAAAACATCTCTAAAATTAATCTTAAAATATTAAGATTTAAATTTTAATTAAAATACCCTTCGCCCCTTTAACAAATAAAAGAAATGTAAGTAACTTTAATTAAACTATCATATATAGGACCTACCAACATCACACAGCCTACACACACTTAGACTGGTTTGTCATGACACGACTATTAGCTTTAGGTTAGGTTGTTGTTCTGCTTTTATTTTCTGTACTATATTGTGATGCTTTGCATGTGACCTATGTGTTGGTTGTTTTCGCTACATGTTGTAGCTTTTCTGTGGTGCTTTTCTGTGACATTTTTCTAGCTTTCTTTCTGCACTGTTGTTGTAAGCGTTAGAATACCCATAGGTTAGACACGCTCTTTTTATACTAATACTGTCTTCCTGCAGGTGGTTGTGCTCACACAATGCTAAAGGGGGCTAAAATTAATAATAATAAATGTATAACTGCTTTAGGTACCTACTTCAACTGCTTAGCCCCCAATAATTAGAGCACAGCCAAGTGATTGATTTGAGCACTTTTTATTTACATATATAACTGCTTGGATGAATTTTTATTATAACTGCTTAGGATAACCCCTATAGGAGAGTCTAGATTTTCTCTTTTCAGTAATGTAATGTATTTGATAGTGATTGTTGTGAAGATCTAAAAATAAGGCATTTTTAAAGAGACAGGGATCCAAAGGAAAAAGTAAACCCCTACAGAGGGTTTTTTTTTATTTGGATATCCTTTTGGAGCATTCATTACGAGGAGTCCAAAGGGAAAAGTAAACCCCTACAGGGGATTTCCTTTTTTATTTAGGCATCCTTTTGGAGCATCCACTACAAAGAGCCCGAAGGACTGAAGATGATCCAAAGACGAATCAAGGAAGGGAAGTTGCAGACTGAAGATATAAAATGCCTTATTTTAAGATTTGCGTCGTTCCCGGGTTGTTGTCGGTGGAGCCTGACCACCCTTACTTTTCTGTACTCTGAGATGTAATATTGTATGATACTTGCCATGGACACTCTTTTTCGTGGGATTTTATTTTTGTTATTGTTTGTTTACTTTGTTTGCGCAGTAAAACCAGCATGCTTTTTATAGGTTTCTTTATTGCTTGTGTTTGTGTCTGACTCGCTAGGCTCTTTTAGGATAAAATTCTTCTACTTGTAATCAATAATAAAAATTTAAGATTAACTCACATAGAAATATAACGATTCTAGGGAATAGCCGGAATCGTCCGAGGTCGCATACATGCATTCTCTCTTCTTTTAGACAAGCTTCCCCGCCTGCGGGTAGAGTCAGGATAATCTGGCCTATGAGGATGAAGTGCCAGACTTGGAGAAGTTTAGTCATTCTCAAAAATTATTTTATAAGCCTTTTTAAAATTTTATACATCCCTGATTTGGAGACTTTCAACCAGCATAAACTGCATTAGTAACTAATTAAAATTAAAATTTAATTGCATTAGTTTTAGGTGCATAATACCACTCATAAGTGTATGATCACTTAGAAATTTTTCTAGTTGTCGATCCCAAATTTCAATGTCTAAACTACCCTCCTATCTTTCATATGGACTAGACAGCATGAATTTTATACGATTAGGTGATTTTAGCTAGCTTCCTTTTCAGGCAAGGAATAAGTCCAGGCTGTATTAGTTAGGTCGTATGTTAGTGTCGTGAGTACGACACTGCATCTTTATAGATTTAGGGTCTAAAGGTGAGTGGTACAGGTGTATCACTATACACCTTATTGGTGGGTAAGCTCTCCATCCTTTCGGAAGCTATAAACCCTACCTATCTGCGTCGCACAGATGACGCCACCTCCTTCCTTCTCTAGTGCATGCCTGAGTGCATTGTCCTTCCTTTTTTTTCTCCAGTTTCCACTTCTTCGAGCCGACCGGATGTTGACTGAACCACGTGTGATTGATTGAACCAAGTTGGGACCTTCTTCCCCTTTGATTAGGAAAGCCTAGATTTTCCCTTAGCACTAAACCCATTACAGAAGATAATATAACGTCCTTAATCGAGAGTTTTCTTAGACCGAGATTTAAGATGTAATTAACTACGGGGGCTTGCGCCTGTAGGAAATCGATCCCAACAATCAAATAAACCCCATCCGAGCTGATGTATCGAATGGGGGAAATCTCATGAACTTTAGGGTTATACATATTATTATCCATCAAGGTTGGTAGGTGAAAGCCACTGCCCTCCATGGCTAATCGTATGTATAACTCCATCTACTCTTCCATCGGCCTGCTTGTGTCGGGTGTAAAGGTCTACGACCATTTTGTCCTACAGGATAGTGTGATCGTACCCTTTGCATTCGAACCACATAAGCAGAATCCTTTCGGAGACCCACAGATTTCTGGTAATCATGGTGGGACAGGTTTCTCTCTCCATCTTTGGATGTTAAATTATAATCTTCTGTGTGCACACCGGGTTTAGTGCTCTTTAGTTAGGTTCTTCCTCTTCTAGCCCTTATGGGCTATTCCGTCCCTTTCCTTCTCTTTCTGTCTGGTGGTTTTATTTTACGCTAATTATTGCAGTTTGTGTTAGCAGACAGTGCAATGGCGTACTCTGGTCCTTCAGTTACTTTCTGTTTTGGCTCTGACTTGTGGGTGACACTCCCTGAGTCCCTGCTCTTGAGCCCACCTACGGGGGGAATTGAAAGTTCGTTAGGGATGTTAAGCCCTATGAACTTTGTCCCAGGCTAACCAAGAGGGGGGGTGAATTGGTATTTTAAAATTTCTTTTCACAAAGAATAAAAATCGTATAAACCAAAATCACACCACAAAAATAAATGCGGAATTAAAAGTGCGGAAGCAAGAAAACAAGAACATAGGAATTTATAGTGGTTCGGTCAACTCGACCTACGTCCACTTCTTGGAGGCACCCTCCAAGTATTGCATACAAAAATATGACTCTCCTTTAGCCCCCACGGCTAGGTGGAGAAGCCCTCACAAGAACCTCCTTTTTGCCATCCTGACAAGGCAGAGAACCTATCTCCTTTTGCTTCCTCCTGAAACTGGCAAAGAACCACAACCAAAAGTTAACTCCTTACCTCTACCGACCCTTCCACGGATGAGAAACTCTAGACGAAGAACAAGCAGAGCGATCCTTGAAGCAACCCTTGTGAATCCCCTCACAAGTTCCCCTCACAAGATCCTCTCTCTCTCTCCCTCTCTCTCTTTCTCTCCTCAAGGCCTTCTCAGGTCAATGCAGCAGCCAAAGGTATTCTAAAACGTTGAACAAGAGTTCTTAAATAGAAGAGCTTCAAAGGAGCTCATTAATTATAAGTTGCCGACATTATCGTCCAGGCCGATATGGACATCGGCTGGCCGATCAGTACAAAACTCAGAAGATCGGCCAGAGTATCGCCCTGGATGCAAAACTGGACAATTGAAAATTGGCTTGATCGTCCAGGCTGATCTTACAATCGTCCTGGCCGATCAGTTCAAATCAGAGAAAAATCATCCAGAGCATCGCCCTGAATTCGAGCTGGCCGATATTTATCGTCCTGAAGTAACTAAGATTTTTGAATAGATCGTCCTGGCCGATCCTGCGATCGTTCAGGATGATATGATCGTATCAATCATCCTTAATTACTCCCTTGATTTTCTAATCAATTAAGGTATAATTTGTGAATATCGTCCAGGCCGATCAATGATCGTCCTGACCGATAATTTAAAAAATACAGTATACCTTAATTGTCTATGGTGGCAACTTCTTTCTATTTTGAGCTTATCGTCCTGGACGATACATGTATCATTTAGGTCGATATGTTAATGACGGCTACCTTAATTAAGAATTCTTATTTAAACTTTTTGTTTTAAGCCTGATCGTCCAGAACGATGTAAAAATCGTCCTGGCCGATATGAGTAAAAGCAGAAATTATAAGTCTCTGAAGTGTGTGTGTGTAGGGTTACTTAACATCAGTCTTTTTGAGTATTACAAGTAGACTCAAGAAGTGAAAAAACAAAAGCACAAACTGACTCAACCCTAAACCTACGCAATCCTGAACTGGCTTCATCTGTTCGTCCGATCTTTGATTCCTGAAAAGTTAGAAGAAACAAGTAGTCCAAGAGAATTAATAGTGTTTGTCAATCATCAAAACACAGGTCATGAAAATAGGTTTGCAACAATCTCCCCCCTTTTTGATGATGGCAAAACACTACGAAAATAATTAGCAGTAAAAGTTCATGATCGACAAAAAAAGAACATCATAAACTTCTCCCCCTTTTGACATATTAAAAAGGAGGGAACATAAAAGAACAATAGCAAATCACAAAATCCCTTTTTTTGGCCAAGACATGAAAATGATATAGTATTCTATGTGATTGATTTAAAAACTTGTGAGTTAATGTGTTAATAATCTCATCAATCCATAGAATAGTAGAATATCCGATCATGGTTACCCTTATCTCAGACGTTTTTTTAGGGTAGAAACGTCTTTTGAAATCAATGACCTAACTCAAAGAATTAATTGGATATATAAAAAAAACCATCCATCACTTGGCTTAAGAAAAAAAACTATCTTTAAAAATAATGAACCAAAATAAATTTGTCACGATCAGAAAACAATCAAAATCAAGCCTTTGAGAACCAAAACTTCTAAGTTCTAAAAGATTTAAAAAGAGAGAATAGCTTGCTTTTGAGTGGGCTCATTTTATGCCTCTTGTCAAATGAGTTGGTGCTTTGTACATCATTTTATAGTTTTTCAATTTTGGCATCATTACGCTTCTTTTGTTGGCATCATTGGCCAAAATTTTTTTGATTTTGCAAGCTACATTCTCTTTTATAAACTTTTAAAAAAATCTTAGTTGGGAGTATATCTTCTTAGATATTAGAGAATAGGAGCTCTCTCTCTAACATAAGGAAGAATTATCACAAACAGAGTTAATAATCAAGGACAAGAGTAACGAGGGATCTTGATGTGACAAAAAACTTTAAACATTATAATTACAAGATAGATTTGTTTAAGCAAGCTTAAGAAAAGATCTTAATTTTATAAATAATTTTTACTTTGAGATAGATTTTTTATTAGAAAAAAAATTATGCCACTAAAATAGGATAGAGAAAGAGACATAATCATAAAAAATTCATACATCTAAGAGATTAGGAGATGAAAAACACATTGACTACAAATTTTCAAAAGCAAGGACAAAGAATATAATATCATATCAGCAATGATTTTGAAGACTAAGTAAAAAGAAAGAAAAATAAAACACACCAAAAAAGCTAAGAGAAAGAGAAAATAGAAAACAAAAGCAAGCAAAAGAAAATAACTAAAAGATCAAGTTTCATGCATTTATGTCAATCACACCTAATCTGGTCCTTAAAGAACTGAAAGTGTCGAAGGCCAGTGGTTTAGTAAAGATGTCCGCCAGTTGGTTTTCAGTTGTCACATGGTGTAACTCAATGTCTCCCTTAGTCACATGATCTCTAATGAAGTGATGCCTAATGTCAATGTGTTTAGTCCTTGAATGTTGGATAGGATTCTTAGAGATGCATATGTACTAGTGTTGTCACAAAAGATTGAGATGGTGCCTACAGGTAATCCTAAATCCAATACATGTTGTTTCAACCAAAGGACTTGGGCCACACAACTTCCAAGAGCAATATATTCAACTTCAGCAGTGAAAAGTGCAACAGAGTTTTGCTTTCTACTAGACCAAGAGACCAAAGATTGTCCAATGAATTGACAGGTTCTCTAGAAGTGCTTTTTCTATCCACCTTGCATCCTGCAAAATTAGAGTCCGAAAAATCAATAATCTCAAAAGAAGTGTTATGTCTAGGGTATCAAATCCCTAAGCCTTGTGTCCCCAAAAGGTATCTAAAAATTCTCTTAACAGCTGTCAGGTGAGACTCCTTAGGGTCAGCTTGAAATCTAGCACAAAGGCAAACAATAAACATGATATCAGGTCGGCTCGCAGTCAAGTAAAGTAAAGATCCAATCATGCCTCTATACTTCTTCTGATCAACAAACTTACCACTTGGGTCCTTATCAAATGGAGCACTAGAAGTCATGGGAGTGTTAATTGGCTTGGCTTTGTCCATCTCATATTTCTTCAAAATGTCATTTATGTATTTTGTTTGATTTAAAAAGGTTCCATCTTCCAATTGTTTTATGCTAAACCCCAAAAAGTAGGACAATTCTCTCATCAAACTCATCTCAAACTCTCTACTCATTATTTTGGAAAACTCATCACATAATTTCTTATTAGAAAATCCAAAGAGTATATCATCCACATAAATCTGAACAATGAGTAAATCATCTCCAACTCTCCTAAGAAAAAGGGTGATGTCTACGCTCCCCTTGACAAACTCCCTCTCTAGTAAGAATGTGCTAAGTCTCTCATACCAAGCTCTTAGTGCCTGCTTTAAACCATACAAAGCCTTTTTTAATTTAAAAATATGATTTAGAAATTGAGAACTCTCAAAACCTGGGGGTTGTTCTACAAACACATCTTCTTTTATTTTCCCATTTAAAAAGGCACTTTTGACATCCATTTGAAAAACTTTAAATCCTTTATAACAGGCAAAGGATTTAAGCCTCCTAAGAAAAAGGGTGGTGTCTACGCTCCCCTTGACAAACTCCCTCTCTAGTAAGAATGTGCTAAACCTCTCATACCAAGCTCTTGGTGCCTGCTTTAAATCATACAAAGCCTTTTTAATTTAAAAATATGATTTAGAAATTAGGAACTCTCAAAACCTGGGGGTTGTTCTACAAACACATCTTCTTTTATTTCCCCATTTAAAAAGGCACTATTGACATCCATTTGAAAAAGCTTAAATCCTTTATAACAGGCAAAGGCTAATAGCACTCTAATGACTTCCAATCTAGCTACAGAGGCAAAAGTTTCCTCAAAGTCTATCCCTTCTATTTGATTGTACCCCTTAGTCACCAATCTTGCTTTATTTCTCACCACCACACTCCTGAATCATTCACCTTGTTCTTAAAGACCCACTTTGTCCCAACTACACTTTTGTCCCTTAGGTCTTTCTACAAGCTCCCAAATATCATTCCTAACAAATTGATTCAATTCTTCTTGCATTGCTAAAATCCAAAACTCATCAGTAAGGGCTTGGTTAATGGTGGCGGGTTCAGTCATAGAGATAAAGGCAGATTGGTTCACCTCCTTCCTAAAGTCCATGTCTAGTCTTAACTCCACTAGAAGGGTTTCCTAAGATCAAATCCTTGGGGTGACTTGTAGAGTATCTCCAATCTCTAGGCAAAATGTGTGAAGGTCCCTTTCATCAAAATTTTCTACTCATTGGGTGACTTCTCGTACTCCTTCATTATCTTGGTGCTCTCTCCCCCTTCCCCAAATTTTTCTACTCCACTTGTAATCTCTCCAACATCATCATCTTCTACTCCATGTTTCTTAGGATCAGACTCATCAAAAACTATATGGGTTGTCTCTTCCACCATCAAAGTTTTCTTGTTAAACACCCTAAAAGACTTTCCAACACTAGAATATCCCAAGAATACTCCTTCATCAGATTTAGGATCAAATTTTCCCAAGTGAGACTTCCCATTGTTGTGAATGAAAACCTTACAACCAAAGACATGAAAATGGGAAAGATTGGGTGTTCTACCCTTAAGGATCTCATAGGGTGTTTTCTCTAATTTGGCTCTAACATTCATCCTATTCAACACAAAACAAGCTGTGTTAACTGCTTCAGCCCAAAAGTATTTTGGAAGTGAATACTCAGCAAGCATGGCTCTAGCGGCTTCCACCAAGGTCCGGTTCTTCCTTTCAGCTATCCCGTTCTGCTGAGGGGTCCTAGGGGCTGAAAAATTGTGGCTAATCCCTTTGTCCTCACAAAAATGTCCAAATCTTTCATTTTCAAACTCTCCCCCATGATCACTATGGATGGTCAAAATCTCACAACCTAGCTTTTTCTGAATCAAAGTAGAAAATGTTTTAAACTCCTCAAAAGACTCATTTTTATGTGAAAGAAATCTAGTCCAAGTGAACATTGAGTAGTCATCAACAATCACAAAACCATAGACTTTCCCTCCCAGGCTAGCAGTGCTAATGGGTCCAAGCAAATTCATGTGAAGGACTTCTAGAGGTCTAGAGGTGCTAATGTCCTTAATGGGGTGAAGAATGAAGTGGACTTGCTTTCCTAGTTGACAGGCATCACAAAGGTGGTCTTTTGAAAACTTAAGTTTGGGGACACCTCTAACTAGGTCCTTTTGGGTCACTTCCCTAAGAGTTTTCATACTTGCATGACAAAGTCTCCTGTGCCACAACTAAGAATCATCAATCACAGATTTTAAGCAAAAAGAAGCAGCACATTCAATGTTATTTAAATCAAGCATGTAGACGTTGTTGATCCTCTTTCCCTGCAAAATAGTGTTGTTACTTAAACTTACAATGCATGAATTTGCAAAGAATTGCACGATGAAGCCTTTGTCACAGAATTGACTGATATTGAGCAAGTTGTGCTTCAATCCATCTACAAGCAAAACATTTTCAATCATAAGGTTCTTGGAATTACCAATTATACCTGCTCCTACCACCTTCTTGGTGGTGTTGTCTCCAAGAGTAACCTTGCCTCCAGTCTTGGACTCTAGTACAACAAACTGGCTGGCATCACCAGTCATATGTCGAGAGCATCCACTGTCCAGGTACCACATACTCTCACGAGGCCTTTTGTGAGAGCCCTCCTACAAAATTACCAAATGTTAGATTTAGGAACCCAAGCAGGTTTGGGTTCCTTCTTATGAAGAGAAGAATGTAATGCATGTGTGGTATGCTGTGGATCATGCACCTTAGGTCTCCACACCCAATGTGTACTATGGTGAATCATGCAAGTGTGTGAGATGTGTCCTAGCATGCCACATGAAAAATATCTAACTCCAGGAAAGGGATTTCTTAAGTGGTTTGAGTTATAATGCCTCTTCCTAGGTTTTGACAATTGATCAAAAGTAGTTGTCATCCTAGTTTTCTTACATGCTCCTAAATCATTTTGAATCTTCAAATTAGTGCTCTTTAAAACTTTATTTTTAATCCTCAAATTTTTCTCCATCTCCTTAGACTTCTTAAAATCAGATTCAAGTGATATGTGTGAGACTTTTAATGCATCAAGCTTTTCAACTAACTCACAATGATTTTTATTTAACTCATCAAATTCATCAAGTAAAGTCATATGATTTGAATCAATTATTTGATGGTCTTTAATCAAAATTTCATGCTCTTTTTTATAGATTTAAAAATTCTAATTTCAAGCTAGCATGTATTTTCTTTAATTTCCTATATGATGCATGAATTTTTTTTAAAACTTCAAGAAGTTGATCGTATGAAAGTTCACATACCTCTTCTTGATCAGGATTGTTGTCTGTCATCAAGCACAATTTTGATGTCTCATCTTCTGTTTTTGTCTCTGATGAATCTGATGCCGAATCCGCCCAAAATGATCTTTGTACTCTCCTCTTGTCCTTCCTTAGCTTAGGTTTCTCCTCACCCTTTTCTTTGCTTGAGTGGTCTTTAAGTGTAGGGCAGTCAATTTTTACGTGTCTTGGTTTCCTGCAATTATAGCAAACAACATCATAAGATTCTTTAACATGTTTATGATCCTTACCTTTTCTCCAATTTTGATGATGCTTTTGTTTCTTCCTTAGAAAGCTTTTGAATTGCTTTGTGATGAAGGCAACTTCATCGCTTTCAGACCCGAAAGATTCAGAATCCGATTTGTGTACCTTTAATGCAACTATTTTCTCCTTCTTCTTCTCACCTGCATCAAGATTTTTTTTATTCACCCATTGCTCGTAAGCAATGAGTGAGCCAAGTAAGTTGTCAATAGAATAAGTGTTCAAATCCTTAGATTCAATGATTGCAGTGATTTTAGCATCATACGATGAAGGCAAACATCTCAAAATCTTGTTAACATTTTTATAGTTTGAAAGTTCTTTTCCTAGTGCATGTAGTGAAGTAACTATCTGAGTAAACCTTGTGTACATGTCAGAAATCGATTCATGAAGTTTCATACGAAAAAGTTCGTAGTCATGCAAGAGAAAATTCAAACGGGATTGTTTAACCTCATTAGTACCTTCATAGGTGATGCACAATTTATCCCAAATCTCTTTGCCAGTTTTGCAAGTGGAGACACGCATGTAATCCTCAGATTTTAAAGCACAAAAAAGTAGTTCAAACATTTTGTATTCAATTGAGCTAAATCTCGTTCATCAAAAGTAAATTCGGTAAAAGCAACTTCAGTTTTAACACCATTAAATTCACGAGAAGGTGGAGAATAACCTTCTTGAATAAGCAACCACATGCAATAATTAGTAGATTGTAAAAACGTTGACATGCGGGTTTTCCAGAAATCAAAAGGTAAGTTGTCAAACAAGGGTGGTCGTGTAATTGAATACCCTTCCGTAGTGTTACGATTTCCAAGGTTAGCCATGGATCAAATTCAAAAAGTTTTCAAACTCAAATTTTTGAATCCTGCTTTGATACCACTTGAAAGTTTGTTGGGGATGTTAAGCCCTATGAACTTAGTCCCAGGCTAACCAAGAGGGGGGTGAATTGGTATTTTAAAATTTCTTTTCACAAAGAATAAAAATTGCATAAACCAAAATCACACCACAAAAATAAATGCAGAATTAAAAGTGGGGAAGAAAGAAAACAAGAACACATGAATTTATAGTGGTTCGGTCAACTCGACCTACATCCACTTCTTGGAGGCACCCTCCAAGTATTGCACTACAAAACATGACTCTCCTTTAGCCCCCACGGCTAGGCGGAGAAGCCCTCATAAGAATATCCTTTTTGCCACCCTCTACCGACCTTTCCACGGACGAGAAACTCTATACGAATAACAAGCAGAGCGATCCTTGAAGCAACCCTTGTAAATCCCCTCACAAGCTCCCCCTCACAAGATCCTCTCTCTCTCCCTCTCTCTCTCTTTCTCTTCTCAAGGCCTTCTCAGGTCAAGGCAGCAGCCAAAGGTATTCTAAAATGTTGAATAAGAGTTCTTAAAAAGAAGAGCTTCAAAGAAGATCATTAATTATAAGTTGCCGACATTATCGTCCAGGCTGATATGGACATCGGCCTGGCCGATCAGTACAAAACTCAGAAGATCGGCCAGAGTATCGCCCTGGATGCAAAATTGGACGATTAAAAATTGGCTTAATCGTCTAGGCCGATCTTACGATCGTACCGGCCGATCAGTTCAAATCAGAGAAAAATCGTCCAGAGGATCGCCCTGAATTCGAACTGGCCAATATTTATCGTCCTAAAGTAACTAAGGTTTTTTAATAGATCGTCCTAGCCGATCCTGCGATCGTCCATGACGATATGATCATAACAATCATCCTTAATTACTCCATTGATTTCCTGATCAATTAAGGCATAATTTGTGAATATCGTCCAGGCCGATCAATGATCGTCCTGGCCGATAATTTAAAAATACAGTATACCTTAATTATCTATGGCGGCAACTTCTTTCTGTTTTGAGCTTATCGTCCTGGCCGATACACGTATCGTCCAGGCCGATATGTTAATGACGGCTGTCTTAATTAAGAATCCTTATTTAGACTTTCTGTTTTAAGCCTGATCGTCCAGGACGATGTAAAAATCGTCCTGGCCGATATGAGTAAAAACAGAAATTCTAAGTCTCTCAAGTGTGTGTGTTTCGGGTTACTTAACATCAGTCTCTTTGACTATTACAAGTAGAATCAAGAAGTGAAAAAACAAAAGTACAGACTGACTCAACCCTAAACCTACATAATCCTGAATTGGCTTCGTCTGTTCGTCCGATCTTCGATTCCTGAAAAGTTAGAAGAAACAAGTAGTCCAAGAGAATCAGTAATGTTTGTCAATCATCAAAACACAGGTCATGAAAATAGATTTGCAACAGGAATCACCTTCGGTTCTTTTACCGACTCGGCGTACGTCACTCTAGGCGGGCCGACCCCCTCCGAGGTTGCTACCTTCTCTCCCCCTTAGAGGAGAGGACGTGCAGCCATGCGACCTTTTGGATGACTTGTTGCTCGGTAGCCAGCCCGTGCACCCGCTCATCCCTTTGCTGTTCGTGCGCAGCCAGTGCGCCCGGTGGTTAGGCAGCCAGTGCCTAGGCCACTTCCTGTTCACCCTATTCGTCCAGCGGTCAGGCGGCCAGCGCCTGTCTCTCCTGTTGTTCGTATAGCCTCGGCCCCTCAGCGCTGGCAGCTAGTAGCAGTTCCTTTACCTATTATTCCGGTAGAGGATGCTCGTGCTCGGGTCTCCCCTCCTCCTTCCTCTTCGAGGAAGAGGGTTGCTCAGGCCGAGCTTCCTCCACCTTCTACTCGTCGGGTTTCTGTTTTCTGAATAAAGTGCAGCAAGAACGGAGAAACTGTGTGATCTCCCTCACAGTACTTCTCCCTCACCAAGCTCACCTTGTTCTTCCTCTCTGAAACCCTAAAATCTTTTCAAGAGCTCTCTCCCAAGGATTCCCTCTCTAATCACGAGCTAAAAAAACCTTGAGTTTTCCAAAGTAGCTGTTACTATCGCACAGTACGATTACATATTTTACAGTATGGTTAGTATAAATGAGCTTCGTCCTAATACGAAGGTTTACAAACATGTAAAAAATTATGAATACAATTGTACAGTATGATATAAACTCGTACAATACGATCAGTAAAACTCTTCTGTTCGTACAGGACGATGGCCGAGACGATCAAAACTAGTCTCTATACATCATAGGGTACGACTTACTTCGTACAATACGATTAGTCAAAATCAAGGGATCGTCCAAGATGAAGTCTGGGATGATCAAAACTCATCTCTATACATCGTAGGGTACGACCTACTTCGTACAACATTATTAGTCAAAATAAAGGGATCGTCCAGGATGAAGTCCAGGACAATAAAAAATAGCCTCGATTCATCATATAGTACAAACTAATTCATACAGTACGATGACCAATCAGAGATTACACCTTGATTTATTCCACTAATCACGGATTAAGTATTCAAAATAAAATGTACAATATGAATATATTCATACAATACGAATGACTAATAAACTTACTTAAACTAATCTGACGGCTAGGATTTTGGATTAATAACACATCGTACAACACGATATAAATTGTACCATACGACCTGTTCACAAAAAGATGTTTTAGACAGATCATATCGTATAGTATGATATAAACTCGTACAGTACGATCAAAAGAGAAAAAAATTCTACATTTTCTTTTTAAAACCCCTCTCCCCCTGTGTGTGTGCATGGTTGCTCAGTCTTATATGTAATTTGTGGCCTCAAAAAAGGAAATAAAAAAAATGAAAAATTATAATGTTATAAACTCACACTACTACTCTACCCAGTCTTGAGTCTTCTTGTTATCCTGAGTAACTTGTGATCTTCCTGAAATGTTAGCACTCACAGACACTAGCAGAAATCAAAGATATTTAATGAATAGTAATTCAGATGACACTATTTGTCATTATCAAAATCTCAAACTAGGGATCATGGATTGTAACACAACTCCCTTTCTAGTCTTATCAACAAGAAGAATATCATCAACAAAAGCATAACTAGGGTATAACCTTTTGCAATTGTTTATTGAGAAGATCCATGACTAAAGCAAAAAAAAAAAAAAAAGAGCTTAAGACTGGTCCTTAATGTAATCCAACTAAAATAGGAAAATACTTGGTCAAACTACCTTGTGTTTGAACATAAGTAACAGCTCTTAAGGAATCAACACACTCATGACTTGAATATAAACATTATTAACTTCTTTATCTAACCTTTCAATAAATGTATAACTTCCATAGTAGACCTACCCGGCATGAATCCAAATTGATTTTGAGAAACATTAGAATCACGTCGCAACATATGCTCCATAACTCTCTCCCATAGTTCTAAAGTATGTCACATTAACTTAATTTTTCTATAATTTACACAATCTTGTATATCACCTTTATTCTTAATAATAGGAATCAACACACTCATTCTTCATTCATCTAGCAACTTTTAGTCTTCAAAATGATATTAAAATTTAAGCAAAGAAATTCCTTCATCTCCTAAGCATTTCCACACCTCTATTGGAATATCATCAGGTCAAACAAATTTTTATTGTGACAACAAACATTTAGGAAAATGAGAAGAGAACATAATATATATGAAGCATAAAACCTTGCTAGAAAACTTACTCAAATCTTATGCTACACATAAAAAATAATAATAACTTGAGGAGATGATTGTTAGGCATTCAAGCAAAATTGAGATGATCCAATAGGATTTTATATAAAATCAATACAAAGGTCTTAAAAAATGATGATGATCTAGATCAAGAAAGCACACATAGAACATAGGCTAATTTAAGGCAACTATATTAAAGGGTCAAAGTATTTATACTAGACTTAATCTGAAAAGAAAAAAAGAAAAATGCACCAAATAAGATGTTTAAATACATATGAGTGTTGGAAGCTAAGTGAAATCTAACCAAGAATATTTTGAAACAAGTTATTAGACCTAAATAAAATAACCAATACCCAGTCTATAAGCATATCACTAATACAGGAATCGACTCCCTTAGGGAGTGCAACACATATGACTTTCATTATGATAAAGTGAGATAATAAAATCCATAGGGGAAGTCAATATTTCTATCAAATAAATTTTGATGAAGATTTAGTCCAAACATTGTTATCACTAAGTACATGATATAAGGAACTTAAGCATATATAATTCTAAATTAAGTTTCAAATAGATATTCAAATAAATAATAATCAATTTATTAATCATAATAAAAGCATTACTGCCATTTTGGTATATGAGATTCACCCTTCGTATAGGGGCTTAATATTGAGAATCTTATTCGTCATAATTCTTAGGATAGTAACCATTAATAAGTATTGTGGGTTGTTGACAATCAAAGTCTACTAACTTGAGTCACTTTCATAGGTGGTAAACTTAAGCCTATATAAGAAGGAAAAAGCCCCTATACGAATTTAGCTCTAAAAGCCTTATGTTAGATTAAGGTATCATGGCCTTGAGCCATATAACATTAATATAGCTCAAGATTATGAGATTTTTATAAATGTGTCTCATCTAAAGATTGAAGTTCTTCCAACCTTAAATGGGTTTTCTATTCCTAATGATATAATAACTAAGGGAAAATCTCAAAAAAAAAAAAAAAGGTTATGCTTATAAAGGAAAAATAACTTCACTTCCACATACCAAAGTGAATGGGATAAATAATAATTAAGTTTAATATATGTCAGGCATGTATAAAAGGCCTCAAGAAATTTTTTAAGACACTCTCATTTATTATGAACCATTATGTTTATAAATAATAAGACCTTTAGCCTAACAATAATAGTTGAATAATGCTAATCAACATGATGATAATAGATAAAGCTATTAATCTTAGAGCTCAAATTTTGTGTCAATATCTTACATAATCATGTTAGATACACAAATTAGTATATAATGTGATCCTAAAAGAATTGTAATATGGGAATAGACTGCCTTTGATAAGGGAAAACATTTTTCACCTTAATAAATTAGTTAGTGGTTGCTAAAATAAATTTATAACACTTTAAGGGAGGAGAATCAATAGAACTGATGATACCTACCCCTTGCTCTCAAAAGCCTAAGAGGCAATTAAGATGAAGGGAATTTAGTTGATAGTGAAGCACAATGAATATCAAACTAATGATATTGACAGGCAATATCCACACAATCAATAGATATTAAAGGTTAATAATAATTTAGGAACTTAATTTTGTGTTCTATCTTTGGGTTAAATTTGTGGGCTCCACAAAATCTAAAATGCACTTATTCATGATCTTAAGAGCTTCATCCTTCCTAAGGTAATGTTGCCACATATTGTTAAATGTACATTGGCATAATGTATGACACTATTCTTGATTTAAAAAACAATCAGAAGTATACCATTAAAGAAGTAATTTATGAAGGGTTGTATCTAATCAACCTCTTCACCTTCAACCATAATAATGATCCCACTATTGGGTATCACACCATTTATATGTTTGATATCAAGATTAATTGGGGATATAACTTGTCTATTCAAAATTGAAATGTTCATAAGATCACTATCTATGAAAGATGGCCATTTGTCAATTTAGAGAGTTCACATTCCATGTTATTCTAATCATTGGGCACTTGATTCGAAACAACTTTAAGGATGTGTTGGAATAATTTCATGCTTAATTGTAGTATGTTAATAGACTAGACTTAAGGCCCTCATTATTGAAATAAACTTAAAAAATTTCACCAAAAAGCACATCATTCTTTACTTCTCATTATAATAAATATTTATAGCTATTTTTTTAAATGCAAAACAAGATGGAAAGTGAGAGACGACTATCCACTAGATTTTGAGGGAGAGTGATGTAACCGATATGCAAATACCCCTTTCTTTTTTTACTTAGGCTAGTCAAACATGAATGGATAATTTTTATTTGATTTATTTTATGCAAATAAACATTTTTAAATTCATGAATATAAAATTCCCACAATATTTAAAAAAGTTAAATTAAACCTTAAGTTTTCAAAATATAAATATTTAAAATTCAAAATTTTTAAAATTAAAATCAACATTTCAAATTATACATGTAACTATAAACTTAAAATTACAATTACACAATCTTAAACAACAATTATAATACACATAAAATATGAGTTCTACTTACTAGACTGCAGTTTGCTCCTTGACATAGCAGTTGAAACATGAGTGGCTCTCTTCTTGTTCTGAGCTCTAATTATTGGTCCATTTCTTTTTTACATGGCACCTTGTGCCTCATTGATCCCATATACTTCAAAAAGCTATTCTTTGAAGCGTTCTAATTAATGTAGTCATCGATAAGTTTTGATGTAACCTTCTCTAAGTCATCTATAATAAACGAAGTGTCATTTATTGGTGGTTTGTCCTTCCACCTCATAAGAAACTTATGTCCCCATATTTATTTTTTTTCATCTCATCTATGATAATACAATCAACCTCAAAGTAGGAATATTGGGTAGGCGCTTGTAAGCAATTGTAAATGATGATTTTTTCCTCTAGCACAAGAATCATCATGCATATATGGAGTTTTGCTAACTTCCTAATATGTTATCAAATTCCTCATGTTAAAAGTAAAGCCAATAAATATATCTTTTGGCAATTCAAGAACATATGTGTTTGTGCTAAGTTTGATAATAACCTCAAATGACCATGTACTCTAGCTTGTAAATTTTTAAATTTTGTAGAGGAATACCTCTTAAGTCTTGTTCTAATTAACACATGATCTCTAATTTCTTTAAAAATATTATTTTATTTCTTACATCAATATATTTTGTATTATTCACTTCTAATTATCACATAACATTACCATGAAGGTTTAATTTTTTTTTTGTTGTTGTTGCAAAAGTTAGTGGTAAATATGAAAATGCATGTGAAGGTATGCTACCAAAATCAATTGGTTTTTATTGGGATGTATTCATAAACTATTTCAAATGGTATTTTATTTGTGGAGCTTGAAATAGTATTAATTTATGCAAACTCTACTATGAGGTGTAAGTATCAATTTTTTAAGATTTTATCCACCAAACTTCTTAAGGGATTTCCTAATATCCTATTTACTATCTTATACTACCCATTCATCTAAGTGTTAAATGCTAATGAAAATTTTAATAGTGTCATTAATTTTCAATTTTTTTTTAAAAATATGATATGCATTTAACAACCATATCAGAAATCTTTGTGATAGGAAGCCCATGAAGTCTAACCTTATTATATGGGATGCATCATCATATTTTGAGCTAGGAAAAGGATGAGATGTTTTGGAGGAAAATAATCAACTACAATAAGTATGCTATCATATCTCCTAGAGGTTCAAGGAAGGCCAAGTACGAAGTCTATAGAAATATCTTTTTAGGGCTTAAAGAGTATAAGAAAAGCATGGTATTTTCTTGATTTTTATTTTATACTTTTGCTTCCCTATAAGTATATCACTAAGTGACAACCTCCTAACGGTCTCTTTTTAGAAAGGCTAGAAAAACTTATGCTGAAGCATGTGTATAGTTTTGAACTTTTCAAAATATGCTGCTACTTTCCATAATGTAATTCCATAATGAGAAATATCCTCATAGATATTATAGGAAGACATAATCTTCTCCCCTTATATAAGCATCCCTCAATCAACACATACGAACCATCAAAAGACATATCTTTTTGGACATGCTCTAAATATATCTAATGGAATTCTAGACATTTATTATAATCATTCTTTTGTTTTTCAAATTATGAAATTTAAAATTCTAAAGGCATGAGTGCCAAAGAAAGCTTGAAAAGGGCATTTGTAGGCTTATTTTCTACTCAAAGTTTATATTTAAGCATAAAGGTAAAAAATCTTTTGGTATTCTGCCCATTTAACATGCCTAAAATTTAACGTCATCTTAATATTTATAAATTTAAGCGCATGGTGGTTTGTATTGAGAATAAACTCCTTGTGTAATAAGTAATGCTTTTGATGTTTGAGAGAGTAAATGATCACATAGAATTCTTTATCATTTGATAAATATCTTTATCTTGCATCACTCAACTTCTCACTATAGAAAGCTGCTAATGATTCTCTTGAATAAGTATGCCTTCTATATGTACACCAAAAATATCACAAGTTGTCACGACCCGACCCGATCCGGGACGGATCCCGCTCGCACCGGGTCGCGACACAGAACGAACAGACTAACCAGGATCTGGTTATGGAATTTGGTTCGGAACTGAATCTTCCAAATAATTTAACTCAAACAGACACACAGACACAGAACTACTATAAATCATCAAACACAGCGGAACAAAACATCTATCTTTTCTTTTCCTCAAAACAATCATCTACAAATACAGTATATGGCTTTTAGACAGAAAGAAAAACAGAACAGAAAAGCCATGACTGTACAAAAATCAAAAGTACAAAACAATACCTATACTGATCAGACTCTGAAATCTATTCCTGGACCTTATTCCCTTTCCTAGAACTTGAAAACCACCAGAAAACAAGAGTGAGCTCAATAGCTCAGCAAAGCAACAACCTCCAATCAAAATTTTCAGAATCCAAAACCAAACACATCAGACAGAAATCCGTATAGAAATCAGAACAGAATCGGACAAATATCAAATCGGATAGATCAGAACGAAACAGATCAAATCAGACAGAAATGAACGGAACAGATATCAAATCAGACAGAAACGGAACAGATCAGATAGAACTGTACGAAAACAAAAGTCGTATCAAATCAGAAACAGAACAGATCAGACATATCAGCAACAGAATCAGAATCGTACAGAAATCATATCATACAGATCAGAATCAGATTCATATCGTACAGAAATCAGAATCAGATTCATATCATACAGAAATCAGAATTAGACAGATACGGAAATCAGAATCATATCAGAAATAAAATATCAGATATTATTTAATTTATAGCTAAATGCCATGACACTGGCAGAATCTCTACGGATTCCGGCCCCTTATGCCTCCCTTCCCAGACACTGACAGAATCTCTCGAATTCTGGCTCCTTATGCCTCCCTTTGTGCTCATGGCACCAGAACAGATGTGCTTATAGCACCAGAACCAAATTCATCGGATCCGGAACAGATATCAGATTTCGGATTTGAGCTCATTTCAGATTTTCCAGACACTAACTGAATCTTATAGGATCCAGGCCCCTTATAACTCCCTTTTTATAGCATATACAGATAGCATATCAATGCAGAAGAAATCCGGACAAATCAGAAATCAGACAAAAATCGGGTAGCACAACGGCAGTATACAGAATTTACACAATTTTTCCAGAAAATCACAATTTACCAAATTTACACAGAATATGGATAATAACATTTCAGAATATTTATTCTACTGCACAGATAATTTTCAATTACACAGAAAAATCCAGTCGAAATAAAACATCGTCGAATCAAAAATACCCGGACAAAAATCTTCAGAAAATAACCAAAATGTGCACACTCGGCACGTCAACAATATACAGAAAGTTACGCGGTAAAAACTGAACCAATCGAAAGATACGGACGAAAATCACTAACGGAAACAAAATCCGAACAGAAAATACCGCCAAACACGATGGTTCTGAAAATTGAGAAAGGCGGAATGTGCCTTACCTTGGGTACAACAATTTCTCGAACAGTCTCGTCGGACGAAAATGGCTCCGCGTCGTCCGAAAATCAACTTTTCCAAAAGATTCCTCAACTTTCTCTCTCCTCGGCTGATATTTTCATTTTTATAAAATTTTCTCTCTCTTCAAAATGTCTAATTTCAGCTTTATAATACACAGATCGTCCCGGGACTATCAGACCAATTTTGATCGTCCTGGACGGTTCCCAGAACTAGTTTCAGGCCGATATTTTGAACAGTGCAAATCGGCCTGGCCGAAGCCTCGATCAGCCTGGACGATGCTTATAGAAAAACAACTTGAGCAAATCTGGGCAAATTCTGGAGCAAATTCTCAACTGATCGTCCCAAGACGATCCCAGATCGTCCCAGATGATCCTGGAGCAGATTTTGATATTACAATCTTCCCAACTTTAGAAAAATGTCGTCCTCGACATTATCCAATCTAAACTCAGTCAAAACAAGTACGGGTACGACTGTCTCATGTCAGACTCCTTCTCTCAAGTCGCTTCCCGTGCAGTCCGGTGGTTCCACTGGACTTTAACCATCGGAATCTGTTTATTTCTTAACTTTCGGACGTCGTATGCCAAAATCAACTCTAGCTCTTCCTTGTACGCCAGATTCTCCTAAATCTCAACTTCATCAGCTGATACCTTTTTTTCAGAGTCGGACACCCACTTTCTCAAAGTGGAGACATGAAACACGTTATGCACGTCAGGCATTGAATCAGAAAGCAACAGTCGGTAAGCAGATTTTCCAATTCTTTCCAGAATTTCAAAAGGTCCAACATACCTTGGACTAAGCTTGCTCACCTGACCAAATCTGCTCACACCCTTCATCGGGCTGACTTTGACATACACAAAGTCACCAACTTGAAACTCAACAAACCTGTGCTTATGATTATAATACTTCTGTTGTCGGTCCTAAGCCGCTTTTAATCTTTCTTTTATCAAACTGATCTTCTTAACAGTTTCCTCAACAAAAGTGGCACCCAGCTCCTGTTTATCTCCGATCTCAGTCAAAGTCAAAGGAGTACGGCACTTCCTGCCATATAGAGCCTCGTACGGTGCCATATCGATACTGGACTGAAACTGTTATTATAAGCAAACTCAATCAAAGGGATATGATCCTCCCAGCTTCCGCCAAAGTCCAGAACACAAAGCCTCAACAGATCTTCCAGCACCTAAATAGTCCTCTCAGACTGTCAATCTATCTGAGGATGAAAGGTTGTACTGAAATGCAGTTTCGTACCCAAGCCTTGATGAATGCCTTTCCAAAGTCTGGAAGTAAATCGTCTATCTCGATCAGAAACAATCACTCGAGGCACACCGTGCAATCTGACTATCTCCTTCACATATATCTGTGCCAAACGATCCACCGGATCGGTCTGCCTGATCGGAAGAAAATAGGCGGACTTCGTCAATCGATCTACAACCACCCAAATGGCGTCGTGCCCTTGTCTAGATCGAGGAAAACCCATCGCAAAGTCCATCGTTACCTCCTCCCACTTCCACTCAGGGATAGGCAACAACTGCAACAGTCCACCTGGTCGCTGATGCTCTGCCTTTACCAACTGACAGGCTTCGCATCTCGACACAAACTCTGCCACATCCTTCTTCATTCCAGGCCACCATAACAAAAGTTTTATATCAGCATATATCTTACCACTGCCTGGATGAACAGTGTAGCCCTAATGGTGAGATTCGTACAGAATCTCCTGCCTCAAATCTCCAAACACAGGTACCCACAACCTGTTCTTACAAAAAATAGCATCAGAATCAGAAATTCGAAGTTCAGGAGTCTTACCAGATCCAATCTGAGCAATCAACTTTGAATAGTCAGAATCTGACTTCTGGGCTTCATGAATCCTTGGTTCCAAAGAAGATTGAATACTCATCTGAGCCAAATCCAAATCACTGGAGAAAATCACCTCCAACTGCAATCGCTCCATATCTCGAATCAGGAAATCATCAAAAGTAAGCTGCAAACCTGATAGTCCAGAAGATTTCCTGCTCAGAGCGTCGGCTACCACATTAGCCTTACCAGGCTGATACTAAATAGTCAAATCATAATCCTTAATCAACTCGAGCCATCTTCTCTGCCTCAAATTTAGATCCTTCTGGGTGAAAATGTACTTCAGGCTCTTATGATCAGTAAAAATCTCACATCTGACGCCATACAGGTAATGACGCCAAATCTTCAAAGCAAACACAACTGCAGCTAACTCCAAATCATGCGTCGGGTAATTCTTCTAATGTGGTTTCAACTGTCTAGAGGCATAAGCAATTACCCTTCCATTCTGCATCAGCACACAACCCAAACCTTTCAGTGAAGCATCACTGAACACCTGAAAATCTTCCGTACCTGACGGAAGTGTTAACACTGGAGCTGAAGTCAAACAATCCTTCAATCTCTGAAAACTAGTTTCACACTCCGGTGTCCAAATAAAAGGTACTGACTTCTGAGTCAGGCTCGTCAGAGGCGTCGAAATCTGTGAAAATCCCTTCACAAATTTCCTGTAATATCCGGCCATGCCCAAGAAACTACGTACCTCAAATACCGTAGTCGGCCTTGGCCAATCAGCAACTGCCTGAATCTTCTGGGGATCAACGGAAATACCTTCTCCGCTCACCACATGCCCCAGAAAAGAAATGCTCTTTAGCCAGAATTCACACTTGCAGAACTTGGCATACAGCTGATGCCGCCTCAAAGTCTCCAGTACAATCCTCAAATGTCTGGCATGATCATCCTCAGAAGCAGAATATATCAGAATATCGTCGATGAAGACGATCACAAACTGATCCAAATACTCCATGAATACTCGGTTCATCAGATCCATGAAAATAGTGGGAGCATTGGTTACCCCAAAAGGCATAACCAAGAACTCGTAATACCCGTACCGAGTACTGAAAGCCGTCTTCACTACATCAGCTTCCTTCACCTTCACCTGATAGTATCCGGATCTCAAATCAATCTTTGAAAATACTGAAGATCCGGAAAGCTGATCAAACAAGTCATCAATCTGAGGCAAAGGATACTTGTTCTTGATCGTGACTTTGTTCAAATCTCTGTAATCCACACACATACGGAGTGTCCCGTCCTAGTTCTTCACAAACAAAACAGGTGCTCCCCAGGGCGAAACACTAGGACGGACAAAGCCTCTATCAACCAACTCCTGAAGCTGAACTTTCAACTCAGAAAGTTCTTTCGGTTCCATCCTGTACGGAGCTTTTGATATAGGAGCAGTACCCGGAAAAACATTGATAGAGAACTCCACATCTCTATCCGGAGGTAAACCAACCAACTCCTCAGGAAAAACATCAACAAACTCCCATACCACTGGGATCTCAGAAACAGAACCAACCTCCAGGTTCAGATCCCGCACCGAAGCCAAAAAGACTGAGCATCCCTTCTTTCACATTCTGCTCACATCCAACACATAAATCAGACTGGAGAGAACACCTCGTAATCCCTGAAATACAACTCTCTCTCCAGCCACAAGCAAACTCACTTGCTTCTTCAGACAGTCAATCTGAGCCTCATACATACTCAGCCAATCCATGCCCAGAATCACATCATAAGACGAAATTGGCAACAAAATCAGACTTGATTTCCACTTCTTGCCAGCAATGTCGATCTCACAAAAATAAAACTTGCGGGCAATCAAATTACTTCCAGCCGGTAAAATCACAGAAAGAGAAACCGGCAACAAAACCGAATCCAAACGCAAAAGCTCAAAACAGCGCTCGGACAGAAAAGAGTGACTCGCTCCAGAGTCAAACAAAACACGACAGGGCTGATCAGAAATGTAAATCGTACCTGTCACAACATCTGGAGCATCACGAGCCTCATGCTGACTCAGACTGTAAACTCGTGGCTGAACTGGGGCAGGAGCTGAAGCAACAGAACTACTTTGCTCCCTCTGAACAGTAGGTGGTCTCCGTGGTCCAGAACTAGAACTACCACCTCTACCAGAAAATCCCTCAGAGCGAGGAGGAACAGTCCTCGGTCTTCCTGCTGAACTGACAGGTCTAACAAAACCCTCTGATCGGAACTCAGAACGCCGATCAAATCCAGCCTGTGGACACTCTGCAATCCTATGTCCTAGCTGACCACATCTAAAACACAGACCAGCCATCCTGTAGCACTGGCCATGATGTCACCGTCCACAACTCCAGCACACAGGTGCCATACTGATAGATCCAGAACTCGTCGTACTGGTAGTAGTACCAGACGACCCTCCGCTCCTTCTGGAGTCGACAGATCCAGAACCAGCTACAAATCTCCTCTTCCCAGAGGAACTACTACCAGAAGCCTCACTTCCAAATCTCTTTCTACTCGCAGTCCACCGCTGCTGAGTAGCTGTCATGTCATTCTCTATCAGACGAGCTCGCTCCACAAGCTCAGAAAAATCAGTAATCCGGAACGGTATCAAGGGCTGCCTCAAAGTATTTCGTAATCCCCTCAGAAATCTGTAGCACCTCTCAGCAGAAGTACTAACCAACTGCGGAGCATACCTGGCTAAGGCAGTAAACTCAGCCTCATACTGCATCACCGTCTTGCTCCCCTGAACAAGTCTCAGAAAACTCTCCTACATCTGCTGTCGTGCAGAAGGGGGAACAAACCAATCTCGAAATACCTCAGTGAACTCTTCCCAGGTAATCAAAGAGTTGAATCTACTCTGAAATCTGGCTACCTGCTAGCCTTCCCACCAATGCTCAGCCTCTCCATCCAACAGAAATACTGCCAAAGGAACCTTTTTATCTAACGGACACTGCATTCCGTTAAAGGTCTTCTCCAATCTCCTCAGCCACTCCTCGGCTGCTCTGGGCTCAACAGCGCTCTCAAATCTCGGAGGTTTCGACCTCAAAAATAACTGCAAATGTCTATCAATGTCATCAGATCTGACAGTAACAGCTCTGCTCTGAGTCTCGCTCATTATCTGAGCAACAAGCATAGCAAACAGAGACAATGTATCTGCACCAGCCACTGGGGCTGTACTCCCCATTGGTGCTGCCTGACTGGCACTCTGCCCGTCTGTCATGTCTGGGTCTGGCTGATCCATACAGAAAATCCAGAAAAATCCGGAAAACTATCACAAAAACAACACAATTAAAAGCCGAACAAACCAAAACTACCCCCAGACAGATTCACTGATCACTTCCTATAGCTCTGTTTTACACAATCCCAAATTCCACAACTAATGCTCTGATACCACTAAAATTTGTAACGACCCGACCCGATCCGGGATGGATCCCGCTCGCACCGGGTTGCGACACGGAACGAACAGACTGACCAGGATCTGGTTATGGAATTTGGTTCGGAACTGAATCTTCTAAATAATTTAACTCAAACAGACACACAGACACAGAGCTACTATTAATCATCAAACACAACGGAACAAAATATCTATCTTTTCTTTTCCTCAAAACAATCATCTACAAATACAGTACATAGCTTTTAAAAAGAAAGAAAAACAGAACAGAAAAGCCATGACTGTATAAAAATCAAAAGTACAAAACAATACCTATACTAATCAGACTCTGAAATTTATTCCTGGACCTCCTTCCCTTTCCCAGAACCTGAAAACCACCAGAAAATAAGAGTGAGCTCAACAGCTCAGCAAAGCAACAACCTCTAATCAAAATTTTTAGAATCCAAAACCAAACACATCAGACAGAAATCCGTACAGAAATCAGAACAGAATCGGACAAATATCAAATCGGACAGATCAGAACGAAACAGATCAAATCAGACAGAAATGAACGGAACATATATCAAATCAGACAGAAACGGAACAGATCAGACAGAACTGTACGGAAATAGAAGTCGTATCAAATCAGAAACATAACAGATCAGACATATCAGCAACAGAATCAGAATCGTACAGAAATCATATTATACAGATCAGAATCAGATTCATATCGTACAGAAATCAGAATCAGATTCATATCATACATAAATCAGGATCAGACAAATACGGAAATCAGAATCATATAAGAAATCAGATATCAGATATTATTTAATTCATAGCTAAATGCCCTGACACTGACGGAATCTCTACGAATTCCGGCCCCTTATGCCTCCCTTCCCAGACACTGACAGAATCTCTCGGATTCTGGCCCCTTATGCCTCCCTTTGTGCTCACGGCACCAGAACAGATGTGCTTATAGCACCAGAAAAGAATTCATCGGATCCGGAACAGAACAGATATCAGATTTCAGATTTGAGCTCATTTCAGATTTCCCAGACACTAACTGAATCTCATAGGATCCAGGCCCCTTATAACTCCCTTTTTATAGCATATACAGATAGCATATCAATTCAGAAGAAATCCGGACAAATCAGAAATCAGACAAAAATCGGGCAGCACAACGGTAGTATACGGAATTTACACAATTTTTCCTGAAAATCACAATTTACCAAATTTGCACAGAATATGGATAATAACATTTCAGAACATTTATTCTACTGCACATATAATTTTCAATTACACAGAAAAATCCAGTCGAAATAAAACATCGTCGAATAAAAAATACCCGGACAAAAATCTTCAGAAAATAACCAAAATGTGCACATTCGGCACGTCAACAATATACAGAAAGTTACGCGGTAAAAACTGAACCAATCAAAAGATAAGGACGAAAATCACTAACGGAAACAAAATCCGAACATAAAATACCGCCAAACACGACGGTTCTGAAAATTGAGAAAGGCGGAATGTGCCTTACCTTGCGTACAGCAATTTCTCGAACAGTCTCGTCGGACGAAAACGGCTCCGCGTCGTCCGAAAATCAACTTTTCCAAAAGATTCCTCGACTTTCTCTCTCCTCGGCTGATATTTTCATTTTTATAAAATTTTCTCTCTCTTCAAAACGTCTGATTTCAGCTTTATAATACACAGATCGGCCCGGCCGATCGCCAGATCGTCCCGGGACGATCAGACCAATTTTGATCGTCCTGGACGGTTCCCAGAACTAGTTTCAGGCCGATATTTTGAACAGTGCAAATCGGCCTGGCCGAAGCCTCGATCGGCCTGTACGATGCTTACAGAAAAACACATGGATCAAATCTGGGCAAATTCTGGAGCAAATTCTCAACTGATCGTCCCAGGACGATCCCAGATCGTCTCGGACGATCCTGGAGCAGATTTTGATATTACACAAGTGGCCTCAAAAGTTGGAACTAAGGTAATGAGAAAGTCATGAGAACTTTTTTTTTTCATGACTTCTTGTGTTTATGAAGTTCATGCCAATTTATAATTTTCTAGGAGATTTGTTATAGGAGCTACAATAATGCTAATATTTAAATATAACTTTGGTAGAAAGTAGCCAAACCATGAAAACTTCTAACATTCGTAAAATTTTTGGGGTCAACTAATGAAGAATAGCCTTAACTTTTTTAGAATATACTTTCAATCAACTAGTATACATAAAAATTTCAGAAAGTATCTCAACCTAACTAAAGAAACACTTCTTAATATTGACATGAAGCTGTGTCTCTCTAAATTTGGACAAAACTAGTTCAAGTGATTTAAGTTAACACTATTAAATACCAAATTGAATTTCATAAAAGGGTTGATTTGAATCAATTAAATATGATTAATCAATTAGAATGAATTTCAAGGGTTTTATAAGCCCAATATGGTCAAATTGGTTAAAATGGCCTATGAGATTCAAATGAATCAACTTAAACTAAGTGGGATAATTGTCTAAATCAAAGAAAACTCGCACATAATTCATATTTTTTTAGCCTATTGGATTTCATTTGAACCTTACCATCCAATCAATTTGGCCATTTTAAAGGCATATGTCCCATTGGGCTTACAAGGTCTATTTTGGCTTAATTGTGTTAAACAATCCAATTAGGCAAAAAAAAAAAAAAATATATTTAGTTCAATTTGCCCATTTCTAATCTATCATTAACTAATGGTAGGATTAATTAAGGTTAATCATCTCAATTAAAGGGGTTGGGTCCTATTTACTTGATTATGTTCTATTCGGATAAAGTAGGGTTCAAGACATCCTAGTATTATTTAATGGTCAATTGGGGTTAATTCATCTATAGTTTGATTATTAGAACCCTTCGAGAAGATCTTCTCCAATCAATTGGTTTAAAACTATTAATTGAATTTGGTGCTCCAATGCTTTTGGCCAAACTTAGGCCTAATGATCAAGTTCAAGAGATCCAATGGCCAAACATAATCAACATAAATGAAACTAAATCATTTGGGATGAAAACTGAATGCTTATATTACCAATTATGTCTCTTAGTCCAATTATGGTTAAGCTAAATTTATGTCTAATATTGGGTTAGCTATGGCCAAGTATTATGAAAATGATGAATTTGTTTGAGAACTGAATGATCAATGTTCTGTCATGTAGGCTTTGTTAAGTTCAAAGGATCCTATGATCATTCTGAGGTTTCTTTCTAGTTAACTTAGATTATGGGATCGATAGGATTTGAAGCCAAGCCAAACTAAGTTTCAACAAGGGAATGAGTTGAGTTCTTAAATTGAATTGAAATAAGATAAATAGCTTTCATCATCTAAAAAGAAAGCTAAATGATCATATGAGGGGTATTGGCTTAGTTAATCTCAAATGATATAGATTGAGCATGACCAACTTATCCTACCATGAGAAACAACTTGAACTAATTAGACCCAAACACTAATTAGCATTGGGAGTTTTTATAATTTTGATATCAATAATGGTTTTTTTTTATAACTTTTGCATGAATTTTTGTATTGTTTCAATTTAGTTGATGTCTAATATATGAATATTGGACAAATTAATCATTAGTTTAATTTGTTTAAGTTGCCTCAAAACAATTTTTTTTACCTCAAATATATATATATATATATATAATATTAAAATAAAATATGAATAAATATAAAAAATTAAACATTAAATACATATTTTTATATATGAATGGAAATGCCCTAATCTTGTGCTTAGGCATTAATAGGATCGAGATGTGCTAAGCAAAGTTTTAAATGTTCCCCGCAGGAGCTTCGCCCACACCTTCGTCTTCTTCCGCTTGCAATTATCCTCCTCTACTCGTCAATGGCTATTTTATCCGCTTCTCTCCACGCGTATGGCCTACAGGCTTATTGCGACAAGGAGGGAATAAGAATCTGACAGGTTGATGAAAGGGACGGGCGAGAGAACTTGGCATCCGGCCGGTTGAGGAGGATACTACGAAGGAATTCGAATCGGGCTCGATTTACGTCCTCATAGCCCTTGTAATGGATTCTCTTCCACTTCCGCTTCCTTTAAATTCGAATTTCTCGTCTTCTTCGCGGTGGAAGCTTCTGTCCAGAGCTCCGAGATGTCAAATGATTGATCAAACGCTCCCCTATTCTTCTTATTGTAAGTTTGATATGTTCTTTCTCTATAGTTTGATCGGTATCTCAAAAGAGAGAAGTGCAGTTTTGGATTTTCTTTTTAAAATGTTGAACCTCTTTGCATAAACGAATAAACTCGCGTTTTTAATAATAACATAGATTAAGCTATTAAGTAATAATATGATCATCTTTAAAGGAACGTTTTGTTGAGTTCAACAAGCTAATTGCTAATAAATAAGTCATTAACATTCTGGGACTATTTTTTTAATGCACTGTAAAGCTGCTTTTTAGCATAAAAATCTTTTAAAAATAAGAAAAAAGTAATGTTCTAAAGCTGTCTCAAATTAAGCCTCAATCTTCTTCATTAGTGTGGGAAGCATTAAAATTTTTGTTCAAATTTCTTCATTATCTAAGAAAAAGAAGTTTATTAAGTTTTATATGAACGAGTATCAAATTATTCTTATTCTTGCATATTAATTCATTGAGAGCATCCATGATCCAATTGGAGTATTTTGGGCTCCTCAACACTCTAGAAATTAAAGAAAAAGGAGAGAGCAAATAAAAAGTTGAAAATTTTGATAATTTATTTCAGGCCATTAACCTCCCTAAGTAGGTGTATTTATAGTAAAAAAAGAAAAAAAAAAGAAAAAAAAGTAGGCGTGTTTACTATTTATAGAAAGCTAACTCCAACTAATCAACTCCAACTAACTTGCAAACTTCTAAGCAACTAAAAATCCCCTGATTTGCATCCTCTCATGCTCGTTTCGTTGGATTATTTGAACGCTGGCATGTAAAGTAGTTACATATATAAAACAGTAAAAGGACTTTTTTTTAATATAAAAATTTTAAGGCAATGGAAGACGTTTTCATGCTATAAACAAACCAGAAAGGAACATTAGTTGCGTGCAAACGATGATGATTGGTTGTTTCTCTATTATTTTTAAGTGCTTAACGTTTTCTAAAAACACCAGATTTTTAAATTGGGCACTCTTTGTCCACCACCGTCATTTATGGAGCCTGCGTTTATTTAGTGATAGGCCTACCTATTTGTTTCGTCCAGCTGTGGCCTTTAGTTCTTTATGTGGTTAGAATGTCTTCATCCTTTGTTAGGATTGTTTAAAAAATAACCACTTAGCCATTATGCCTAACTTCTGTTATTGATTCCAGTATTTGTATAAACAAATGGCGCACTATTACTAATATTTTCATGCATGACAAAACAGTCAGTTGCTGTGCCTTTTTTTTTTCTTTTTCTTTCACTAATTTCTACTTTCCAGATTAATGCCTTATAATATACTTCTCTTCCATAGCTAATCTTCACCTGGAGGATCCCAAGTGGCTGGGTAGTGGGCAGCAAGTGAGCTTGAAAAGGTATAGGTACAAAACCTCGGCACAGAGCCTAAGGCAGGCAATTAGCTTAATGAATTTTTTTGTTCTTCTTCTAATTTCTTTTTAATCTGTTTTGTGTTGGACTACGTCATAGGCCAGGATGAATGCATTGGCTGCAACAAGTAGAAATTTCAAGCAGGCAGCCAAGCTGCTGGGTTTGGACTCAAAGCTAGAAAGGAGCTTGCTTATTCCTTTCAGGGAGATCAAGGTAAATGAAATGTAACGGCTGAAATTCTCTTCTTTGCTCTAAGGCTTTGTTTGGGATAGCTTTTTTATTGTTTCTTAAAAGCCTTAGAACAAAGAAGCTACTTTAAGAAGCAGTAAGAAAGCCGTCCCAAACGAAGCTTAAAACACTACGCCTATCTTCTATTCGTTCGTAAACTTTTGCTGTTACTTCTGAAGGACAGTGTGCATCAGGACATTTCATGGACTGATATGTCACTAAGCAAGTGCGGGAACTTTTTATTTCTATTTTTGTTTTGCAAGTCTGGATTGAATTGTGGCTGGGAAGTGCTGATGCATAAATTTATTTCCATCCTGATCTATTTCTTAATAGTCTAGTATCACGATATTGGCCATGGTCATCGATATATTCTCTTTAATTTGTTCTCCTCGCTGTATTAGACATGCTATGTCGATTACTTTTATCGGTCACTCAGCTTTCTATCCTCTTATTTTTTTAAAGAAACTACAATTTTGACATGTAAATAATCTTTATTCACTCATCAGATACTTATCTTACTACGAGCTCTACTATTTTGGATTCTTTTATTTATCTTAATATGAGATCTAGTTGACAGTGTATGACTGTCTAAGTTCCTTATTTACAGTGATGATAGTTTCTCTTGTAGTATTATTTTCACCCTGTTCATTTGTTCCTGAGCTATTTTCAAATTTTGAATACAGGTTGAGTGTACAATCCCTAAAGATGATGGTACGTTGGCATCCTTCGTGGGATTTAGGGTGCAGCATGACAATGCTAGAGGCCCTATGAAAGGAGGAATTAGATATCACCCTGAGGTCGGCTCATGATCATTCTGTACCCTTCATTGTATTCCCCTCTATTTTTATTTTTGTTTCATAAACCATCGCTAAATATAATTAGCAGTTAGAAGGATGGTGGTCATATTTGTTGCTTTTGTTTTATCATTTTCATACGAGCTTCACCGCATAATTGCTTTCCCACATAATATTAGCCACTTTAAAGAATATTAACAAAAATATTTTTGTGAGTAAGATTTTAGATCTTAAGATTTTGTCTGTGCATGAGGATGCTAATATTATGTGGGAAAAAAGTGGCTAGTGATATTAAGAATACTGCAAAAGATGTGCTTGGAGTATCAAAGGGAAAAGCTCCTAATAGTAAAAATAGTTGGTGGTGGAATCCAATTGTGCAAGAAAAGATTAAAAATAAGAAGATTTGTTATAAAAATTGGTTTAATCTTAAAAATTCTGATAATTGGGAATTATATAAAGTGACTCGTAAGGATTCTAAGAAAGCAATATGTGATGCAAAGACATTAGCTTTTAGCGATTTATATAATAGATTAAATACTAAGGAGGGAGAAAGATATATGTATAAGTTAGCCAAACAAAGAGATAGGAGTAGTAAGGATTTAGTTCAAGTGAAGTGTATTAAGGATGAAGATCAAAAAATACTTTTCTTAGAAGATGATATTCAACAAAGGTGGATGAGATATTTTGCTAAACTTTTTAACGAAGAGTGTGAAAATAAGATTGACTATAGTGACCTTAGCACCCTAAATGAAAGTAAAGATTTATGTTTTTATCGGCGTATTAGTAAAACTGAAGTTAGAGAGGCTTTAAATAGAATGAAGGGTGAAAAAGCTATTGGACCTGATGATATTCCAATAGAGGTGTGGAAATGCTTAGGAGATGAAGGGATTTCTTGGCTTACTAAACTTTTTAATACTATTTTGAAGATGAAAAAGATGCCAGATGAGTGGAGAATGAGTGTATTAATTCCTATTTTTAAGAATAAAGGTGATGCACAGGATTGCACGAATTATAGAGGTATTAAGTTAATGTGTCATACTTTAAAATTATGGGAGCGAGTTATAGAGCATAGGTTGCGGCGTGATACTAATGTTTCTCAAAATCAATTTGGATTCATGCCGGGTAGGTCGACTATGGAAGCCATACATTTATTAATAGGTTTGATGGAAAAATATAGAGGAAATAAGGAGGATCTACATATGATATTTATTGATTTAGAAAAAACATATGATAAAGTTCCAAGAGAAGTGCTATGGAGAGTTCTTGATAAGAAAGGAGTCAATAATGCTTATATTCAAATCATTAAAGATATGTATGCAGGAGCTATTACTTGTGTTCAAACACAAGGTGGTTTGACCAAGTATTTCCCTATCTCGGTTGGGTTACATCAAGGATCAGCCTTAAGCCCATATCTTTTTGCTTTAGTCATGGATGTTCTCACTATACATTTGTAAGATGATGTACCTTGGTGTATGCTTTTTGCTGATGATATTCTTCTTGTTGATAAGACTAGAGAGGGAGTTGAAGGTAAACTTGAATTATGGAGGTCAACCTTAGAGTCTAAAGGTTTTTGCTTGAGTAGATCTAAAACGGAATATATGGAGTGTAATTTTAGTAGTAATAGTCCTAGTGAGGGGATTGTGACTTTGGGCGATCAAGTCATTAATAAGAGTACACGTTTTAGAGATATCTTGGATCTATTGTTCAGAGTGATGGTGAAATAGATGGGGATATTATCAGCAGAATTCAAGTTGGATGGTTGAAGTGGCGGAATGCATCGGGCTTGTTATGTGATAGAAATGTACCCCTCAAACTTAAGGGAAAATTCTATAAGATGGTAGTGAGGCCTGCAATGCTTTATGGTGCCGAATGTTGGCCATTAAAAGAGAAGCATAATACTAAGTTAAGTGTGGCAGAGATGAGGATGCTTAGATGGATGAGTGGCTTTACCCTTAGAGATAGGATACGAAATGAGCATATACGTGAAAAGGTTGGAGTAGCTCCAGTAGAAGATAAGATTAGAGAGAGTCGCCTTAGATGGTTTGGTCACATAAAAAGGCGGCCTTCCGATGACCCGGTTAGGAGAGTAGAGGTATTAGATTTGACTTGTGTTAAGAAAGGTAGGGGTAGACCTAAAAAGACTTGGTTAGAAAATATTAGGAATGACCTTTCTTTATTAGATTTAAACGAGAATTTGACTTTTAATAGGACACAATGGAGAAAAAGGATTCATGTAGCCGACCCCACGTAGTGGGATAAAGGCTTGATGTTGTTGTTTGTTGTTTTTGTTGTCTTCACCGCATAAGTTGAGGGGAGTATGTTGGTGTTATTCTGAAAAAAATGTCTGCAGGTATTTATTAAGGAATCTAAGCAATTACGGACATAGTTTATAACATTGGCAACTTTTGGTGGAAGGATGTTGCTTAATCGTTCATTGTAAGGAATTAGTTTGTGCTGTCACTATGTGTTCGGTAATATTATTCTTTTGAAAAGATTGTTGTTGTAAACCACTATTTGTCCCTTTGATTAACAGAAGTTTTTAAAATTAAAAAAGACAAATTAAGAAATGATTATATTAGAGGGATGATTTAAGTAATATTTATTGAAGATAAAGCATTTGAAAATATACTTGCTTGATTTATGCTCGCCTATGTTGCACCGACACACCTACTTATGAAGGTATGCAGTGTTGGACGTGTGTTCGAGTAGGACACGCGTCAGACAAGGCTAAAAGGTGTCCGATTAAAAAATATTTAAGTTTAAACGGACATGTGTGTCCAAATATTTTCAATGATATTTAATTAAAAAAATTTAAAGTCTTTTAATTAAATAAAATGAGCCGAACCACGCACATCTATGTTATCCCGTATCATTTCGTATTTGAAGTCTTTTTCATTTCTGCGAGAAGACGAGGGTTTTGCGTCATCTTCTTCGTTTACGCAAGCAGGCTAGATCAAAGGAGCTTGCGTGTTCATTGCCTTGTTTATTTTTCGAAGGCAAACGAAGTCGAATGTTCAATTGAAGGTTGGTGTTCATCGTATTCTTCATTTCCTCAAGCAGATAAGGACGCATGAACATCGTTCTGTCGATTGAAGCTTGCTTGGTAGTCATCTTCGTCATTTTCGTAGGCGACTAGGGCATCTGACTCGTTTGATTGTGTCTGCATTGTAGAAAGTTTGTGTGTATGTTCTGTAAGTTGGCTTAGAAGATGTAGGATGCTCTTTATTTATTTTATCTTTTCAATTTCACACTCTTATTTGTCATTTTGGTGATTGTTCTTGATTTATTCTAAGTCAATAGTGATTGACATTCTCAGCCCTCCGCAACTAATGATCTAAGTTAGGAATAGCATATGATCCCAAATGCAAGAAGTTCTTTTGAGTTCTTGGATTAAGGTTTACAAAACCATTCAATTTGTTGAAGTTCTTTATTATTATTATTTTTTAAATTAATAGTATATTATTCATTGTTGATTATTTATCCCAAATTTTACTACTGATTTTTATACATAATAGAATATGAGTTTTGCTTGCCTATGACAGCAGACCTTTAAAAACTTCATCTTGTATTTTAGTTACTTTTTTTATCAACTTTCAAGTTGTAGTCTATAGGATTTCTGCATTTCTAGTATAAGATCTCCACATAATCCTACTACATCAAGTTCAATATTAAGAGCATAAGTTGCATTTTATGGTCTCTTAATATGAAAATCCTATTATTCCTTTTAATGAGTAGTTAAAGTTTGATGTTGTACTAAATAATTTTTACTTATATTTTGCTAGACATTTTATATTATAAGCTGACAAGTAAGTATGATATTGATTTATTATGGATTTTCATTTATAATATGATGTTATATTAATTTCTATATACTATTTAAAAATTATAATGTCATGTATGTACTGTATCAGTGTCCTATATTTTCATTTTTCAGTGATAGCTGTGTCCCGTGTATGTGTAGTGTCATGTCAGTGTCACCGTGTCCATGTTGGTGCATCATAGATGCTCGTACAACATGGGAAAAAATACGACAATTAGATGGGATGAAAAATAAGTATTGAGAGATTATGATAGAAAATAAGTAATAATAATATGGATAAAAGCTATTCAAAAAGATTTGCAAAGAATATCTTTAACACATCATGCAATACTCAACATGAACAATTGAAAAATGATGATTCATTGTTGAACTCTAACCACTGATCGGCCCCACTTACCCAAACTAAGCTTTCAAACGAGGCTCACGCATGATATTCCCAAGCATGTTAAGCCCAAACAACACCCGCTTGACTCCTCTTAATTAAAGATGCGTAAAAACCGCTTCCCCTCTCATTCCATTCAAAAAAACTCAACCGCATGCTCGCTCCCTCTCATCTCGTGGTCATCTCCCTCAAGTCACACATGCAAGGAAGCCGCTCGAGTCTCCCTGCCCGCTCCCTTGCATGCGATATGTTGGCCCATCTCCCGCGTGCACAACCCTTATGTCGACCCAAGACTCACGAAAGAATCCTTCCCTGTTCAACTCCTTTCCACACTTTTAACTTGAAGACTTGTGTCGTTGTATCTTAGATCCGGTCAGGAAGAATTTGAATTGAAGACTTCGCGCTGTCGTATCTTAGATTCGGCAAGGAAGAACCAAAGATAAGTGCCTCCCAACCTCCCTTCGAGGGGAGGGGATGTCAGTAGGCTACCAAAATTTCAAATGATAAAGGATCCCCATATAAATTATAAAAAAATAATGAATAAAAAATAAAAATAATAATTAGAAAAATAAGTTTCATTTCATAATTAATTAAAAATAAAAACTATACAAATTTCAATTAATTTGAAATGAGGCAAAAATGATCTGATTCGATTTGAAGTTGACTTGATATATGGTGCATAGAAATCTATCCTATGTTAAAGAAAATTAATATATTAAGGATTGAAATTGGTATCAGGATCTTTAAGGAGTTAGTAATTTTCATTTTTTTATAACTCATCAAGATCTTGCACTTAAAGAAATAGCAAAATTGCTTGGGCTACCCTCAAATCATGAATGATAATGATTACATAAGCAAATCATACACCAAAATCACTTGCAGGATAATTTGAGAAGAACACTTGTGGAATTATAGTTTATGGAGATATCACTTAATGGAAAATCCTGATAGATGATACTTCATATAATGATGAGTTTGAAAAACCTATGTTAATTCAAATCAATCTATTGTATATTTCAACTTCAGACGGAATCTGCTAATGAGCACCTTCTCTCAAGAAATGCATGCTATTATGACCTGGTTCGGAGGCTCGAATTAATGAAGCGGGAAGTTTATGAAAGGGGGATTGATTTAGAAAGAGATTAATTAGGAAGAATTTCCTAATTAAAATTTAAATTAGAAAGAGAAATATATTAGGAAGGGGGTGGGGGGTGATTTTGGAGGGACATAGGAGAAGCTTATTTAGTGCTAAGTTTAGGGTTTGTTTTGCTTATGCAGAATTTTATTTGAGAGTTATTGCAGTTTTCTTTTTGTGAGGGCTTTTTAGTGGCTTCTATATTGTTTGGGAGAGTTGATATACCTCTCAAATGGTAGATCGCTTGTATATTTCTTTTTTATGGAAGTTATAATAAAAAATCAGTCATTTATATCTATATTACTGCAGTTTTTTCATTGTGTTTGCTGTTTGTCTCCAAGATGTATCACATTCATGCTCATGTAATTCTATATGTAATGTACACAGTGCACGGTCTGGGTCTTTTTCATGATCTATACTAGGTATCTGTGCTCTCTTAAATATTTAGTTATTTATGTTGTAAGAGTCCTGATTTCAGTCAAATTTGCAACAAGAATTCAATTGCGATGTAAAATTCAATTGATTGTTGATTTTTGTGGATAAAATTTCTCATTATTTGTTGGATTTATACGGTCATTGTATTATCTTTTTAGTTCAATTTCTCGTAATTTCAGATTTACTCCTGAAGGTAGATTTTTTTTGTAATTAATGCTTTTTGTGAACTTAGCAGCCTTTTATATATGAATTCTCATTTATTCGGTGTGATCTATATTCATAGTGTAATTTTGATTGCATTAAAAATCCTAAAACCCTTATGCATTCTCCATTATTGCACACATGCAAATACTAATTGATTCTGATGGCAAATACTAATCGAGTCTGATGGCTCATTTACATACCCAAAGCCCATACGTCTATGCTCACAGTTCACAAGAACACAAACAAAAACGCCCAAATATAGTGGAAAACTTCAAAAATAATTGAACACAATCCTGTTAGAGGTATATCTTATTCTCCTCTATTTTCCTTTTTGCTAAACATATCTTGTTAGTGTTCTTTCAAACTATTTTTAAATACAACCAATATATTTTTTTACATTTTCATGTCAAATCAGTCACTGTTGCTTCTTGTACTAAATTATAAATCTCTGGTTCTGAAATTCGGGAGATTTATGAAATGCAGGTTGACCCAGATGAGGTGAATGCCCTGGCACAATTAATGACCTGGAAGACAGCCGTAGCAAATATCCCATATGGAGGAGCAAAAGGTGGAATAGGATGTGCTCCGGAACAATTGAGTGTTTCAGAGCTTGAGAGACTTACTAGGGTTTTTACACAAAAGATGCATGACCTAATTGGAATTCATACTGATGTCCCAGCTCCAGATATGGGAACAAACCCACAGGTCCCTGCAAAAAAAGAAGTTTTTGATTCCCCCCCCCCCCCCCCCCCCCCCCCACTATTTTGCTTAAAAACTTCTTTATATTTGACTATACATAATTTAATTTTCTTTTGTTGGCATACTGGAAACAGACAATGGCTTGGATACTGGATGAATACTCCAAATTCCATGGCTACTCGCCAGCAGTTGTAACTGGAAAACCCATTGTAAGTAACAGCACAATTATATCTAAATTATGCCAATTATTTTTGTATCCGAGCATTGAATCAGCAATTTTGCTATGAATAACAAAGGCTAGATCAGGGAAACATGTACATGTTTTCCTGGCTGGTTGATTTGTAGTTTCTTACTTTGTTTTTTTTTAATCAGACATGACATTTAGTGAATTCTTTCTCTGTTTCCTTTTGAATTTACATTGTGAAATGAACTTATCATCTCTTTTAGGGAGAAATATGTATTATATATATACCTTGAAGCTTTTTTCAGCAAGGCTCAATGATCAAAATCAACTAGTTTTTGGGAAATTGAAATCCATAAGCAAGTGCGCTTGATGGTAAGGTTGTATTTAAATGGAAGATGGGGAGAGCGCTTATACAAAAGCTGTGGTTAATTTAAAATTATTGGAAGAGCTTATAGATCTTTTCCCTATTGTCTTAACCTTCACAATATTTTCCTTGCTTCATGAGGATTGGAACTCTTTATTTATTTGTTGATGGGTGATTTTGTAATATAAAGCTGTATCTGATAACTCCTCTTTTGTTACTTTCAAATTTCAGTGTTATAATAAAATACTTTTTAACATATGAAACATAAACATGCATATGAATTTGTTGAAGTGCATGTACATATCTATCAATAATCATGCCAACTTCAAAATTTAGGTCCTTAAACTAATGAAGATTCTTATTCTAGATATTAGGAGTTCATATAAACCCCTACTGCAAGTGCTCTAAGATATAACCAGTTGCATATATTTCCTGCTTTGAATATAGGATTTACTGTCATGATAGTATCATATATCTTATATTTCATTTTTCATTTATGGTACTTTGTTTTTTTTTCTTTGCTTGCTAGATATTAATCATTATCCTTTTTCGCATTGAAGGATCTTGGTGGATCTCTGGGTAGGGATGCAGCTACTGGAAGGGGAGTACTTTTTGCTATACAAGCTTTGCTTGAAGAGTATGGGAAGTCCATCTCGGATCAGCGTTTTGCTATTCAGGTTCATATACTGATTCCCACGTTTGTAGTACACGATTTAAAGATTATTACCTGTAAATATTCTTGCATTGATTATTACCTGCAAATGCAAATGTTCAAAGCACATTTAAAGTGAATATCTATTTATTATTATTATAAATTTATTTTTTATTTATAATTAATATTTATACTTAAATTAATTAAAAACATTAAAAAAATTTGGAATATTTAGCATGAGCATGTTTGCCTTTTTTGTTGCAGTAAAACGTCAAATTTTATCCTTTTAATTAATTAAAAAAAATATTAAATCTTAAGTCTTAACCTACCTGATGGGGACATTAGAGCGTGGAAAGTCTATCAGAGACGTGGCCGTCGATCTACGACCACGATTGAGTCGATGTACTTCTGAGTCGTATTATGTATTTTCTTTATTATTATGTTATGTTGTATTTGCTTTATTAGTATTTTCGTTTTTACCCTTTTACTTAAGGGAGGTCATATGTAAGCCCAGAGGGCATCGTCGTCTTTTAGTTTCTTGAGTCTTTTGTACGATGCTATATATAGCCCCCTTGTTCTCTTTTCATGTTAATAAATGATTACTATTGAAATTCCAACTTTTGTATTTCTTGGTGTGTTCGTGAGTTTTGGAGAAGAGCCTTGGAGAGGCTAATCGTATTACCCAACAACCACCCTCGAGTGAGTTCTTGATTCTCTAACCTGTCCCCCACTTTTCTCTCCTTTGTACCCGTCGGCCAAGGATCACCACCAAACCCCCACCACCCACCTCCTAAACGCCACTTCCCCAACCCACCGCCGGCCCACCCTAAGCCTTTCCCTCCTTGTTTTCTTATTTCCTAATATAGATTGAATATAATTAGGATTAATTTTGAATTCAAATCCAAGTAATTTGAAATTCAAAATCTTTCCTAAAATATGAAATCTATTTTAGGAAAGTCTTTAAACCTCATTCAAATCAAATTTCAGTTGAATGAGATTTAATTTCTCTTCCCTAATTTAAGTTTCCCAATCAAAGAAAGCAATAAACACTTGCCATAAACCCCTCGCCCTCCTTATTGCCGCCGGCCCCCCTTATTAAATCCCACTGGGATTTATTTCCAAATCTCTCAATTCTCTCTTGGAAATAATTCCGAATTCCCCTCCATCACCCTTGGCCAAAATTTCCCAATCCCCTACACCCCTTATTTCCTTCCTAAAGCAAACATTGAGATTTGGAAACAAACCCCCTAAACCCCTTATATACCTGCCACCCCTACCTTCCCTCTCTCCTCAATTAATTCTGATTGACACCTTTTCACTCCACTTTAATTTCCCACCCCTGGGCCGGCCAACCTCTCTTGCCTTCTCCTACTTGAATTCTTGAGAGAAATCTCTCTCTTTCAAAGGAGAAACGACAAGGATAGCAAAGGGGCATTTCCTTCAACGCTTCGACCCAGCGAGATCGATGCATGGCCGATCCTAACCTTGACTATGACCTTGCCTATGACGAGCAAGGTTTCGTTCACATTCTTCATTCAACGTTCTTCGACGTCAATCCGAATATCGACAACACCATCGAGAGGAATACGTGGATCGCATCCTAGATACTCTTGTCGAAGCTATAGAAGAGCAACTTGGCACCGTTCAGTGGAGGGTTGCAACCCAACCGTGATAAAGGTTTACCAATCTTCCTTCTCTTGTATTTTCATTGTCTAACTTGCTCTTGTGATTTGATTGATTCATGAAAATCTTGTTCACTTGTTTCTGCCAAGCATAGTAATCATAGGACTTGAGTTTGGTCTCTATGCTTCTAATCTCATTGTTAGCGTAGGGATTTTGTTTGAAAGCTACTTAATTTTCATGTTATTGATATTCTACGTAATTTTGATAAATCAAGCATTTGGCAAGCGGCTTAGCCTAAACGTAAGCACCCCTCTCTTGTTTTATTTTGTCATTTTGGGTTGCTAAAAGCTTTAATCCTAATTGTTTTATTCAAGAGATCGTGCAATTTCTCAATGCATGCAATTAAAACATTTTAGTCCTGCATCACTAACCCACTCAAAAAAAAAAAAAAACTCTCCTTCCACCTCACAAGTAGCCTTCCAACTCTTGCTCGCACATGACCACTCACTCCAAGCATTACGCTGCCCCCCTCATGAACCATCCGGCGTTGATGCCCAAGTAACGACAGACAACGCAGAACCGTCGTCCCATGCACGCCTGCGCGCGACCCCACCGCTTCGGCCTCACATGGCGCCTATAGGCCCACCACCAGCCGCCTCCTCTTCCTCCTCTTTTTCTCTCTTTCCTACTTTCATCTCTCTCCTTCTCGTTCTTTTTCTCTCATACTCCCTCTCTCATCCTATCTTTCTCTCTCTCTAATCAGAGAGAGAAAGATCTCTCTCCAATCTCTCTTTCCTCTCACCTCTCTCTTCCTCTTTCTCTAAATCATAAGAAAATCCTACTCCTCTCTCTCTTTCTCTCTCTAAATATAGAAAAGTCTGCCTTTCACTAGCCCTCTCCTCTCTAAACAGAGAGAGAAACTCATCTTTCTCCCTCAAATCCTCTCTAACCTTGGCTTGCTCTCCCTAAAGCTATGGAGAGAAAACGATCATCAACAATGTTCGAGACACCTTGTGTGAATCTTGTTTGCGACGCATTCATCATGGTGAGTGGAGTCTCATACACGCACAGGGGCGGAATCAGCCTCAATTTTGAGGGGTGGCAAATACAGCACAAAAATAATTAAATATTAAAAAAAAAATATTATATATCTATATATTACGAAAAGTTTTTTTAAAAAAAAAAATAAAAAATAAAATAAAGAAAAAAATGTGTAATTAAACTATCATGAAAAGCATGAAAAAAAATATTATAGCTAATTGTGAAGAAATATATAGATATTTTAGGGCAAGTTAGGACAAAAAAATTTTTAGGGGGGGGCAAAAATAATTTTTTAGGAGGGGCAAAACTTTTTTTTATTCTCCTATATAAAAAAAAATTGTTTTTACTCCTATCAAAAGAAAAAAAAAATTTTGAGGGGGGGCAATTGCCCCCCCTAAGAAATACATGGTTCCGCCCATGTACACACACTGCTTAGCATGGAGAGAAAAGCTTGCCAGTGGCATTCGTGAAGCCATCATGAAATTTATTTATTACAAATTATCATACATATACCCATACAAATACTTCTTGGCGTGATGGGATTTTTGAGAATTTTAGCTGCAGTGTTATAGAACAATGGTCATATATGCCTTCCTAGTATGATAAGATGACCCAGACTCCATATAGATTTTTACTACAGAAAGAGACGCCAGGAGACTGTCGAAATTTTGATTAACAGGCTCTAAAAAACACATCAAATGACGTATGCTTGCATCATATAAGTGCACTAAAAATAGTGCGAGTGTACAATGATGGTGCTTTAAAAATTGTATGAGAAAATTATTCCCTTTTCAAATAAAATATTCGCATGTGCTTTGATGAGCATGATGAATACGTAAGAGTGACTTCTAAGAATGATGTGTAGACTGAATAGTAAATATATTTTAAATTTATCGATTCGAGAAATGTGCAAATATGTTGAAATTTCATTACCAATTTAAATTTTAAATCTCTCTCGAAAATGACAAATCTGCATGTGCACCGACCAATGTGAAAAATGCGTGAACTTTAAATTTGAGAATGTTGCTCAGACTAGAAATTAATAAATGAGTTTTAAATTCCATACTCAGAAAAGTGTGCAAATATGTTGAAACCTTATTACCAATTTTTAAGTTCCAAATCTCTTAAAATGAAATGTCTGCATGTGCTCTAACCATTTTTCAAATGATACGACGAGTATATAGTTATGACCAGGGTTAGAATTGAGTGGTTTTATTGTTTAATTATGAAATAATACCATTAAATTACGGTCATTGCTAGAGCCTACATGTTCCGCAATGGTTATAAACCCTTGAATAATGAATCATAGAGTATACTTGATCGGGCTCAAAATTCTCTAATAGTGGTCTTCAACTTGAATTTTCCCTCTTAAATAAACATCCATCTCAAGTCTTTAAGGTACCCTTAAACTAAGTAATCCATGGTTGCTGATAAGAATCCTTCAGTTAAGTTGGGTCGATTATCTTCTTTGTTTATGTAGACAAAAGACCAAAGGACCATGATAAATCGGGATGTCCGAATTCAGGTTGTAAATACCGGACGAGATAGAACTGTAAGAAAGAGAGATTCAAGGTTACATGGTTTGACTAGGGTTGCATTGGGGATTGAATAGGAAGACGTAATAAATATTAAATTTTTTCAAATAATGTCTAAATGAAATACTAATGATGTAATATATATAAATTTATGATTAAAAAATAATTAGAATTTATACATAAATAATATTATTTGTAATTTTAAATTTAAATATCACCAATTTTAAATTTTATTCATAATTAATATAAATTTAGTTCACATATAAACTCATAAATTTAATATAAATTGTTACTAATTTATATTTTATATTTAGATATAATTTACATTTTAAAATTTACATCAAATTCACATAATAAATTTGTATCTATATATCATTCATGTGAGATCATTTATTATTAATAAATAGATAAACAATTAAATTTTATGATTTATAATTATATAAATTAAAAAAATTAAATAGATAAACAATTAAATATTATTAACTAAAAATATAAAAATTATTCATATTTACATTAATTGAAAATTTTGGTTAAAAATATTTGATGTATATGTTGTGAACTTGGTAACTTTAACTTAGTTAATTAGTCCCACATTATTCGAGAACTCTCTCTTAATATTATTTATGTAGCTTTTTAGGTCTTCATATGTTAGGAACTCATATGGAATAATGGGTCATGTGAGAAGGCTTAGTTGATGCTTCTTTGATATATTTTTATAATAGAAATTTAATTCTTATTAAATTTATTATGTTAATTTAAATTATTTAAATAGCTCAATTGAAACAGATGATTTTCGGAAACTTGGAACGATTTGCTAGTTACATGGTCGAATTGGCGGTTCACTATGGTTATAACCAGTCCAATGCTAAAACAGTTTTTAGGTTTGAATGAATTGATTACTTGATCGATTCTAGGTTCAACTAGTTGAACCAGTTGGTCCAATCCAATTCTTAAAATAGTGGACTGAACCATGACATTTTGATCGAGTTCATCATCATTTCTTAACCATCTTAACCATCTGCTTTACAAGATAGTAAATTTTATATTCTAATACAAAAAAAGATTATTACTATTATATGCTTGATATTTAATGCCTATCTAATGACTAGCCTTAATTAAAAGTTCTTTCTCATCACTGAGAATGATAATTAACCACAGGGCTTGTGCTTAAGGAAAGCTTAGAATCAGATCATACGGTTATCACAAAATGAGGGTCAAATCTTTAAGTAATGCCTTATCTGCAATCCAATTTACACCTAAAAAGCGTGAATAAAACCCAAACCTCTCCCTATATAGGCTGATGTAGGCTGATGTGTGAATTTTCAGAACCCACAGCTTAACATCTCATAAAGGCTTAGCATAAATCACATTATTCTTTCCTTTTTAAACTCTACTTGGCGAAATTGATGACATAGTGGCTTTTGAAGTTGTAACAAGAAACTTTCTTGAGAACTCGGTATTGCTTTTTCCTTCAGCCTCCTTTAGTTCAAAAGCATTCTCAATGACTTGTTTTTAGGAGATTGGAAGAGATGAATAGCTGCCATAATATAACTTTTAGTTGCATATTATACCAATTGAGTTGTTCTAACAGGTTCATAAACATACATGCAAATTAGAGAACAATTGTACATTCAGTATCAGTTGGCTTTTAAAAATCAAGTTGCATTATTATTACAAATCATGCTCAACAAGTTGCCATCAATTAAACCAAATCACGTAAAGGAGGTAATCGGTGTTAGGAATATGTTTTAGGTTTTATGTGATGATAAATGTAATAAGTAGCATAGTAGTCATTGTGTACTCCTTATATATCTCTCCCTTGTAGAGTAGTATGCATCAAGAAATAAAATGAGAAGCCCCTTTTTCCTGTGCTCTTCTTTTTCCACAATTCCTAATTTCTAGAGTTTCAATTGAGCTCAAAATCATCGTTTATCCATTAAGATCCCCAGGGTCGTAACATTCGGCAAGTCACCTCTTAAACTTGACAAGGGAACTTGGCATTTATTGTTTGATGCCAAATTCTACTTGCCGATGAATTCGTTAATTGAACTCATCAAGGCTACTGTCCCAATAATGTAGAACTCAACAAATAAACTTAAGTATACCAAAACTACTTGACAGAGCTAAAAAAAGTTGCAAAGAATTCTTCATAATTTTCATTCTCGAAATTCTTGTCCACTTCTTAGAGCTCATCATGAGTTTTCTGTTTTATTTGCCTGAGTATACCAAAAATACTCCCCAACAAAAAAGAAGAAGAAGAAATCGTCGGAGATTTCATCATAACTTCCATTCTCAAAAATCTTGTCCTCTTCGTAGAGCTCATCATGCATTTTTTTATGTATTTTGATAGATATAAGCTAACTTGACATTCATTTTACAACATACGTTTGTTAAGCCTTAGGCCATCTCCTATTCAAAACCTCATTTTCCACTAAAAAATGCAGTAACACTCCAATATGCAATTACCCATCTCCAACCGAACTCAATTTCTTAGTACCAAAAAATAATATTCTGTGTATATTCTTTCTCATCTTTTTTTTTTTAATATTTATTTTTAATCATATCTTTATATTTATCAATTTTTCAAATTAGACCTACTTATAAATGTTTTTAACCAAAATAAATCTTACTCGATAAAATAAATAAATAAATAAATTACTAAAAAAGATTAATTTTTAAAAAATGAATAACCTAATGTAAATAAATTAATTACATAAAAATATATTAAAATTTTAAAAATAATGCGTTTATAAATAATTAATTAACTTAATAACGGAATTTTCTGAATTAAAAAAAAAACGTTTGTGAATAGTGCGACGCCAATATAGTCCGCGCCTCGTGAAATTGCCGTGGGGTTTCACATTTCATTGGAGCTGGCGGCAGACAGCATATGCACGTAACGCTCTTGGTTGGAGATGACCTTATTATGTAATTTTACTTATATGTAACTAGTCTTTTAGTATTGTACCTTTAACTATACCTATAAGGTCAGAGGATTAGTCTAGTACACCAAGTCATTTTGTCGCATTGGTCTTGTACTTTTTGATGGTTTGGTGAAAATCCCAGAGCTTCTCTCACCAAAAACTCTGTTTCTTCTCCTCTTTTCTCTCATTTTCTCGATATATTCTTGTTAGGAAGGTTCTGATGTTACCCAAGGACAATTTAGGGTCCAAAATAGTGCATTTTAATTAAATGAAATGGTTATTATTTTAGATAAGCTTCTGATCTACAGTGCTTTCCGTGGACAAAAATATAAACTATAAAAAGGATAATTTGATACCTCATATGAACTTGATTATTATCGCTTCATCATTTTAATTTGTTTGTAACATATTTATTCTTCTCCTTTCCGTTGAAATCAGGGTTTTGGAAATGTGGGCTCATGGGCTGCCCAACTTATCAGCGAAGCTGGTGGAAAAGTTGTTGCAGTTAGCGATGTTAGTGGGGCAGTTAAAAACGACAGTGGTCTGGATATTCAGAAGCTACTTAAGCACTCACTTGAGAGTCGTGGTGTTAAAGGTTTCAGTGGTGGACATGCACTCAATCAGAACTCAGTGTTGATTGAAGACTGTGATGTCCTGATTCCAGCTGCACTTGGTGGCGTTATAAACAGGTTCCTCTTTTTGCTTAACTTTTACTCGGTGAATATTTGCTCTAGGAGAAGACTGACTGTCTGAACAACTTTCAAAGCATTCCATTATTTCTAGAAATCGTTTGCATTGCAGTTTAAAATACATTTATACTCTCAAAAGAGGTACAAATCTTAATTGCTGTCATGTTGGTAGTCTATGTGGTTGGTAATGTTGCGTTGTATTGAGTAGGGGTGTCAATTTTTTACACGACACAAAACACAACCCGAACCCGACCCGGAAAAATCCGGGTTCGGGTCAACCCAAACCCGAAACGGGTCGGGTTCGGGTTGAAGAAATCAACCCGTTTTAAAAATCGGGTCGGGTTCGGGTTGACACGGAAACACGAAATTGACCCGAAAGTGACACGAAAACTCATATTTGACCCGAAAATCCGAGTTTGACCCGTTTTTGACCCGATTTTGACCCGATTTTGACCCGAAAAATGAAGATTGACCCGATTTTTGACCCAAAAACTAGCAATTCCGGGTCATTCGTGTCGGGTCGGGTTGACCCGAACCCGAATCGGGTCGGGTTGACCCGAACCCGAATCGGGTCGGGTTCGGGTCCAGAAACCTGACCCGTTTTTAAAAACGGGTCGGGTTCGGGTTGACCCGAACAGTGCCGGGTCAGTTCCGGGTTCGACCCGAACCCGACCCGTTGACCCTGTTGACCTCTGTGTAATGCAAAAAAAAAAAAATTAATTAAAGCAGACCAAACCTCGTATCCACAAAACCGGCCGAAAATCCCGCAAGAGATCCCGCTCCGTACCTCGCACCCGTCGAAGACATTCGCGAATCCTGCTGAATCGGCGTCGCTCCAGTCATTCCTCCGCGATCTCTGCGCGAATTCTGCGACGATGACCTCATTTCTCGCCTCGATCGAGCGTCCGAACTCTTCGTTAAATACCGACCTCAGGGCTGCTTCTCCGAACTCCCTCTCCACGCTCGACTCCACGCGCAGAAATCGCTGCTGCTCTTCCCCACGGCTCTCTCCACCCGATCCCTCTCTGCTCCCGAAGCTCTACCCGACGCCAACCTCCCAACCGAACTCCTGTTCGGAGCTCCTCTCGCGCGAACCCTCTTCAATCTCCAGACCCGACGCCAAATTCGACTCCACTCCAGCAGACCGACACCTCCTCTTTCTTTCGATCCTTGCCCGACCGCACCGTAATCACAAGCAGAGAGAGAGAGAGAGAGAGAGAGAGAGAGAGAGAGAGAGAGAGAGAGAGAGAGAGAGCTTTCACTCTTACCTGCCCTAGTCGAAGCTCCCATCTGCGTCCGAACTCCTCCCGCCGGACTGACCTCCCGATCCTTTCCCCTTTGTGTCCGATCGGAAGCCAAGACAGGAGCTCTTGCTGTGAAGGTAACTTGCTCCCTTTCATACACTTGCTCGGCCAAATCCCGTAAGTCTGCTAGGGATTCACGACTAAAAGAAGGGAACAGAGGGTATAATTGACTGTGAGATTAACAATGTCTAAATCCTATTCAAATCCTTCTTAGATCATGCATTATTCTTGTATCTAAATAGCTCTTTTTATATTTAATTATAATTAATTACATTTAATTATGATTAATAATTATTAATTACGGATAATTATTATTAATTATGATTAATCTTGATTAATTTTAATTAATCTCAATTAATTATCTTTAATTTTAATTAAGCATTACTAATTGATTATTATTAATTATAATTAAATATAAATAATGATAGTAATTAATTATAATTATTTACTATTATTTATAAAAAAAAAAATGCAAATGCTTCCCCCACTCTCTTACCTCGACCAACGTGTCGAGTCGGTGGTCTGCCCATGCACGCCTTTATTGAGCGTGGTGGGAGGGGCAACCGGCGCGACACCTACGACGAGGTAGGCGAGTGACCCCTCGATCCACGTGTCAACCACTACAACCCCGCGGAGGTACGAATTCTTCTAAACTTAGATTCTCGTTCTCGAAGTTCGTGGCGAACCGGAAAACCGCCCCAAGCACGCCTTTAGTGCGCGTGGTGGGATGGGATCCCGGTCCGACGCCTACGACGATGCGGGCAATCACCTAAACCTTGCTTCAATATTCGTGGCAAACCGGAGAACCGCCCCATGCACGCCTTTATTGGCCGTGGTGGGATGGGACCCCGGTGCGGCACGTACGGCGAAGCGGGGTAACTTATAAGTACCCCCGGGCGGGGGGAAATCAAATCTGTTATCTTTCAAAAATGTCTTTTTAAAACCCCATGCACGCCTTTATTGACCGTGGTGGGAGAAAACAAAATATACAACTGCCGCGGTGTCTCACAAACACCAACCGTGCACGTCTTTATTGACGTGGCGGGTAGGCGGTGTCTTGGTTTTTCCCCTAAACGGGGGAGATGCCGGGAGGCTGCCGAAATTTTGTCTGAAATACAGACAAGGACTTGGAGCAGAATTGGACTCGTGGACTTGATTCAATCGACTTAAGTGAACTCAAACCCAAATAAAATTGAAAATATAAGATTGGGAGTTTACATTTGATTTAAAAATCAAATGATTAGAACATGATCTTGAACTCAAAATTTGTGGACATTGAATTTGAACAAGATATGGACCCAAAAGTGGACTGATTTGAAATGAACTTGAGCTTGACTTGAGCTTGCAAGATGGACAAGAACATGAAACTGAACTCAAACTTGATATTTGAACAAAGTTGAACTTGAACTTGATTCAATCATTTGAAATCAAACGAGGATTTGATTTGGACAACAAGACTTGGACTTTCATTTGAATTCGAACTGGGACTTTACAAGACTACAGAGGACTTTTGATATTGAACTTAAACATGTTTTTGGACTTAAAAGGTGAACTTCAAGCAAATCATGTCACTAAATATTAAACAAAAAAAAGAGCTTAAGTTTTGAATCAAATGATGAAGACTTACAAGTTTGGACATGCTTGGAATCAAGCATGGTGGATAAGAATAGAATTTGAATCATATGCAAAATGATGAATTGCTAATTTGAGTGCAAGATTTTCAAATAAGATATCCTTTCAATCAATGAGACAAGGTCTTCAATCAATTTCAAGGCATTATTATGTCAATCAAAATACAAATGCTAATGGGCAAATAAAAGACTTGTCTAATATAAAGTGCATAACTTATGAACAAGAATAGCGGATTTGTCGATAGCAACTACCAATAATGATCAATGGTGAAGGAATTCCCTACATCTCATTCAAAAGCAACAAACACGATAACATATCTACGAGTACTACAGTGATGTGATCATAGTAAAAGTCTAAAGGTTAAAGAATATAAGAATTGATTACAATCATGATTGTTCAAGCGAAGATCGATTGAAGGATTTATGACTCGCTCATAAGAAACAAATGAGTTTTATAAACAATGAAAGGAAGCATACGATGAACATAGTAGGTCCATGACAGAAGTGTGTGAGAAAAATTAACAATGATTGTAGTCATGCTGACAGTAAAAAAAAATAAGCTACAAATACACACATCAATCTCTAGTAGATTATTGAGATCTTCGTGCATTGAGTTCAAACGAATCATCAGCAAATACAGAGGGGAAAAGTATAGTGAATACAAATACCCCAAACACTCCAACAATCTACATCAACATACAAACAAACACATTGATCTACATGTTAGCAAGAGTAAGGATCTGCAATCCATACAAATCATCTATGAGTACGAATGTATATACAACATCCACCCCTGTGTAGATACATAAAGACAACAGTAAATGCAGTATCCTGTAGTCAGCTTCAGTTTAAGAATGAATACATCTACCTCCAGCAGTAGTGGTTGTATTGTAAAGGCCAAAATCATAGCAGAATGCATAAATAATATAAGCTTCTACGAGCTTCTATGACGAAAGGCAGGAGATTAGTTAGTGCACTATGACCCGCCTACGAAGATCAACAAATAGTGCACGACAGTCTACCTGTACGAAGCGGCGAACAATTCTGTTCAGAAGCTGCTACGCCACTGGATCTGCAATCTCCGTACAAGCAGACAGAAGGCGTCTATTCCAAAAATACCCCTGCACGTGCACTATAAATTGTATACACATAGGTACACCAAAAAGGGGTAAAATACAATCCTAAACCCGCAAGGGCCCCGGCGAGCGTGTTATTGGTACACACGTGACGTCTAGGGATGCTGCGCGGGCTGACAAGTGAATTCAGGTTCGAAACCGATCCTTCTATACGGGTCAATAGAAGTCGACAGGGTTCGAACCATTAAGCAAATATAAAGTTGTGACGACCGGTATATTTGCTTTAAAACTTTCATATTAGGTCTTCAAGGCCTACAACAATATGAATTCACTAATAAAGGCTCAAAGCCTACAAAACCCGATCCTCTGTCGACAGCTCGACAGAGTTGACAAGGTTCAATCCATAAAAAGAAATGACCACGAACACCCCGATGATGGCCGTGTTGAATGCAGATCTCAACCGGAGGGGTTTCCCAAATATTTTCATATCTCCCAAATATCTAAAATCCATTTCAAACAATTCAAAGCTCCACCCAAATACCCACGAAAATCCCAAAAAATCTCAAAATCCCAAAATTCCAAAAATATTTAAAATGAAATCAATCCATCAATCACTTAAAGCAAAATCCATCCACCCTCCGCAACAGTTTGTCAGGGTGGACAAATCAAAATTTACCTCAGCTCACAAAAGAGCCAAATGCCTAGTCGAAAATATCACTAGGGTCCATTCTCAAACAATCTCTTGCCAGTAAGGGCGTGGTACGTGTCCTCTAACTGGCAGTTTCGCCGCCAAATGGCACTGCAGGTAAACGGTTATGACCCGGGGCCCTCTGAACCGAGTGGTTTTGCCGCCAAATGGCACCACAGATAGCGGTTATGGCCAGAGCCAATACGCTCCTTAATGGTGTTAAATCCTTGAGATATGAATCAATAGGATATGATTGATAGGGCACAAAGCCCTCTGTCAGCTAAGGTGGATTCAAATTTGTCCCCTTAGACAAACATCCACCCAGGTCTACAAGGTCCCCTTGGACGAAGCAACCCATGGCTGCCGACCAGGATCCTTCTGTCAGGTTGGGTCGACTACCTCCTCTGACTAAGTAGACCAGGGACCACGATGGCCCGGGATGACGGAACTATGGGATCTTGATCGGGCCCATCATTCATTCCCCCACCATCCGCTTTAAGTGCTAGGTGGTGAAATTTCATATTTTAAATATCAAGCTTTTCAATACTTTCTAAATTCCCAAATCCAAATCCAGTTCTCCAATATCCAAACCTATGCTGCTACTATATGCCAGATAACACGTATTTCTATACGTATCTGATTGACGACTAGCCTTAATCGAAAGTTCTCTCTCGTGATCGGGAGGGGTAATTAACTATAGGGGCTTGCGCCTATAGGAAACCAGAACTCAGATTATAAAGTCCTCACAAAATGAGGGCGAAATCTCTGGGTAGTGTCTTATCTACAAACCCATTTGCCTTCCAAAATTTACCTCGGAACTTAGTTCGTTAAAACTCCCTCGCCGAATAAGAAAAGCGAGTGGAGGCCGAGGCCGAATTTTCGGAGCCCACAGACCCGAATTGACACCCCTAGTATTGAATTACTAAATTGACATCCCTACTTAATCAGTTGACATGACACTTTTTTATGTTACTGAGTTATACCTCTCCTTATATCCCACAAAATAGAGAAATTATTCTGTGTGGACGCCGAACGTAGTTCTCCATCCGGATGCCAACTAGAATGTGCCACATCAGCAGTACCGAGCATATATCGAGTGGTACCGAGTGCAGTACCAAGCCGCGGTACCGAGAGGGGGTGACATAACGCATTCTAGTTGGTTTCTGGACGGCATACTGCGTCCGCACAGAATAATTTGCCCACAAAACAAGGCAAACCTTGTTTTGGGGTTAAATACTGTAGTTTTAGGTAAAATCTCTTGTTCATAGGTGAAATATCTTGTTTCTGAGTTTTTGAAGATGAATTTGATATTAATTTTTAAGTGGATATAAGGCGACAGTTAGTAGGTACCAGTTTAAATAAAGATTTATTACTAGTATAGTGTTTTCTTTCACTATACTCATGTATTATTGATATTAGAGTTGTGCTGATGGAATAATGCCTGCCAATTATTATCCTCATTTCAAGGGAAAATGCAAATGACATAAGAGCTAAATTTATTATTGAGGCTGCCAATCATCCAACAGATCCAGAAGCTGACGAGGTTAGTCTTTTAGGCTTCGTTTGGGACGGCTGCTTTTTCCCAAACAAAGCCTTAGTTATGAAAATTTATTAAAGAACTAGCAGCATTTAGGACTTCATCATTTCTATTCTATTTTTTCATAATAAGAGCTTGCTGAGATACTTGATCATTTTTGTTGTTGTTTTTTTTTTTTTTTTTTTTTCAGATTCTGTCTAAGAAAGGTGTAATTATTCTACCGGACATATTTGCCAATTCAGGTGGCGTTACTGTGAGTTATTTTGAGTGGGTTCAGGTAGGTCTTATATGTTTCAATATTCTACCCTCCATTCCCTATCGGATAAATAAATTAATTATTGTGCTCATACAAAAACAGTCGGCTATTTTAGTTTCATGTTAGCCAACTTTCTTCTACTGATCTTATCTGTTGAGCGCTAGAAGCAATATTGACCACTTAATATAGATAATAAATATCATGGTTCATGATAGCAGACAATCGTTGATTAGTGTTCATAAATTGGTTCAGAAATTCACACTGTAGAACACCACCAATTTGAGGCTCCTAGTCCTAAAAGACTGCTGCAAATCAAGCTTTATGTGGTGGTTGTATATTGATGGTAGCAAAATCTTAAAATGCAGCCTATGAAGCATGAATTTCTGTAAGGGTTTGTTGAATCCTATGATGCACCGACACTTCTCCTCAAAGAGGCGTGCAGTGTCCGACACGACACTCGTCCGACACTCCTCCGACACGTGTCGGACACGCCGAAAATGTGTCCAATTAAAAAAATATTAAAAACAAATTGGACACGCGTGTCATCAGTAGAAGAGTATTTAGAGGAGAGAGATCGAGTACTTGAAGAGCTAAAGAGGCATCTAATGAGAGCACAACAAATTATGAAGAAGCAAGCGGATGGGCATAGGAAGGACATACAGTTTGCAGCAGGGGAGAGGGTGTTTTTGAAGCTCCGACCATATAGACAGAAGACAGTTGCCAACAGGAGAAATGAAAAGCTGGCTCCAAGGTACTTTGGACCATATGAAGTGCTGGAGAAGATTGGGTCAGTAGCATACAGATTGAAACTACCTCCATCGGCAACTATACATCCAGTTTTTCACGTGTCACAATTGAGAAAGGCCATTGGGGAGTACGCCGCCAATTCTGAGCTACCAGCAACCCTGAATGAGGACTTAGAGGTGATTTTAGAACCTATGGAGCTAAAAGGGGTACGTCAGAAAGAAGATAAGACAAAGGAAGTGTTGATCCAGTGGAAGAACCTTCCTGACTACGAGGCCATGTGGGAACCATATGAGAGAACGAAACAGCAGTTTCCTGATTTTCACCTTGAGGACAAGGTGATTCTTTGGGAGGGCGGTAATGTTACGCCGGCCCAGGAGGGGCCGGCTGGACCGGTCCAACCAGGACTTGTCCAGGTCTACTCGCGGCGGAACCGCACGAAGCAGGCGGAACCGAGCGCAATCAGCGAAGCCGACGGGGGCCAGGGAGGATTTTTGGGAGGGAAATTTTGAATGCGAGGGGCTGTTTAGACATTTTGTAAAACTCCTTTAGGGTTAATTAGGAGGTTAGGAGGAGGAGGGGGGTTTATGTTGCATTTGAATGAGTTTTGAGATCTAGGGTTTGGTGTTCTTGGACTCTTAGGCTTTGCCGGAGATCGTGGGAGAGTTTTTCCTTCCTCTCGAATTGAAGGAAAGTTGTATCTTGCAAGTGCTTTTCCTTTCTTATTGGAATACAAGTGTTTGCCTTGATTTTCTACAAGTTTCTTCTCGGATTTCCACTGTTTTTGCTGTTTTTTCCGCTGTAAACAGCAATTTTGCTCTTCTTTTCGTACTAATCTTGGTTAGGTTTGCTTGCGAACTCAAGTATTACCTTAGGGTTACTTGCGAACTCAAGTATATCCTATCAAATTGGTATCAGAGCAAGATCCGGGCGGTGGAGGGCTGTTTTCCCATTTGTTTTGCTGCAGTTTTTGCTGATTTTTTGGAGGATCCGGAGACATATCGTCGTTTCCCATGGCATCTAAGCGAGTAGAAGTCTTGGAGACCGAGATGGGTCAACTTAAGGCGGATCTGGAGGAGAAGATGGCCACATTTAGCAAGAATGTGGAAGGGAAATTCATGGCTTTGGAGGAGATGATGAAGAAGTTGTTGGAAGGGCAAGCAAGGGCTGTGCCAGTGGAGGAAAGAGAAGAAGGGAGCAGGGGTAAGGAGAAGGCGAATCCAGAAGAGGAAGAGGAGGTGGAATTGCTTAACAGCAACAGGAGGATGCCACCTCGGGAGTCCATCAGGCGAGAAGAATATGACAGACGGAGAGACTTCCGGGAAGGAAGAGAAGATGATTGGCGACGTCGGAGGCCCGACCCAGTGGACCGGCCGTGGGGGATCTATAACCACCATGGCGGGGCACGAGGGGAAGATGGCTACCGGCGGCCAAGGAGGGAGGATGAGCCCCGATATGGAGAAAGAGGAACTTGGGAAGACCCCATAGCTTGGGACAGAGGAGGCCATGGGGGGAATAGGGCATACGGGGTGGACACAAGGGCCAGGAAGCTGAAAATGCCAGTATTCGAGGAGGGAAATGTGGATGAGTGGATCCACAAGGTGGAGATGTATTTTGCGGTGAACGGCCTAATGGAGGAGGAGAGATTGATGGCTGCTAGTATGTGCTTGGAAGGGGCGGCATTTGCTTGGTTCAAGTACATGGATAAGTGGGAACCGGTGAGGTCCTGGAGGGACTTCAAGGAGGCTATCAGGGAGAGATTCAGGGGGAGCAGCCCATGGGAGATATCAGAACAGTTCTACGCCCTCACTCAGGAGGGAACAGTGGAGGAATACAGGAAGAAATTTGAGAGCTTAGTGGGAGACATGGAGGGCCTCTCAAACAGTACTTTGGGGGAAAATTTTATGAAGGGTCTCAAACCAGAAATTAGAGATGCTGTGAAGGTCATGAGACCAAGAGACCTGAGGGAGGCGATGGAATTGGCTCAGTTGGTGGAGAATCAAAAGACCAACGCCCGAACTTGGAGTAACAACCACTCAGGAGGTCCCACCAGGACAACTACCACTTACTTGGCTCCAAAAGGGCCAAGCCCCAGCGTCCCTAAGGAGAGTGGAAAGGAGAAGAGCGGGGTGATCAGATCTGCTGGAAGCTTCAAGAAACTGACTGAGGAAGAGATGCAGGAGAAGAGGGCCAAGGGCCTTTGTTTCAGATGTGAGGAGAAGTTTGTTCCAGGGCACAGGTGCAAGGATCGCGCTCTTCGGGCTCTCACCGTCTATATAGACGAGGCGCCTGAGGAGGGTGATGATTCTGATGAGGAGCAGATTGATCCCCAGTTGGAGGTAGCCGAGGTATCCCTCAATTCTGTGATGGGATTCACTCATAGTCATACGATGAAGGTGAAGGGGAAGATCCTTGGGAGGGAGGTAGTAGTTTTGATCGACAGTGGAGCCACCCACAATTTCATATTCACTCAGGTGGCGGAGGAGCTGGGAATGGAATCTACTGAGACAGGCAATTATGGGGTGATGATGGGGACAGGAAAGATTGAGTCCAGCACTGGGATCTGCAAGGGGGTGGAGATGAGGCTACAGGAGATCAGGGTGGTGGAGGACTTCCTACCCCTGAGGTTGGGTAGCACAGACGTCATTCTGGGCATGAAGTGGCTACAGACCTTGGGTGAAACCAAGGTGAACTGGGGGACCATGGTGATGGAGTTGATGGTAGAGGGGAAGAGGGTGAAGCTGAAAGGGGAACCAGGATTGTCCAGAGCTGGAGTGTCACTCCGATCAATGGTGAAAATTATCCGTGAGGAAGGAGGAGGTTTCCTTGTGGAGTTGCAGAGCTTGGAGGATCAGCAGGAGGGGGAAGAAAAACCCATTCCTGCGTTAGTTCAGCCCTTTCTGCAGGAGTTTGAGGATGTGTTCCAACCTCCGGTGGGACTACCACCTGACAGAGAGCGGGAGCACTAGATTATCCTGAAAGAGGGAGTATCCCCTATCAGTGTGAGACCTTACAGATACCCTCAGGTGCAGAAAGATGAGATTGAGAAGTTGGTGGGAGAAATGCTAGAAGGAGGGATCATTCAGCCCAGTGTGAGTCCTTTCTCTTGCCCAGTTCTGCTGGTGAAAAAGAAGGATGGGAGTTGGAGGTTTTGTGTTGATTACAGAGCTCTCAACAAGGAGACAGTGCCTGATAAGTTTCCCATCCCTGTGATTGACGAGTTGATGGATGAGCTACATGGAGCTGCTTTATTCATTAAGATTGATCTGAAGTTAGGCTATCACCAGATCAGGATGAGGAAGGAAGATGTGCAGAAGATGACCTTCAAGACTCATGAGGGCCACTACGAGTTTCTGGTGATGCCTTTTGGCCTCACCAATGCACCAGCCACATTCCAGGCATTGATGAACCGAATTTTCAAGCCACACCTTCGCAGGTTTGTGTTGGTATTTTTTGATGACATACTAATTTATAGCAGGACTGAGAAGGAACACATAGAGCACCTGAGAGTGGTGTTGGGTGTGCTGAGGGAGCATCAGCTGAAGGCCAACTTCAAGAAGTGTGACTTCGCTCAGGCACGGGTGGAGTACCTGGGGCATGTGATATCCCAGGAGGGAGTGGCTGCAGATCAGTCCAAGATAGAGGCAATGCTGGCATGGCCTCAACCCAAGACCTTGAAGGGGCTCAGAGGATTCTTGGGATTGACAGGATACTACAAGAGGTTCGTGAGGGGATACAGCACTATAGCGTTGTCACTGACAGAGCAGTTGAAGAAGGATAATTTTTTATGGGGAGAAGCAGCTTCAGAGGCTTTTGAGAAGCTGAAGAAGGCCATGACGACAGTGCCAGTGCTTGCTCTGCCGGACTTCAATCAGGTGTTTGTGGTGGAGACAGATACTTCAGGCTATGGATTGGGAGCAGTGTTGATGCAGAGCCACAGACCCATAGCTTACTTCAGTCAAGTACTGTCATCCCGGGCTAGACTGAAGTCTGTCTACGAGAGAGAGCTGATGGCTATTGTACTGGCCATCCAGAAGTGGAGACCTTACTTGTTGGGCAGACACTTTATTGTCAGGACTGATCAGAGGAGCCTGAAGTACTTATTAGAGCAACGGATGATGACTGAAGAGCATCAACGATGGCTTTTAAAATTGCTGGGGTATGACTTTGAAATTCAGTACAGACCAGGCGGGGAAAACAAAGCTGCTGATGCCTTGTCCAGATGTTTGGGTGAACTTCAGACAGTGGGTGTGTCTGTTCCTTTGATGCTAGATTGGGCGGAAATCAAAGTAGAGAGCTCGAACGATGAGGGGTTGGAAAAGATCAGGGCTGATTTATTAAGGGAAAGTGATAGCCACCCAGGGTACTCAGTAGAGGGGGACAGATTGCTGTATCAAGGGAGGTTCGTGATGCCCAGGACTTCTATCCACATCCCAAACATACTCCAAGAATTTCATGGGAGCGCGGTTGGGGGTCATTCTGGGGTGCAGAAGACCTACAGGAGGATTGCTGCTGAGCTTTATTGGAAGGGAATGCATAGGGATGTAGAGGAGATGGTGGCCAGATGTGAGATTTGTCAGAGGAACAAATACATGGCTATGTCACCAGGGGGGCTACTACAGCCGTTGGCGTTACCAGGACGAGTGTGGGAGAAAATATCCATGGACTTCATAGATGGGCTGCCCCGTTCAGAAGGCTTCACAGTGATCCTGATGGTGGTGGATAGACTGAGCAAGTATGCTCATTTTATTCCCCTCCGACATCCTTACATCGCAGTAACAGTGGCTTCAGCCTTCATCAGAGAGGTTGTCAGGTTGCATGGGGTACCAGAGGCAATAGTGTCCGATAGAGACAAGGTGTTCCTCAGTCACTTTTGGAGGGAGCTGTTCAGGTTACAAGAAACAATTTTGAAAAGGAGCACCGCTTATCACCCACAGACAGATGGCCAAACAGAGGTGGTTAACAGGAGCTTGGAAACCTACTTGAGATGTTTTGTGTCGGAGACACCTAAGCTTTGGGCCAAATGGCTATCCTGGGCAGAATACTGGTACAACACCTCTTTTCACTCAGCTTCACAGATGACGCCATTCAAAGTACTGTACGGAAGGGATCCTCCACACTTGGTGCATTTTGGGAGTAGCAGCACTCCTGTGTCGTCAGTAGAAGAGTATTTGGAGGAGAGAGATCGAGTACTTGAAGAGCTAAAGAGGCATCTAATGAGAGCACAACAAATTATGAAGAAGCAAGCGGATGGGCATAGGAAGGACATACAGTTTGCAGCAGGGGAGAGGGTGTTTCTGAAGCTCCGACCATATAGACAGAAGACAGTTGCCAACAGGAGAAATGAAAAGCTGGCTCCAAGGTACTTTGGACCATATGAAGTGCTGGAGAAGATTGGGTCAGTAGCATACAGATTGAAACTACCTCCATCGGCAACTATACATCCAGTTTTTCACGTGTCACAATTGAGAAAGGCCATTGGGGAGTACGCCGCCAATTCTGAGCTACCAGCAACCCTGAATGAGGACTTAGAGGTGATTTTAGAACCTATGGAGCTAAAAGGGGTACGTCAGAAAGAAGATAAAACTAAGGAAGTGTTGATCCAGTGGAAGAACCTTCCTGACTACGAGGCCGCGTGGGAACCATATGAGAGAACGAAACAGCAGTTTCCTGATTTTTACCTTGAGGACAAGGTGGTTCTTTGGGAGGGCGGTAATGTTACGCCGGCCCAGGAGGGGCCGGCTGGACCGGTCCAACCAGGACCTGTCCGGGTCTACTCGCGGCGGAACCGCACGAAGCAGGCGGAACCGAGCGCAATCAGCGAAGCCGACGGGGGCCAGGGAGGATTTTTGGGAGGGAAATTTTGAATGCGAGGGGCTGTTTAGACATTTTGTAAAACTCCTTTAGGGTTAATTAGGAGGTTAGCAGGAGGAGGGGGGTTTATGTTGCATTTGAATGAGTTTTGAGATCTAGGGTTTGGTGTTCTTGGACTCTTTGCTTTGCCGGAGATCGTGGGAGAGTTTTTCCTTCCTCTCGAATTGAAGGAAAGTTGTATCTTGCAAGTGCTTTTCCTTTCTTATTGGAATACAAGTGTTTGCCTTGATTTTCTACAAGTTTCTTCTCGGATTTCCACTGTTTTTGCTATTTTTTCCGCTGTAAACAGCAATTTTGCTCTTCTTTTCGTACTAATCTTGGTTAGGTTTGCTTGCGAACTCAAGTATTACCTTAGGGTTACTTGCGAACTCAAGTATTTCCTATCACAATGATGATGATATTGAAGGCCAAGAACAAACCTCTAAAGCTAATCCTAGTAGTTGAAGCTTGAATGCTTGATGTTGTAGTAAGTGATTATTTGCTTATATTTTTGTGGTTGTACTAGATATTTTATACTAAATATTTTATATTATAAGCTAGACAAATTATCATGTCATTCATTTATTATTGTTTGTTATTTTTAATATGATATTATATTAATATATATACACTATATTAAAAAATGTATTGCCGTGTTCGCGCCGTACCCGTGTCCTATATTTTCAAAAAAAAGCTATCCTGTGTCCGTGTCGTGTCGTGTCCGTGTCGCCGTGTCCATGTCCGTGCATCATAGGTTGAATCATGTTAGTTATCTGTACACGATAGATTCTATCATACAAAGCACTTGATGAGCCTCATTTTTTTTATATTATAATAATAGTTTGAAACACTTTGTGGACCACCCACCATAGGAAATGTAGTCATTTTGACGGATTTGTCAGCTGGAAAACAAAGAAAATCCACCAGAAATTATGATTATTGGCAGATTTCCGACGACATTTCGGGCGTCATAATGAATTTTTGACAAAACATTTTCGTCGAAAACGTTACCGACGGATTCATGATTGAAAAAACAACCGTTTTTGAGGCATTATCAGCGGATTTTCTGTAAGAATTTCCGGCGGATTTTCTGCAAGAATTTCCTGCGAATTTTCCTGCCGATAATCCGTTGGAAATTCCCGCCAATTTCCACCGAAAATTATGGCAAAAAGAATCCACGCTTTCCTTGTATGCGTAGGCCTGCGAGCGTAATGCATAAATTCTTTCCTTCTACATAACGCCTACCACCTGCGACCATATGCGGTGGGTGGAATAATCTATTGATCTCATAGAGGATTCCTCACCAACTCCAACCTGACTCTTTCGAAGCAGTGTATACTCATCATACAATAGATAACATAAGATTAATCATTGTATAATTGTTACTTAAACAGTTCTCTTAATATTACAAACTTATAGACTCACAAAGGCCCTTCTTGCTCGCTCGTCCACTATTGCTAGTCCCTATTGCTAGTCCTCCTAACGCTAGTGGATGCCAGTGTGCAACTTAACAACAGCGAGTTCTCTACAACGTATCTCTTTATGCAATATACTTAGATTAGTATTCATAACTAAATAAATTATTAAAAACATGTTAAAATTCCTACCAATCATCGCTTGTGCTTAGTGTGTGGAATTGAGCCCCCAGTATGGAGGGCACTGCCCATGCCCCCAACATCAAAAGCTCGGTGCTATCTAGTATGGTCCCTCCTAGTATAGTCTTGGCTGCCCCGAGCTCTGATCCGATTGGCCCATACAGTCTCGCCAATCCAAAGCGGTTGCTCGCCTAACTTTCTAATTTTCGTAAGCATGTCTCGCAGGCGAGTCAATCCCCGCTTCTCAAATTTTTTTTGATCGTTACATCTTGCTGGGGCTACCAGTAGAAATTTCTCAGCATATTAAAAAGTAAAACATAGAATATTTTTTGTTAGATTAATTAAAATGCACATGTATTATTGATACTGTTAATTACAAATCTCAAACTTCCTATACTACATGTCGCGAACTTCTTGAGGGATTTTCTTCCAAGAAATATATGGAGCATCAAACTTGCTCCATTTGATGTCTCGTATCTTGTGTGTGAGCTGCTTAGATGGATAAAACCTACACAAAATATTTTGTTGAAACATTACTTATCAAAATATTTGAGCAATGTAAAGCATGCATTACCTACTTGTCACCCTCATGCTCAATCAACATGCACCCATCTGTCGTCGGTGCTGTTGCAGTATGGGTGAAAGGTCCTCCTGCAAAGGCCTGAGCAGGTGGTGGGTAGTATTATGGCAGGATGTATGGTGGGTATAGATAAGTGTTAGGGACTCTTAGAGAAGATGGTGGGGGTAGTACGGGTAGAAAGGCGCATTGTGCGTAGGATCTGGTAAAGACAAGAGGGGGTTTGGGGAGTAAAGGATCTCAATAAAAGTGTGTTAGAACTTATAAGGATGAAATTGATCCCTTTGAAAGAAATGACACGTACAAAATTACTAAACTTCTAAGAGAAAGAGACCAGTAGGATGCTAGTAAATTTTCTCACCAAACACAACATTAATGGAAGTATGAATAGGATTCAATGATTTTGTTGGTGATGTAGAACGGGAGGGGGGTGATAAAAATTAAAGATCTAAAATTCCATCTCAAATTTTCCTTAATTAATGGATTTGAATTTGAAATTCAAATAAGAAAAGAAGGGAGGGAAGAAGGGAATTAATTTTCTCCTTAATTGAGGCCTTCAATTAGGAAGGAAATCATTGAAGTAGGGGAGAGAGGGGCCGGCCAAATGAGAGGGAAGGAGGAGGTGTCTAGGTTCAATGAATAATCAAGCATTAATTGGGATTGGAAATTAAATCTGAAATTAATTTCATATTGGGAGTAATTGGAGGGGTTTCCTAAAGTAGAACTTATTAAATAGGAAAGTTTTTGAAATCCAAATTTTATTTGAATTCAAATTGAATAACTTTCCAAATTAACAAATAGCTAATTTATGAAAGACTCTCAATTCAATTAAAATTGAAATTTAAAATTGAAATCTGTCAAATTGAAATACACCACATATGGAAAGGGATTAATTTGGGATTTGAAGATTTGGAGGCAAAGAGAGGCACTATGTCTGGTGGTCGAGGGCTAGGGTTTGATAGTGGCGTCTAGGAGTAAAAGGAATGTTTTGGGAGGTTTTGGTAGGGAAGAAATGATCCTTGAGGCCGGTGGTGGTGGGACTTATGGCCGACGGGTGGAGGAGAAAGAAGGGGTAGTGGTGTACGGTTTAGAGAGTAGGAGGAGGGAAGAGGGAAGCTTGGTCAGCGGCTATGGAGTGGGTATGGCCGGCGGTCAAGGGAGAAGAAGAAAAGGAGTTCAGGGAAAGAAAGATAAAACCGTGAGCTCGGACGCTTCTTGCGGCCGACGGGCGATACGTTTCCCTTCACCAAGAGATTTCAAGCCACGAGCCCGAACTCTTCCTGTAGCTGGTGAATACTATGATTCTCTCCCATAGGGATCTCACTAAAGTCCTCCCAAGGAACATAAGTGCAGAATAATTTTTTTATTAAAAATCCAACATATCAATACAATAGCAAGTGCCTCTATATATAAGCCTTAAAAGAAACTAAAAGACAACTTTGCCTCTTGGGCTTACATAGGACAAAACATGATCTTTATTTCTTCTTAAAACAGCTTTCTAGTGTAAAAATTAAATTTTTATATTAAAAAATTGCTTTAAGAAACAATAAGAAAGTCGGTCCCAAACAAAGCCTAAATTTCCTCCATTCCTCTAATTACACTATACTAACTGCCATCTTTGCTTCCAGAACATTCAGGGATTTATGTGGGATGAAGAAAAGGTGAACTCGGAGCTGAAGAACTACATGATCAGAGGTTTCAAAGATGTGAAGGAAATGTGCAAGACCCATAACTGTGATCTGCGAATGGGAGCCTTTACTCTTGGGATTAATCGGGTTGCCCGAGCAACTGTCCTTCGAGGTTGGGAAGCCTGATTTTATTATTATTATTATTATTTTTGGGCCTTCCTCCAATGAGTAAATAAGTGCAAACAGTCACATAATTTATCTAAAATTTTTGCTTCTAGAAACTTCTCTGTGTAATTTAATATATAGTCTTGTTTGAATTCTTTCCTATTGTAATAGCAGTCATCTGCTGATGACTTACATTTTTTTCCCCTTAAATAAAGCTTCTAATAGTGACTATTGTTAGGCAACTCATCTTGATCTATTGTTGACAGAGAGCTTTAGCTACTACTATCAGCTAAGATGTTTTGAGTGCTCTTAAAAGCCCAGAAAATTGCATGTCAAAGCGTATTTATTTATCATATTTGGAAATAAGTATTGTGGTTTATTTTTTATAAATATATTTATTTGACATATTTTTAATTTCATTTAAAATCAAATCAAATTATCTTTGAAAACATTTAAAAAAAAAAATTTAGGTGTTTGGAGTAATTTTAAGGATATGTAATAATGCAGATATAATACAGCTCATTTGAGATTAATCATTAAAGACTTTAAGTTTTTCTTATGCTCATTATAACCCTTTGAATCCTTATTCTACCATGTATTCTCTTTATTTTTGAATGATTTATTTATAGGCTCATAGAAATTTGTATGATAACCATCTTAATGAAATTGACCATCTTATTTGTCTTTTTTTTTAAATGAGAAAATAATAAATTTGAGTTCTATTATATCTATTTTTATAAGTGATAAGATGGTCATCTCTTCTCTTAAATAATGTATTAGAAATTGCAAAATCATATAGAGCAAAATTTAATATAATTTTATCACCTTCATTAGTCGCTTCAAACCTATAGTCCACCATGAAGATTTTTAAAATCTTCTCTCTACCAACATGTCTATTTAAATATACTCAAATAAAAATCCTTTTTTCAAGAGATATATTTTGAATTAATTCTTTAAAAGTCATTTCGAAATTTTAATTTTATACACATATCCAAACCTATTTGAGAAAAATAAATTCTTATAATATTAATAATCTTAGCATTAACAATAATCTTCAAAGTTATAATTCTATAAATAAAGAGATGATTTTATGCCTAAATCAAATAAGGAAACACTTACAAAATGATAAAATAATATTTATATAATTTTTACTATAACAACATCAAACCTTTGTCCCACTACGTCCCACTACATGGGGATATAATTTTTATTAAATAAAAAAAAAATCAGCTCATCAGGTATATAGATTCAATTAATCTTCATGCTAAAGTTCTATTGAAGTCATTAATAATATACATGATGAATTGTTTAAAGAAAAAAGTTAAATTATATTAAAAATTAGGGGATTTACATACATATCATCAAATTACATATCACAATTACTTTCGAATGTTTTTCTTAATGCACACCTTTGTTGTTATGTGGGGTTTCTTCTATCACCTGAATTAAATTTTAATTGGAACAATTTTTTTATTGTTTCTTAAAGCAAATTTTTAATAAAAAAATTTAATTTTATTCTAGAAAATCACTTTAAGAAATAATATGAAAGCCGTCCCAAAATAAAGCCTCAGGATTTCCAAAATCCGGATTTCGACCCCTCAAAATTTCCAAAATCTGAGGATTTCATCCCAAAATGAAAGTTACCAAACAATTTTAAGGATTTCGGCCCCTCAGGATTTCCAAAATTTGGATTTAGATGATTTACGAAATCCTACTTAAATCAAATCCTGAGTGCTACCAAACAACCCCCAAATGTTTCAGATTTTACACAGCAAGAACCAAACTAAGGTTTTGTTTGGGACGGCTTTCTTACTACTTCTTAAAGCAGATTTTTCGTACAAAAATTTTAATTTTTATACTAAAAAGCTATTTGAAGAAGTAGTAAGAAAGCCGTCCCAAACAAAGTCTAAGCCTCAAAAGAGTAAGAAACAAACAATGTAACAACAGAAAAAACCTGTGATTCCAATGACATAAGCACAACATAGCAGAAGATTCTTTAGATTACACCAAGCAACTACAAATTTCAGCCACTATTTTCTACAGCAAAAGGCAATTACACTTTCAAGAAGAAACTTGAAACTAGTTTTCACATATAAATGCTATAACTATTATGCAAAACTTTCTTGAATGATAAAACCATAGTAACTTTAGATAAATGGAGCCATTCCTATAAGCTTCTTTACAGACCCAATGCAGATTTGGTTTTCCTTTAGCTTTACATTTTTCCTGATACTACACACTTCCTTTCTGTAAGCCATTTTACTGTACGAAGCAACAAAGCAAAAAGTAGGCTGTGCAATTAAATACTTCGAAAAGATTACTTCTTCAGAGACATTAAGGCAGTTGAGAGAACTTTCTTCCCGTAAGGACTACTACGGAGTGCAGAAGAATGTGATATGATGGCCTCTACAAGATCTCTATGAAGATCTTCGTGCACCTTACCATCATGAGATAAGATCATTTACTACTCTACGCCATTTAAATGAAAAGTAGGTAATAAAAAAAGTGGGGAAACAAGCTAAAGTACCTTGGATTTAATCAGAGCGGTTTGCATTACATAGTTTCCGTATGGATCTTGCAGGATCTGTGATAGTTGAGGAGATCTCATTAGTTCCTGAATAATTTTGGCAAAATTGTCCTTTTCGGCAAGTTCGAGGCATTTCTCAACCACATTACTGCTGTACTTCTGCACTGAAAGATGATCATAATTTCCCATTAACTGTTGCAGTACGACAGTGGTTGCCCATGGGTCATGTAAATCAAGGATATATTGAACTACATAATTCCTGCACGAAGACAAATTCAAGAAATGGATTTGTCATTCTATTATGTTTGGGTTCAGAAGCAGTTTAAAAAATAAAAAAAATGTGATAAACAGGAATTGGAGTGCAATGACATACCCATATTGATCTTTGGAAAGGATCAGTGAGTAGGATGAGATCTTAGCTATAAGCATCTGCTTTTGATCATCGTCTGAATGCATAAGACATTTTTGAAGAACACAGCAGCCTTGGCGATCTGTGGCCAGCTCTACACAATGGCTAATTGCGGCGTCGACAAGAAGCTGCAAGATAAGGGTTGATAGTGAGTCGAGTGGTGTTCATAGGATGAAATTTATCTTATTAAAAACCAAGTGGTAGGCCAATACATCCCAAAAAAACGCCCAAACTAATGCTAATTAGATCATATCATATTTAGCAATATCCCAATTCTTTAATTTCAAGCTTTGTCAATCATTCTTTATTCATTTAAACTTTCCAAACTGATTTAGGCTTAGTTTAGGACGACTTTTTTACTGCTTCTTGAAGCATATTTCTGGTATAAAAATTAAATTTTTTTACTAAAAAGCTTCTTCAAGAAGTAGTAAAAAAGCCATCCCAAACGAAGCCTTACCAAGCCAAAAGAAAGCATTATTTTTTTAGGATCACGGTATAATGAGATTTGGATGATCATAAGAGAGGGCATTTTTTGAATTAATTTCACGTGTAATCAATCATCAGTGAATTTCTACTTGCCATCAAGGCTGGTTTGGCATTTAGAGGAAAAACACAAGTACAAGCGTATTTCCACACATCAGGCAACGAGAACCCAAAGATGAGCCTATAATCATTGTGCAACGGCTTAGCTATTATTGAGTACCTGCAAATAAAATGATGAAGCATAGACATGGACCGAGGCTTCCACTAATACAAAGGAAAGAAATGGATAAAAGTCCCGAAGTGCAATTAATAGCACATTTTATACATTTTAGGCATTTACCAATAAAAAAATATTCTTTAAATTTAAGCCTAGGAATGATGAGTTGGGGTGGGCATGCTGGAGTTTACAATAACAAGAGCTTGTGCAAATTAATGACTGCATATAATTTAGCAATACGTTCACAATTGCGTTGATTTCAATTTCAGGAAAGCTTGAATCAATAATTTTTTCTTTAATGGTAGTCATTTATGTTTCTTATATAATGCATTAAGCTCTCTCAATGTTAAACTTGGCCTAATATCTAGATTCCAGAGTAGCAAGAGCTTGCACAATACAAGAATGGTTCACAAGCGCAAGATATTAGAAAACCAGTCATTTTCTATCATTCTTCCAATGTTTTACAGATCCAGATCCTATCAAATGTTTTTAAATGTTGCTCTTAACATAATTCTGATTGATTGTGATCTACAAAATATACTTCCACCAGATAAATAATGCAAGGCAAACAGGAATAGAAGGGACATAAGAGCATAGACCATGCCATATTCCTAAAATCAATAAAATTTTGAGAATAAAAAAGAAAATAATTTTCAAGATAGCCCCCTTAGAACCAAGAGATCTATGCAACACACAATGATTAAAAGGTCCAACAAATGAAAGGACAAACTATGGTGCTAAGATGTTAATCGCAGATGTAAGAGACCTCCAGCAACTTAAACAGAAATCAGGGAGAAAATATCCTAGTTGCATAAAAAAACATTATGATCAATAGATTATTTACATAGTTGAAAGAAAACTCAAAGGACCAAAGATAGCTAACATAATATTGCTATCATTATCGCTGTTTGCCCAGTTAAAACTAATTGAGAAAAACCTGTCCGCTGATACTATGAAGAAATCTAAAAAATTATCTGATTTTGCATTTACTAAAATTAAGGGTAATGATATTTCTCAATCATCATTCATGACCATTACGTCTTAAAAATAAAAGTCTGAGCTGAGCAAGGGAAAAGGGATGACAGAACTGCTTTGAGCAAAGGTATCAACTGAGATGGGTGAAGTCAGCGGTGAAGGATTGGGCTGAAAGTGTGGTTAGAGATAACAATGAGGGAGAAGAGAGAGCATTTTGAGGTGATTGCATCAGCCTTTAAGTGGTCGGTAGAGTTGCAGGCTATGAAGAGAATGAGAAGCTGCTTGGCCCGGGGGGGGGGGGGGGGGTGGAAGGATGGGGCTCCCTGAAGTAGGGAGGCTAGAGGTTATGGGCAAAGAAATAATAGTAAACTGATTAAACCAACAGCCAAAAAAAGGGTAAAACCATAATTATAAAGAGGAATGTAAAAGCCAAGCTTTGAAATTGGCTGCTCTTTTTGGAAATTAATGCCATCAACCACTGACCCACTGAGTAGGTTATAAGACAACTTATTTATATCTAAATTTTCCAAGGGGTCTCAAATGAACTTTCAAGCAGCCCAATTTTAACTCGAAATTGTCTCAAAATAAATTTCAAGTTAACCTTTGATTTGTGACCCGAGTTCAAATGGTTCAAATCAATGTTGAACCAAATTCAAATGGTTTAAGTCAATTTTGAAGTTTACACAATATTTTAGCAAGCATATTGGAGTTTTAGACTAATGTTGCCACCCCATAGTCTTCCACTAGCATAGCAAGGGCTTTGTGAAAAAATTCACAAAGCTCCTATCAAAGTCTTTTCACAGGCCTTTTTTCTCTTGTTAAGTGGACTGGTTTATGGAGACTAAACATACCCAGCAGATTCAACAATAAAAAATAAAAGAAGACCAAAATAAGTAGGCTGATTCTGTCACTTTTTCTAATCCTTGTTGTGAGTTAAGAGACTCTTAAAGCATATATGCAGGTGTCCAAGCTAACAAATCAACAGGATGATGTGAAAAGTCCAGCTAGCGCCAAAACCAAGCATTTGAGTACATATTGGCATCTTAGGCTTCGTTTGGAACGGCTTTCTTATTACTTCTTAAAACAACATTTTAGTACAAAAATTAATTTTTTTAAACTAAAAAGTTGTTTTAAGAAGCAACAGGAAAAGCCGTCCCAAACGAAGCCTTAGATGCAAGCATGAATAAGCAAAGGTTGATAATGTACAATTTTATCATAATAAACACTTTTGGCAAGGTAATTAATTGTATTGGCATAACAATTAAGGAGGTTCATGAACTTTTGGATACTTCAAGCACACTGCAAATACCTGGTATGGATGGAACAAAGAAAATATTACATGCTTTGCATTCAATGACGACTAAAAAGAAAAATATTCAATTGTACAGTAATTTAAATATTTGAATGCTATCAAAAGGTCATTGAACATTCAAAAAGGTTTGAAGAGATGAAAGTAGTAAAAATATGAACTGGATGGATACAACTTACAGATACAAAATGCTACGGTGCTTAGGCAGATTAAAACTTATACTAATAACATTAAAATTCATAATGTGAAAAGAATCCCTAAAGCTTCAGCAGTTCAAAAGAACAAATAACATTCATGGTTGATTAAACTGCCAATTCTGGATTTGAATTTCATATTTTCCTCATCAGTATTAAATGTCTCGGCAGACTTTGAAATTAAGCCATTCCATGAATTTGTACTGGTTTCAATTTCTCAGCAGTCTCTTTATCACAAAAAAAACAACATGCAAGACTGAGGAAGTACTTCCAAATAAGCAGGCCTTTCTAGGATCTAAACTCCAAAGTTTACTGAAATCAAAGGGAAATCAATTCACTGTATATTTCTTTAGAGAACTTAAGGACCACTAGTTTTAGTTTCTGCATTAGATAATGATAATGTTCACAAAGCTTTTAACTTCTCAATAAGTAGCATCATTTCATGCATCTTAACTCATCCGTGGCAACTTCTTCACATAATATTTGAGAAAGTGACTGATAGGATCCTTATTTAATAATGCATATAGAAATCTCTAGACTATTCGTCTGTGACCAATTTAATTCCGTGCTCTAATTTAGTACCTCAACTATACAAAATTGATAAAAAAAATGTTCCCTCATATTATAATTGTGAAATAAAATTGATCTCAATTGATCCAAAATGATCCATTTGGGACTAAATGAGGATCAATTTTGTGTAGTCTAGGACTAAATTGGAGCAACATGATACTTTAGGACTAAATTGGCTATATACGAATAGTTAGGACTATTTTGAAGTTTACAATAATAATACATCATCAAGCCTTTGTCCCATTAGATAGTCGGTTAGATGAATTCTTTTCCTTCATTGTATTTTATTATGAGTTAAATTCTCATTTTGAAGTTTACAATAATAATACATCATCAAGCCTTTGTCCCATTAGATAGTCGGTTAGATGAATTCTTTTCCTTCATTGTATTTTATTATGAGTTAAATTCTCATTTAAATCTAATAAAAAAATGTCATTTCTAATACTTTCTAACCAAGTCTTTTTAGGTCTATCTCTACCTTTCTTAATATAGGCTAGATCTATTACATCTATTCTCTTAATCGGTTCATCAGAAGGTTGACCTTTTATTTGACCAAAACATCTAAGGTTGACTTCTCTAATCTTATCTGCCACTGAATCCACTCCAACCTTTTCACATATATACTTGTTTCACATTCTTTTTCTAAGTGTAAAGCCACTCATCCACCTGAGCATTCTCATCTCTACAACACTTAATTTTATGCTTCTCTTTTAATGGCCAACATTTTGCCCCATAAAGCATTGCAGGTCTCACCTCCATCTTATAAAATTTGATACATATATTTACATCTCACTAATATTCCTCTCTCCCTCTCCAAATCTGAACACAATTCCTCCACTGGCTATGCTTATCAAAGGTAGAAGAAAATTCATCGTCTCCTAAGTCAAACCACATCATCGATCAACAATCCTTATCTTAATCACTGATTTTTCTTTGAGAAGGTTTTTTTCTCTTAAATGCTACATTTTCCCACCCAACAAAAAAAATTGCTCTATATAATGGCGGCCAAGATATCCACTAACTTTTGATCACACCACTGACCACTTCAGTAATCTCCATTTCTACACCAAGTTGAAAGGAGAAGAATAAGTGATGCTCTTCAACACCATGCAACCATCATCTTATATAATGTTTATAAGTCATAAGCATGATAAGTTAGCTATGAATTGGATCTTAACTTTGGTAGCCACTAAATTTGAAAATTAAAACTATATTTGGTATAATATTTTTGTATTGTCATTTGAAACATTGTTAAGCATATCAAAATAATCAAACCAGTTATCTCCATTTCTTACTAGTTTGCTGGCCAAGACGGAAAAACCATCATGCTAATATTGTCTAAATACTTAAATTTATATAAGATTAACTAAAAAATTCTTTCAAAAACTTAAGCCAAGAAACAGATCTAGATAGCTGGGTTTGTAGTATGTGTCTTCGGAGGAATAGAAGCTTGAATGAACTTTAACATGAGTTGGAAATTTTGAAGAATTAGTACAATTCTCTTACACTTTAATGTTCAAGGGAAAGGCCAAACCATTTTTAGCAGAAGCAGAATGAAGTGCTGTGTATAGCAAAGATGGTCAAACAATCACATTAACAAGTTAAATTATAATATTTTGTAAGTGTTTCTTTTCACATAGGATAAAGAACGAATTTCAGATCTACAGAGTACAGGGTTCTGACACATAATCTTATGGAAGACTGGGCTAGAATGATATGTTTACATTGGGAAATAATAACCAATCTCAGCACAAGAAAAACATTGATCTAGGAAAGACAGATTTTATCAGATGGTAAACTGTTAAAACAGCAGTGCGTAAAGAAAGATTGCCAGGAATCACTAACAATTGGGTGATGTTGAATGAAAATCTAAAAACAAGAGATCTAAGAAATAATATTTGTACAAATTGAACAATATTATATTAAAGTTTAAGTTTTGATGTCAACAACAGATGCAGCTCCTGCAGAAGCATAAGTTGTGATCATTTTGTTGCATGAGTTCAAAAAGTTACCTTGCTGTACTTAGAAAGATATTGCAAGCACCGTTGTGCAACATGATTACCATTGATATGCTTCATTACTGAAACGATATTGGGAGCTAAAGATGACACAACCATAGAAATCTGCTCTGGCGTCTGCACAGTTTCAATTATCTTTTGCACAGCACGGGTTCTGCACTTAATGGAAAAAGTCACTTAATAAAAGGATAATGAATAAATCTTACCATCAACATGTCATAAATCATGAAAAGAGAAGTGTACCCATGCATATCACATGAGATTCTAATAAGTTCATCATTATTTCTGGTAACGACTTTCAGTATAAACATCATTTTCTCTTCATTGCATACTTCGAGAAGCTTTTGAATAAGGTAATTTCCAAAAGGATCAGTCATGAGCTCAATGATATGGAAAATAATCTCTGAAAAGATCTTGTCAATATCTTCCTGACTACCTTCAGCAAATTTTCTCTGCAGAAAACGGCATCCATGCTGATCCTTTGCCAGCAAAACTATTCTCCCTAAAACTTCATTGACTGAATTGTATTTTTTCTGCATTGACTTTGAAGCAATCCCAGAGTAAAAAACATCAGAACATGAACCTCTATAGCTTTGATTATCCAATTGCAGGGATCCATTATTCAGACCGTAAGGCTGGTGGGCATTGCCATTTGACCATCTCAAACTGTTTTCATCAAAAAGCAATGGTTGATCCGGTGCAAAAAGACTGGGCCTAAGAACTCTAACTGAGTTCACACCATGTGACCTAGTCAAAATCTTTTCTGGAAAGCCGTGAATTCCAACTTTATCAAACATCTGATGCCTTTGGAAATCCTTGACAGAGCAACTTAGACCATTAGCAGATAATACCTTCTCTCCATTCCAAGAACAAAAGTTCTCAAATCTCTCAGATGACGGCTGACGCTGGTATTGGCAATAATCCAACATATTAGATTTATCATAAATTGTATTACCGTTCAGATGTAGATTTTGATTACGACGTTCAAGGTGTTGAGGGATAGGAAACTCGAAGCATTGGTGCAAAGTATTTCCATTAAAAGGCCCCCTACCAAAATTAATATTCTTTGGAACTTGATGGACTTCAGGCCTTTGATTTTGTAAATTCTGTGAATATAAGTACTGTTGATAGAAACGGCCAAATCTTTCATCTTCCATGTTATGCCACAGCATACCTTGTTGAGCTATATGCGAGGGAGGGGATCGAGTATCCATATAGTAGTTGGGCTGATATACATTAGGTAATTGTAAACCCTGTGCGGTTGGTAGCAACTGATGAGTATTGAAGCAAGAATTGGGCATAGCCATGGTGTTCATTGGACAAACCTGCTGATGCTCGGAAAAGTTTCCCAATAAACTCCGTGCGATTTGGTTTGGTTCATAAACATTGCCAGGTTTAAACAATTTCACATTACATTGACCATTAATTCTATCACATGGATCTATAAGCTCATTTCTTGTCATAACAGGAGACTGCGCTTCAAGTTCAATACTTGATAGAGTTACCCCATTAAGGGTTCCAGATGGGGGTAAACTCATATCTATGGTATCATATCCAAGAATGGAGTTATTTTGGTGGTTTACATTCTGTTCATTTTGTAAGAAAGTGCGATTCAGAGGGCTTTGCTTGCTCGTAACTGGAGCAGGAGAACTTGGTTTTGATGTCAGATTCTCTTCAATGCTCATTTCCTCTAGTAACCGTGCCAGGCATTTTTCATCAGGCAAATTGGAATTCTCTTCCCTATGAATCGCCTCAGGAAATTCATAACCCTTATTTAGTTTTCTTTGGAGTTTCTGGGGACATTTGGAAAATGCCAAATCGCCATTGTAAGACATGCACCCTCGATTTGTAGCAGGCAGGGGAAAATTAGATGGTTCGGAAGCCTTTCTGCTTGGAGAAGATAGGCTACCAGCCTTTTTGCTAGAAGAAAATTCCCTCGTCTTCCTTATGGAATCTCTATCCATTTCTTGAGAATGAATAGTGAGGCTAGTTTGCTTTAAAAGATGGTTCCCAGAAGTTGCATTGGGAATTTCCCCAAGAAGCTTCTCGAATTCATCGTAGTCTTGCTCAACTATGCATCCTTCCATGGCGAAAACAGAATAATCTTTTAAGCAGCCTGAAAATGCCAGGAAAAGCCAGTTCTACTCAGCAATGCAGATCCAACAATGAGTTCCTTCAGGCCACAAAAATTATATATCAGAGGAATTTAAGTATATTTAAATTAGATAATTAGCACACTTTTCCAAACCATATGCAATCAGTCAAATAAAAAAAAGAATTGAACAAGTCATTAGCACTATTTTTGCTAAAAAATGAAAAGTTCAGGAACACAAACCTCGGCATTCAATTCATAAATAATATTCATCATAAAAAACAGGAGAACAATGGCTTAACAAAATTCTCAATTTTTGCAAATTGTCATCAGTCAATGTTGCAACATATCAAGGAAGAAATAACTAAATTATTGATGAAAGACTAACACATATATTCACAAGAAACTTGAACCTAAAGATCCCCAAATTCCCTCCCCTTCACACAATAATCCAAAAGAAGAGAAGAAGAACAGAGCAATGAACTCAAATACATACTTTAAACAATCCCAATGCTCTAGATTCATAACTTAGCTGGATCAAATCCCATAAAAGATAAAAGAAAGGAACTAATCTGAGATAATTACCAAATGGAATCCGTTATCAAAGTTAAATCATCAATGTCCACCAGAAAACAATCCCAAATTCTCAGCGAGGAGTTAAATATAATTTTCAGTTATTATATGGAATAATAAATGGAACGCAACTCTGTAAAACCCCTAAAACCCTGATCATCCCCAAACAAAACCCAAACTTCTTTCCAAGAAAAAGAAACGCAAAATCCGGAAAACAAAAGCAGAAACGGCAGAAAACCCATTAAAAAGGATCGGAAACAGGGAGGACACGATCGGCCGGGATCGCAGAGAGATCAAGGAAACCGAAAGGGCATCGGTCTGAGGATCAGAAAGAGACTCACCGACAATGGAAGGAAGCGATGGCTTACACAAACTGGTGCAAAGTTATGAGCATTCAGAGAAGGTGAAAAATGAGTTTTTGGGATTCGGGAGGAATGCGGAAGAACTGAATAGAGACTGACGGATTGTAATGGTCATCGAGAGAGGCGGCGTGTTTAAGAAGCGAGAGAGAAGGCAGGTTTTTAATCCGCAACGGCTGCCCTCTTTCTCTGTTCCCCCCTCTCTCTCTCTCTCTCTTCTCCAGTTCGCTCTCTCGCTATTCTCTCTCCCGGCATCTCCCTAACTAGTTTCCGTATATAAGGTGCTATGCGCAGTGTGGGGTTCGGAGGAGGAGCACATCCATGCAATGCATGCATGCATGCATGGATGGACGGATTTTTGGTCCACCCCTTCGGTCTAAGCGTTTCTTTGGGGTTTTTGGGTTGGGCTTTAGGTTGGGTTTAGGTCAAGATTTGGTGATTTCAAATAACTTTGGTGACTTTTGGGGATTAATGTATAATATTTGTGAAAAATTTTCAATAGAGTTAAGGGCAATACTGCAATTTCAAAAATTATTATATAAAAAAATTATTTTCATTTACTTTTTTAATAACCTAATAAATATAACTAGGATATCATTCATTTTTGTTGGAAATAATAGGGAATATTTTTTTATTGATTCAAAAGGTGATATAATTTAACCAGAAAATTCAATTGATCAAGTATGAATATTTATATACATCATTTGAGTTGAAAATTTTTAGAAGTATATTTAGGTACAACTGAATTAAATTTTAATAAAATGATAGTCAAACTGAATGTCTAGAGATAATGAACTAAATGATACCAAAAGTGATCTAATCTATATCTAGATGAGTTCAAAACGAGCCCTCATGAGGTGTGGTTCAAATTTTCAAAATATTAATTAATGCATTAAATGATTTCTAAACTTTGCATGCTTGTAATCAATCAAATGAAGCATCTTGGCGAGAGTAATCTAATGAGACTATGACACTCAATTCTGGGTTCTTAAGACAATTAATTGCTAAAAATTAGGGTGCACTTGAGGGAGTTAACATTAAATGTTTGAAAAACTATTTTGAAAATCTTTGCTAAAATTAGTAAAATGCCTAAGAAGAAAATTATAAATAGATGTTTATTCTTTATATAAAAGGGGAAGTTTGGACCCTAAGCTAAATTTGGAGAGAGCTTAGAGCTTCACCCGATATTTGACGCCAATAATCACTGTCAGCTATCGTCGTAGCCCAACCATCATCACTTGATTGATGTGGCCATTAGTCATTGCATATTCATTATTACATGCCAATCATCACCTGATAAGTCAAGCTATAGTCTCCTGAAAATCGTCAACCAACACAATCACCCAACCACCTTTATTAGGGGTGTCAATATTTGATAAGACCCGAAAACTAAACTAGACCCAGCCCAAAAATTCTGGATTTGGGTCAACCCATTTGAAAAGTGGGTTGGGTTAGAATGTCAAATACTAACTCAATTGCAAATTTAGGTCGGGTTCATGGTCTCCCTTATGCTCACGTGCACATAGTCGCCCCCATGCTCGCACTCGCACCCGTGTCCACACGCGCACTTGACCTCGCACCTGCACTCGCCCGCTCGCAAGTCGTGGCCTCACCTTCTCATTCTTGTAGTCGTGGCCTTGGCCTCGCTCGCTCAAGGCCACAAGGGTGAAAGTTCATGAGGGTGGTTAAATCCTAAAGAACTAGTCCCGAGACTAACTAAGAGGGAGGTGAATTAGTTATTTTAAAAATTTCTTAATCAAACGAAAAAATTAAAATCTCTTAATACGAAAGTAGAACTAATTTGATAATAAAAGAAATCAGATATTTCAAAACACTAATCAAATCACATAAAAATGAAAAAATTAAAATGCAAAAAGTAAATAGAAAGAACACACCAAGAATTATAGTGGTTCGGTCAACTTGACCTACATCCACTCCGTGGAGAATCCCTCTCTAAGTATTACACTAAACAGAAGTGACTATCCTTTTGCTCACACATTAGGACGGAGAAGCTCTTACAAAATCTTTCCACCGACCTAATGAGACAAAGAACCTTGAATCCTTTTACTCCCTCCTGAAGTAGGCAGAGAATCAGAAATATTTTTTTTCACCCTCCTAGTGAAGACAGAGGATCTGGGAATCCTTCCACTCCCTCCTGGAGTAGGCAGAGAACTTGGATCTAATGATGATGAAGATCTCCCTCATAGCCACCAAGGAACTAGGACAGTAGCTTGAAGATGACGATGAACATCTTTCTTGGAGCAACCTTTGTGAATCCCTCATAACTTTCCCTCACAAGGATCTCTCTCTCTCTCAAGCTCTCCCACTTCTTTCTCAGATCAACTCCACAGCAAAAGATTAACTCAAGGGTTAATACAATTGCTTTAATAGAGTGCATCCAAAAGAAGCCATAATTTTTAATTATGCGCAACTAATCATCCTATACAATCGATAGATCTCATGTACAATTAGTACAAAACAACCCTTTCAGCCAGGACAACCAACATTGCCCTGTACGAATAGTTCAAGAGAATTAGGCTGATTGTCCCAGACGATTATAATATTGTCTAGGATGATTAGTTTAAATATATTAAACTTCGTTTAGTATGATACCCGACGATGTCTAATTATCCCATGTACTTCTCTATCATCTAGGATGAAAAGGGTCAATCATCATAAATGATTAGTTGAAAAATTATGGTATTCATCCAGTACGATAGGTGGCGATCCCTTATCGTCCCATACATATTCTCTGGTATCTAGGATGATCATCAATGATCATCCTGTATAATCATATTGAATTAAGTTTTACCATAATTATTCTCCAAATCACATGATTATTTTAGGCATGATTGTCCTAAATTGTCAAGGATAATATATATCCTCTTGTATGATTAGTACAAAATTTAAAAATTAAAATATTTCCTAAATTGTGATTGACAATTATTTTTCACCATATAAATTGATTGTCGTGGATGATAGGGATCATCAAGTATGATTAGTTTAATCACTCATAATTAGTATTGATGCCCTAATAAGGGTTTTTGTTTTTACTGATCGTCCAATATGATTTGAAATTGTCTTGTATGATTAGGTCAACAATATAGAATTCTCTAACTCATCAAATTTTCCCCTTAAGTGTATGTGCAAGGTTACTTAGCTTGGGCTCCACCAGATACATATGACTTGACTCAAGAAAAGTAAAAAGTATATTGAAATTAAATTTCTAGAAAGACTTAACCCTAGTTTACCTGATCTTGAGCTAATTTGCATTGCAAGTGATCTTATGGACCTGAAAGGCAACCAAAATAGATATACAATAATAGAAGAAGTTAACAATTATATTTGTTATCATCAAAATCACAGTACTTGGATCCAGAATTACAACAAAGGGCATGCTGGTTAAAAAGTTGGTTGGGTTAACTTGGGTTAGGGGCCGACCTTGTCCAGGTCTATATTTTTGACCCATTTTTCTAAACAATTAGGGCTCGAGCATGGTTAAATAAAGGCATGAAAGTTTTGGGTTGGACCCAAATGTAATTCAAAAACCCATTTTGGCACTCCTAACCTTTACATAACTATTTTAGCCCAACCACTGTCTCCTAACTATCATCATCCAATTATTTTCTTCTGACTACCAACACTTGAAGATTATCACCTATTGACTTTGTAGCATGTTATGATCGATAATATCTATGAATACCATTGCTATAAAGCTAACACACATTGTCATCGCGTAGCCTATTAAGCCAAACCATGATATCACTAATAAGGTTGATGCGTAATGTTGAAATTAAAGCTAATACTTGCTGACTTCTTTGCATTTCATCGCACATAATGTCAATAAATACCATCACCAATAAATTCAATGCATACTATCACCACTTAAAAAAATCACGATAGGCATGCTATGATTCATTAAGGCTTGATAAATTTATGGGAGCTTCACTATGAGCTAATAAATCTATCAAATGTGTTTGATAATTTTTTTTTTTTAAAATCATTTTATATTTGATTGATTAAAATAGATAAATAATAGTTTTTAAAAATTTGAAAATGATAAAATTTTGACATGCAAGTATTTTTCACAAATTATCTATTGTTTAGTGCAACTATGGTAAACAAATCATGAAAGTTGGATTTATTGATCACTCTTTGTAAAAATTTAAAGTCATTCTTTAAAACTTTATTTAAAAATAAAGGAAAATTGAATCACAAATGATCAGCCTTAATTAGAGCTATTCAACCCATTTAAAATAGCCTAAATGGCTCTATTTTAAAATAGCTCAAGTTTAAAAGCCTTTACGGAAATATGAGATCAGACTCAATAAGCTAAGATGTGATTGAGTAGTTGACAGCTCTGTCTACTCAACAAATCATAAGAAAATCTATAGTAAAGGAACCCCAATTTCACTAGTCAAATGATGAGATCCATTAAATTCTAGCTTACCCAATCTATTAAGCTCAAATAACCTAGATTGAAGTCTTCTTGATAGGTTAAGAGTTAGAGAATTTCTTATAATTTGTATTACTAACTCAACCTAAAAGCTACAAATCCTTCAATAAATTCATAATGCACAAAGTGAGGATTGAAAGAATTTATTCTTCAACATGTCCACCAAAGTATAAAGTAAAAGACTGAAGAAATTATCCTAAAGTTCATATTAAGCTTAAAGCTAAAAAAAAGGATTTTGTCATCAACAAGTCCATTATACATAAAGCTTCAGATCAATGACCCCTCACACTGACCTAATGTAAATCTAAAGGTTCCTTCATTACGCATGCCAAAATAAGAAATATAGGGAAAAAGGCACAGAAATCTCCTGATAAGTCAATATAAACAAATCAGGTAATCATTCATCAATATCCATCACATAAAACACAAGGCAAAAGGAACCAAAACCTCAAAACTCAAGCTAAAGCTATGAAACGAGTGCAAATACTAACTCTAATGAGGCTCTAAAGTTGTGAGCACAATAACCACAAAAGTCACAAGAGCAGAAAGAAAGGAAAAACTTATGAACATCTAAAAGCAAACAATGCCTTAATTAATTAATTTAAAATTTATACAAATTTAAATTATATTTTTTTACAACATTACACTAACTAAAGAAAAAAGAAGAGAAAGGTATATTATCCATCACAAAGGACTGAAATCTATCTTTTAAATCTATGGCTGAAGAGGAAGTCGATAGCTTTACTCTATTCCTTCTAAAGACTAGGTATTATGCACTTCTAGGTTCTGCACAAAGCAATAGAAGCATCAGCATAAAGAAGATAAAAGACTATATAAGCATGTGTAAAACTACGAAAAGAAATGTGTACCTGAACTAAGGTCTTCTGTAGCTAACTAATTGGTGGCTCATTCCTCCTAAAATTTGTGTAAATTAATAAGGGTACCAGTGAGTAACTAAAGAAAGAGAGAAAAGCTCTACATACTAATAAAGTAAAATTGTACTTTAGTAGAAGCCTTCTGTGACAACTAATTGACTGGTATCATTTTCTTGTAGGGACTTGTACAAAGCAGTGAGGCAACAATATACAAAAATGGGTAGTTGTAAACGTAAGGCAAAAGTTAAAAAAACTAGAAAGGAAAAAAGACATACCTGAGTTGAAGCAAAATGTAGAAAACTTGAGACCGCGAAGTCTCGCTAGCTTGTGAACCTACAAAGCATGAGCAAACTCTGAATGACGTCTATAATTATATAAAAGAAATATTACATTTAAATATGATTTTAATAAGGATAAATGTTGAACATATATAAAAATGTTGGAAACTAAAATGACAGTGGTGGTAAAAGAGAACAAGAGGCGGTGATTCTATCTACTAGGGTCAGTATGTGGAGTAATGCTCTAAAGATCTAAGCATGAAGTACTATATCATATACTATGGGTCCTTACTTGATTGAAGCCGACATTATAATTGTGTTATTATATATGGATAAATTTAAAGGCCTACAACACAGAAAATTAGCATGACACCGTGATAGACTCTTGGAGATATGCAAAATGAAATCCTCGGTGGGACGTTCATAACTTATCGTTGGAGATCCATAGGGCTAACTAAATTAAAATAAATGTGGTTTGCTCTAGACATATATCACATTTGTTAGGGACATTTATTGACCTCTACAGCAAATGCAAAAAAAAAAATCAAAATTAAAGAAAGAAATATGCACACTTGTTAAAATCCTTGCACAAATCCTGTGGAAATCTCGTCGCCCGATACGAAATCATATCATGCAGTACGCAAATGGTGCTGAAGTTAGTCACCCATCCTCTCACGTGTGTAAACCCTACCTATTTCTCATGTACACAACCTTATCGTTAAAAGAAGAACAAAGCTTCACTCATTCATTTCTCTGCTTCTTACCACCCACAAACTATGACACATGAAAGCTTAAACCTTCTATCTCTATTCCGACTGCGGCTCCCTTTGCTTGATCAAACCAATCTACTTCTTCCCCATTGATTTCCATAAGCCCAGATAAATCTCCAAAACCCTCCAAATCATCTGATTGAGCCTATCAATCCACTGTGAAAGTTGAAGATCCCAATCCTTGTTCCTTCCCACCTCCTACAATTGTTTGCACACTCAATCCTCCGGCCCACACCTCCACACTATAAACTTCCAACCATTCAATACATTTAATCTCCTACTATCGTCCGACTCTAACCTCCTGATCCATGTAGGGGTGTCAATATTTGACCCGACCCGAAAACCCGACCCGGACCCGACCCGGAAAATCAGGGTTGGACCCGACCCGTTTGATAAACAGGTCGGGTTCGGGTTCACATATTTGACCCGTTTGAAAAACGGGTCGGGTTCGGGTTGACCCGGCGGGTTGACGGGTCAACCCGACAACCCGTTTATTTTAAAAAATTTTGAATTTCCCACCGTTTCCACCCGCCTGATCGCTGCCCGCCTGCCCGGCGCTGCCCCGCGTGCCCGCCTGCCCCGCGTGACCGCACTGCCCCGCGCTGCCTCGCGCGATGCTGCGTGCCCTCGCCCCGTCGCCTGCGCCCCCCGCTGCCGCTGTCGCGTGCGGCGTGCCCAGCCTGCCCCGCGTGATGCCGCGTGCCCGCCTGCGGCCAGCGGCCTGCCCCTCGCGATGCCGCGTGCCCTGCCAGTCGCGGGTCATGTCGAACCAGCTAGCGAGTCGCGGCCGAACCAGCTCGCCTAGTCGCCACTGCCGGGTCGCGGGTCGTGTCGGGTTAACCCGGCAACCCGGCCAGGTCGGGTCCGGGTTGAAATGTCCGACCCGTTTGCAAAAACGGGTCGGGTTCGGGTTGACCCGTTTAGATCCGGGTCGGGTCGGGTTCGACCCGAACCCGACGGGTTGACCCGAATTGACACCCCTAGATCCATGCACGAAGTCGATGAACCTCTTGATCAACCCAGTCCCAACAAAATCGTAACCCTTCGATCTACCTCCATAATAGGTGTCTCAAGCCACCAGAAACTTTGAACCTATCTATCCCTCCATTGAATTCTCGCAATCAAACCCAACATTTGACCCACTCTAACAACTGCTCCCAGTTCAATCCTTTGACTAGTTGAATTCACTCATTCAGATGAGAGCTTCATAATACCTATCACAAGCTCCCTCTAAAACTTAGCCATAACTTCTCCTCCTTTCATATAACTTCTTCATCCCAATATAACCAAATCCCTCCTCTTCTCGAGGCCTATAACCGATCCACCTCCATTTCTCTCTATCCCGTCGAACATCTAAATCCTTTCCAGATAGTAAAATCCACCTAAATTTTTCCCACTCAACTAATCCAACTCAAAATAGCCCTTTTACATACCTCACCCAAATCTCTCCCAGAAAACTCACCTCTTTCCCCTTTTCTATCTCTAAAACCTCTACCTATCTATTTCTTTCACTTTGTATATATATATATATATATATATATATATATATATATATATATATATATATATATATATATATATATATATATATATATATATATATATATATATATATATATATATATATAGGGAGAAAGGAAGAATGGAACAAAAAAGAAGAAAAGTTAAAAAAAAAATGAATGACATTCATGGGGAGGTACATTAGTGGGTGATTGGGCTTCAATCAGTCACCAATTGCATAGATAAGCGTGCTTATTTTATCTTATTATCTTTTGCATGTGGATGACACACGAGCACCTAGTTTAGGCCCTCCTAGATCTTAGGATTTGTGTGTTTACTATTTTTATGCATTTCCCCTCATATTATCATAAGGGTTAGTCAAAAACTTACTTTAAACCCATATAATGTAGGGACACCCTAAGGATAATAATTAAGGACATATCTAACGAACTTAAAAAAAAATTAGGAGCTAGGGTAGATCTTTGAATGACTTGAAACTTAAAACACTTAAACTTAGTGACATCCTAAACCTCCCAGAATTTTCTAGGAATTTTTTTGGGACCCTTTAAACCCCTTAATTAACAAACCCTAATTTACCCGTTAATTAGGCCCCGATAACTTCAGAAAATTGTAATAAATCCATTTTAACTAAGAATATTACCCATAATAGCTCAACAACTCATAATTTAACCCTTAACCTCAAATAATTAGAGCCCTTTAATTTAAACCTTAATTTAACTTTAACTAAAATTCACATTTTTACCTTAATTAAATAATTAAAAATTATAAAAAATTCCAAGTTTTCTCCAAACATTTGGAAACACCTTTTTAAATCATTTTTTACCTTTTGGGGTGATTCAAATAAGTTTAGAGCTTATTTGGATCAAAATCCCTAAAACACCCTTAATAAAATAATTTTTAATAATTCATTAATTGCCCAAATCTTCTGAAATTCATATCTTGGCCTAGAAAATTTCAAACCCAACAAACTCAAAGCATAACTACTCCTTGTAAGACCTAATATTTAACTAAAATGTTGAAACTCCTAAATCTAGCCTATTTCTAATAGTGACCTTTTGGATCCCCCTTAGCCTAGCATATAAGAGGATCCCGAACTTTCTAAAATTTGCTAATATAACTTAGAATTTCATTATTATTACCTTAAGGATTAAAACTGATATACAAACTAAATTAACTAAAATTGACTCCATTCTATTAATATTTCAACTTTAATTAAAGTTTCCTTTTCAGACCTTCAATAAATCTGAACTCTATGTAATTTGAACTAACTATCCGACATAGGAAATATCCAAAGCCACACAAGCCTGTTACACACACATAGCTTTATTAGGTCACCACTTCTAGCTCTAGGATTAGGGCCGGTGATTTTCCTTTTCTGCTTCTATGATGTGATAATTTTGTATATGACACGAATGTTGCTTGAATTGGCTTACTTTGATTTGATTTGTTATGATGATGTTTATTCTATTACTATACCTGCTTTGCTCATGATATGATTTATACGTTAGATTGCCCATGGGAAAGGGGCGCTTTGATACTAACAATGTCTTATGCATGTGGCCACACTCATATAACATTGAAATAAAATGAGGCTTAATCATAATGCTTTAAAACTAATGATATTTTTTGCAGATACTCCAGAGACTGCTTAACCCTCTTTAAAATTAAAAGTGCGTGGCCAAGTGTGTTTATTTTTCTACATATATATAAACTGCTTGGGATGTTATAATTGCTTGAGACTTTTCTATTAGGATAATCATGCGGGAGTTTGAGTCTAGATTTTCTTTTTTTTTTTTTAAATGTAATCTGATGTAATTATTATCAAGTTGTGAAAGTCTTCAAAAGTGAGGTATTTCATACTCTCGGTACCTAAAGAGAAAAAGAAAGGCCCTTTATAGGGAATTTCTTATTCATTTGGGTATCCTTTTGGAGAAGAATTATACGGAGCCCGAAGAAGATGATCCAAAGGAATATGATCCATAGGAGGACGATCTAGAGGAGGATAATCAATAAGAAAATTGTCGAAGATGAAATGCCTTACTTTTAAGACTTGTCTCATTTATTAAGATTAAAATCCAGGATATTGTCGGTGGGGCCTAGCCACCATTATTTGATCATGGGTTGTACTTATACGACACTTACCATAGACTTTTTTACTTTACTTTTTGTGAATTTATATTGATGTATTTATATTGATTGTGCAATAAAACTTATCTATTTTTTCTAAGTTTCTTTCTTGTATGTATGTGACATGTTTTTTTGCTAGACTCTCTGGGATAAAAAATTATTTTTCTACTCATAATCAAATTTTAAAATTTTAAGAATTAAATAACATATAAATCTAACAACCTAGGGAATAGCCAGAGTCGTTTGGGGTCGCATGTATAACAATTCATTTTTCTCTTTCCTTCTATAAGACACTTCCCTGCCCGCGGGTAAAGTCTGAATAATCTGGCCTATGAGGATGAGATGTCAGACCTGGAGAAGCTTAGTTTATTCTAAAAATTATTTTTTATAAGCCTATTTTTTAAATCTTAAGCATATATAATTCACACCTTTTAATCAGCATGAATCGCATTAGAAATTAACTTAATTAAAATTTAATTATATTAGCTCTAGAAGCATTCACCCTTCATAAGTCCAAGACTAATTAAAAAACTCACTAGACGTCGATGTTACTTCCAAAATACTCAGCCCACCTATCCATCTTTCATAAAGATCGGACTACATGGATTTTACGTGCTTAGGTGATTAGATGACTTTCCTTTTCAGGTAGGATATAAGTCCATATTGCATTATTTGGGATATGGGTGTTAGTGTTGGGTATAACACTAAACCCATCTTAGATCTAGGATTTAAGGTTACTACATTGAGCGTCTCGTAGTATACCTAATCGGTGGGTAAGTTTCCTTCTCTTCGGAAGCTATAAATCCTACCTATCTATATCACATAGGTGATGCCACCTCTATCCTTCCCCTCTATATGCTTTGAGTGATTGATTTCTTTCTCCACTTTCTTCTTAGTGCCTTAGTTCCTCTGGATGTCAGTATAAGCCGTGTATGTTAACTAAGCTGAGTTGAGCCCTTTCTTTCCCTTTGAGTAGGAACTTCCTAGTCTCTCTTTGTCTGCCAATCCCCTTTTCAAAAAGAATAATATTGGATCCTTAATCGAGAGTATTCTGGGGCTCTGGCTTGAGATGTAATTAATCACGGGGGCTTGCGCCCGTGGTAAATAGAATTCCATAACAAATAAACCCCACTCGAGCTAATGCATCGGGTAAGGTAAACCCATTGACACTGATCAGGTCGTGCATATAGTCACCCATTGGGATGCGCTAGCGAGAGTAGCTATCCTATATGGTTGATCGTATATATGATCTATTCTGCCATCCCATTGGTTCGCTTGCAAGGAGCACAACTTGTAATCGTTTCTATCCCTCGGGGTGGTCCGATCATATACCCTCTGCACTCTGTAGCTGACAGATCCCTTTCGGAGGTCCACAGTCCCTAATTGAAAGTTTTCTTAGGTCGAGACCTAAGATGTATTTAACCAAGGGGGCTTGCGCCTATGGAAAACCAACAACAACATCAAATAAATCTAATTTGAGCTGATGTATCGAATAGAAGAAATCTTTTGATTATTGGGTCATATATACTATTACCCATTGAGGTGTGTATGTAAAAGCCAACAATATATGTTTCATAACAAAAATTATAATAAAATAATGCAAAGCATATAAAAAGAAACAAGCCAAAAAAGCATACCTACAATATAGATCAGAGCATGCTATCAAACTACTTAGCTTGCATCTTACCCTTTTCCTGACCTAAAATTAAAAGAAAAAGTAAGAATGAGCTAACACGGCTCAGTAGGTGATCGTGGCCTAAAACATGAATCAACAACTTAAACCAAAAATGCTAAAAAATTTTGTGATGTAATTATAAACTAAAGTACTATATATAAAACTAAGGCTAAAATGGATATCGATACTAAATATTTTATAAACATTCAAATAAATATAAAAAATTTACTAAAACTAACTAAAATATAAACAAATATCAAAACATTCCTTAGGCTCCAACTTTCAGCATATATAAATAAATAATAGAATCCCTTCTCGCTGCCAACAAAATTGTTATGGCCCCAGAGCTAAAGTGAAAAAAAAATTCTTTTCATTTTCCCTTTATTATATTTTTTCCTCATTCTATTTTCCTTTTTTAAAATTAAAAAACAAATCAATTTGATATATAGAGCATATTAATTGCATTAAAGAACACAAATAATAGCAAAAAATATCATTATATTTTATAAAGTTAATATTTACATTCTTTTATAAAATCATGAGTCTAAAATAATATATACAATAGTCACACTGGCTACAAGAGAATACATATAACTGAAAATATTAAAATAAAATTAAACCAAATTACTACATAGCCTCATGTTACAGGGTCTTTACCTTTACTTGATATCACATAAAATCACATAATGAAATAACTAAAATCAATGAAAGATAAAAAAATGATTAATATATTATAAATCATATAAGAAAGTTAATACATCAATATATACTATATGTATTAGTCACCTATGTTAATTGATCAGTCCTATTATACATCAAATCTCATTCTTTTGATCAATCAATCATTCTATCTATATCATTCAATTGTTCTCGTTAGACTATCAATTATATAGTTATGTAGTAGTATCTGTATTCAATAACGATAAATAATAATAGTAATAAATAATCAATATCAATAATTAGTAATCAATATTTTATTAGATATTCAAATGAGGGTATCATGTATCTTGCTCCTACCCTTATGACTTTTGTTTAGTTTTTTCTTATGATTCTCAATCAATGTACCCCTTATAACTTCCCTTTATGAATTAGTGACAGTCACTCTGACTCCTTATAACTCCTAATCAATATCCAGCTTATTATAACTCCAATCAATAATCAATATCAGTATCAAAATCATACACCATATATAAAAGATTTTAGAGGTGATCTCCATAAGTTTAAGTGATGTCTCTCGGCCACGTAGCACTTTGTCATTTACAGGGCTCAAGAGGTGACTCCCATGGCGTTGCACTTTATCTTGTATGATACTTAATTCTCATTTTTTGGCTGGTATATATCCCTGATACCATTCTCCGAATCGCATGCGTATATTCATTCACATAAATTATTTCAATCAATATCACATTTTAGTATTTTCATATTACTTCACAGTACATTACTTTTCAACCCATTTTCAATATAATTTTTTCTCATTCATTTTACCAAAAAATTCATATACACATGTTTAACTAATGAAAATATAATTAAAATCATATAAAATTATTCATAATGCTTAAATATATAACATATTAAAAGTTACACAATGATTTAAGAGAGATAAAATTCATAAAAAGTAAATCCATTAAAGATAGAGATAAGAGAATAATTACAATGATTATAACACTTTTTATAATAGAGGTTGTTGACCTCAATTTTATCAAATCTGTGGGTTTGGAAGGTTGACTTGGTCAAATTGATTTGTTTTTTTTAGTGGGTCAATCTGTGTTTGCTGAGCCCAAGACCACTCCCAGTTAATTCAGTGGGTCAATCTGTGTCTGCTGAGCCCAGGCCCAGGTACTGGGTCAAACTAGTTGACCAGGTCAACCAGGGTTGACCCAAATTGACCCCATTAGCCTATTTGAAGCCGATTTGATTTCAAATCAATTTCAAATCCCCTTTGGACCCATCCCCATCATTCCATGGGTCTTGATAGGCTGAATTGACCAAGTCAAACTTTGACTTGGTCAACCCAGGCCTTAATAAGTCATTATGACCCATTAGGACCCAGTAGAGCTTAAATTCAAATCCAAATCAATCCAATTTCTTGCTTGGCTCAAAACCCTCACTCCCTGTACCTACTTGACTGGTTTGACCAAGTCAAACTCTGACTTGGTCAAATCAAGTCTTTAATAGGTCAAATTGACCCATTTAAGGTGCATTTAGAGCCTAATTAATGGGATTTAAAGCTCCTAATGCATTTGAATTTCAAACCACGGCCTAAATAGCCTGGTTTCCCTCCCAATTTAGAGAGGATCGAATCTCAACTGTCCATGATGAGTCTAGAGTGTTCAAATAGTAAAACTATGTATCATTTAGGATCTTTTTCCAAATTCTTGAGCTGTAAGCCTCCATAGCCCGAGATTTCTCGTGGGAGAGCTTTAGAGACTTCCCTCCACCTTCCCCAATCAAAACCCGACGGTTATACCTCGCCGGCGGCAAGATCCTAGCGACCCAAAGGCTTGGACGTTCAAGGCTTCGATCCGACCAATCCAAAGCTCGTTTGATCGTGGTTTCAAGAGGAGAAATATACGAGGACAATCTACAAGCTCAACCGTGTCAAAGATTCGAAGATCCAACGATAAAATCATTTGAAAACCCTTAGAATAGCTCACATCATATAGATCTAAATAGCTTTTTGAAAAGCTATTTTTAAGCCAAACAAACTATCCCCCACGATTTTTGTTCATGTCTAGGACTCGTGTTTAAGATTTCGTGAAATTTGGCGGAGTATTGAAGGAGAACGAAGCGAAAAACCCATTAGGGTTTCGGGTTTTGGTTCGAGCAGCCAGGGCTAATCTCAACCATCGATCTTGCGATCGACGGTCACGATCGAAGCCTTCTGCGGTCTGGATTGACTGCGGGTGCTAGCCCCGTCGTTCTACAGGCCACGTGGAGTGATCCGAGCCGTTCGCTCAAACCGTGCGAGATCGGACGGTATCTGGCATCTGCTGATGTGGATGAGTGAAGACCGCCGCCAATGAATGCCCGCGGTCCCGGGATCCAATCCCGGGCCGCCACGTGTCTTGCCACAGAATGATTAATTAAAAATTAGTTTTAAATCTATTTTTTAAACCAGATTTCTTGTATAAATCATAAAAAATCTAATTTTGCTCCGTTTTCGACGCACAATACATCGAATCGCTCGTATTTTTGTTCTCTTTAATTTAAAATTATTTTTAGATAAAAATTTTATTTATATTTTCTGTACTTTTAAAAACAGTAAAAAATACTATTTTAATTATTTTATTACTATCATATTATAATATTATTATTTTAATTATAATATTAATAATTATATTATGTTAAGTCATTTTTTTGTTACTATTTTTTATTTATTATTATTATTATTATTATTATTATTAGTATGATTATTATATTTATTTAAATGTAAAAATATATTTTTTAATAATTAAATATTATTTTAATTATTTTAATTAGTTAAATTACTTAAAATATTATTGCTATTATATATTTTTAAATTACTTTAAATTTTATAAATATCAAAGTATTATTTTATGCTATTTTTGATAATTATTTTTAAATATTATTTATCCTAAATTATTTTTAGATCCATTTATTGTATTTAAACTTCCAAAAATCATTACTTCGTCGTTTTAAATCAGATTTTGACGTATAACCTCTTGAATTTTTCAGAAAAATGTGTACTTTCATATAAAAATATTTTTAGCTTCTTGGCAGATTTTTATTTTACCCTATGATTTGATTATTTTAATATTATTTAAATTAACTATTATACTAATTATTTTTAAACTACAAATTGTTTTCAAACATTATTTTGAAACCTCGATTGGGTGGTCAGTGGGTCTCCCATATATTTATTTATTACAAATTGAGATTTTTTTAATTACCTATTTTCTAAAATCTATTTTGTTACAGGTATTTTGAATTACTTTGAAACTACCTATACTTTAAATCCTAAGTCTGGGAGATCCGCTTTCAATGAAATTTTAAACATAGGCTTTGCACATAAAGAGAAATCATGGGGGAGTGGATTAGTGGATGGTTGAGTTCTAATCATTCACTAATATCTTAGTTATTCGTACTTACTTTTTATTTATCGTAGATTGCATGTGTAGGTTGCACCACAAGCACTTAGTTTAGGCTCTCCTAAATCTAAGGACATGGTGTGTTTGCTGCTTTTGTATTTTTCCCATGCATTATTACCTTGAGGGTTAGCTAAAGCTTTATTTCAAACCCATATAACGTAGTGACACTTTAGGGAACAATTAAGGACTGTCTAGCGAACTTAGAAAATTTATAGGAGCTAGGGTAGATCACTGATGGACATGAAAACTTCCACATTTGAATAGTTTGGAACCTCCCAGAATTTTCTAGGAATTTTTAGGGCTTGTTATACCCCTTAATTAACCAACCCTAATTAACCTGCTAAATAGGGCCCCGAGACCTTCTAAAAACTACATTAAATCCATTTTAGATCAAAAAAATACCTACCATAGCTCAAATTATTTAGAATTTAGTCCTTGACCTTAGATAAATAGGGCTCTTTAGTTTTACTCTAGGTTAACCCTTAATTTAACCATAGGTGGAAATTACCGTTTTGCCTCTAATAAATTATTAAAAATTATTAAAAATCACAAATTTTCCCCAAACACTTGGGATTACTTTCTTAGGTTATCCCTGACCTTTTGGCATGATTCCAATCTGTTTGGAGCTGATTTGGGTCAAAATCATAAAATCAGCCATTTATTAGATATTTAGAAAATTCCCTTAAACACCCTGAACTTAGAAAATTCATAACTAATTGTAGAAAATTCCAAATTAGGCAAACTCACTTGCATTAGAATTCTATTAGGGTATAGTATTTATTAAAAATGTTAGGTATACAGAAACTAACCTAAATTAGAAAGTCAACTTTTTGGTCAACCATAGTTCATTTAGGGCCCAAAACTCAGAAAATTCATAACTTTGCCTAGAGAACTCCAAATTCAGTGTACTACCTGGCTAACTATTTGTCTTAAAGTTTAGTATTTTTCTAAAATATTAGGAGACCCAAACCTAGCTTATTTCTCATAGTGACCTTTTGGACCCCTTCAACCTAGTACCTAGGAGGACCCGGGACTTTCTAAATTTGGCTAATGCAATTTAAACTTCAAATACACTACCTCAAGTGTTTAAAACTGACCAACAAACTAAATTAACTAAAATGAATCCTAATCCATTAAAACTTTGACTTTAACTAAAACTTCATTTTCTATCCTTCTGCAAACTACAACTTTAGACAATTTTAACTAACTACCCAACTTAGGACATATCCAAGCCACACCAGCCATGCACACACATAGAATTATTTGTTAGGTTGTCACTTCTAGACTTAGGCTAGGTCGGTATTTATTTTCTTTTCTGCTGTGTGCCGGAGCTTTTCATGGTTTTCACTACATGTGTATGAAATTGAATTATTGTGTTTGCTTACTTTTACTGCACTGTGGATGATGTGATGAGCGTTAGATCTACCCCTAGGTTAGGAGCGATATATATATATATATATTATTCTTCCGTGTAGGTGGTCATGCTCAAGCTAATAAAAAGGGGGGCACCATCATGATTTTTGATATTATTTTATGCAGGTGCTTGCTCATCCCCCTAAATAAATGAGGGCTAAATAAAAAAATAATAAGTATAACTGTTACAGGTGCTACATGTGGACTGCTTAGCCTTCATAATTAAGGGCATGACTTGGCACAACGTCAATGGGATGTATTTTATTTTTTTATATATAACTGCTTGAGATTATAACTGCGCAGGATTTTTATTAGGATAACCTTGTAGGGAGTCTAGAATTTTTTTTTAATTAATGTAATTTGTTTGTAATAAATTTATTAAGAGTTGTAAAATTGATATTTGAGCTGGGATATTCTTATCCAACTTGATTTCCAAAAGAAGAAGGCATCCTCAAAGGGGAGAGTCTTTTTCTATTTGGAAGATCGAGTTGGATGGCTTTAGATATCCAAAGAGAAAAGGCAATCATCCCCAAAGGGGAGAATTGTCTCTTCGTTTGGATATTCAAGCCACGACGGATCCAAGGAGTCAAAGGAGGAGAGATCTAAGAAGTCCAAGGAGGAAAGTTCCAAGGAGTCCAAGGAGGAGAATTCTAAGGAGTCCAAGGAGAAGAAGACACCTAGAAGATTGAAGACTTGAAGACCAATATCCCACTCAAAGTCATTTACGTTTGTCATAAGCTTAGAAATTTGGGTTGTTGGCAGTGGTGCCCGGCCAGTTTACTTTTCTACAGACCTCGGGTTATAATAAGGGCAGTTGGTCAATAGAGACTTACTTGATTAGTTTGATTTATATTGATGTGTTTACATTGATTGCGCATTAGAAATACATACTTATTCTTAGGTTTCTTTTCTTGCGTGCCAATTTTATTTTCGTCTGGATTTCATTAGGCAATTCTAAGGACGATAAAATATTTTCTACTCATAATTAATACTAAAAAATTTTAGATTTAAATAACAAAGAAATCTAATGAATCTAGGGAACTGTCGGGGTCGCATACATATTACTGCATCTTTCTTTCATTGTTATAAGACATCTCCCTGCTTGCGGGTAGAGTTCGGATTATCTGGCCTATTAGGATGAAGTACCGGACATAGAGAGACCCAGTCTTTAAGAAAAAATATTTTCTATAAGCATATTTTTTAAAACTCTATAGCATTCATGAGCTGACTTTTCAACTAGCATGCATTGCATTAGTAACCAACTAAATAAAATTTAATTCCATTAGCTAGGAGCACCTAACCCACATAAGTCCAGGACCACTTAGGAAACTCTCTAAATGTTGGTCCTACTTCCCGAAACTCTACCTCCCACTCATTTTTCATAATTGACTTGATATCATGGTTTTGAATCGATTAGGTGGTTAGCTGACTCCCCAATCCAGGCCGGGTTAAGTCCAGATTTTTGCACTATATTGACTAGGACACGGGTCTTAGTGTTGTGTAGAACACTAAATCCAACCAAGATCTAGGATTCAAGGCTGCTATATTCGGTCTCATAGTATGCCTTAAATAGTAGGTATGTCCCTTCTTTTCAGGGACTCTAAACCGTACTTATCTGCGTCACAAGATGATGCCACCTCCATCTTTTCCCTCACACATGTGATCGAGTGATTGACTTTTATTTTCTCCAGTTTCTATTTAGTACCCTAGAGCCTCCGGATGCTGGTATGAACCACGCATGTTGATTCAGCCCCTTGGGACCTTTCTTCTTTTTGAGTAGGACTCCTTAGTCTATACCCCTGTGCCAATCCCACCTTAGGAAGGATAATGTATGATCCTTAATCGAGAGTTTTCTCGGGCTCCGACCTGAGATGTAATTAACCACGGGGGCTTGCGCCCGTGGGAAACTTAGCCCCACATCTACTAAATCCCACTCGAGCTATTGCATCGGGTGGGGGAACCCGTGATTAGGTCGTGTATATTATTATCCATCGGGGTGTGTTGGCGAGAGCCTCTATCCTCAATGGTTAGTCGTATGCACGATCCAATCTGTCCCTTCCAATTGACCCGTTCGTACTGTGCTCTTTTGAAGGTCCACAGAGGTGATGGATAGAAAGGCCCTATAGAGCTTCTTCTCTTTTATGCTATATCCTCTTCCTCCCCGCTTCTCTTCCTCTTTTCCTTTTTCCTTCTCTACCAAGCCACGCGAAAAAAGTTGGAGGGGTGAGGGTGGAAGGGATATTTATAAAAAAAATATATAAAAACATTATTAGTGGTCCAATGTCATAACGTCACATGTTGAATCCAGAATTATTATATAAATTGAGGCTTTAATACCGCAACGATATTTTCTGGCGTTGTTGCGCTCAAAGGCTAGTGCCTTGGCGTTTACAAGCTCGGTGCCGCAGCGCTCCAATTTAGATAAAAATTCAAATATTTCATTTTAAAATACTTTTTATTTTCAATTTGTTACAAGAATCTCTTCTCTCCGACCGATAGAATCCCTTCTTAGCGAATATCAGAATAGCCATCGGGCTTTAGAGTTTTTATCACATAACAGATAACAAAATCTCTTTTCACCACTAACAGAATCCATTCTCTCTGTAAATTGAAATATTTTAATCACATATATTGAATATAAATTGCATTCTACTGAAGTAATCATAATATTGTTGTTTAATTTTACAAAAATACTCTTACGATTGTTAAGTAATTTTTCACCCAGTATTTTATAGTTTTTCAAAACTAAGTTTTCATAACTTCATCACATTACTAGAGATTGTGTATAATAACGTTCTAAAGCTTTAACTGAACTAAAGCACACTTTTTTAGATTTTAAAATAAAATTTTAAATTGATAAAAATCGCTAATTTTCAAAATTACCTTACTGAAAAAATTTTAAATAAATACTCAAAATGACCAGAACAATCGTACTGATAACATATCAGAAGTTACACAGATAAACGTTACTAGAATTCAATAAAATTATATTTTTATAAAACAAAATTATAAATTCGAATAAAAAATCCCAAAATACTGAATTATTTGAAAATTGCGATACACAAAATGCAACCTACCTCAATCCGAGCAACTTTTCAAATTTAGGTGGTGGCTAAAAATGACCGTAAGCTTCTCGAAAAGGACTTTCTCTCATTAGAAAACACACACTTCTCTCTCACTTGAAAATAATTTTGGTGTATGTAATCAAAATGATCATCTACAATTTAAACTCACTCATTAAGCTTGAGCAATCTCCTTAAGAAGACAAAGTTTTAAGCTTGAACCAAGTAACTTAAGGAACAAAGCATGATGATGAATACCAACACAATATCATCATGATCATCATCATAGCTATGCAACCACTGACTGCCCATATGTATGCTTTTGATATGCTGTTATCATTTGATGTTCAAAGGCTGAATACACCGATGGCATGCATCATCATGTCATGGTCAAAACCCCATAGAGCTTTGCATGCAAGAAATTTTATAAATATTGGATCCTAATTTTCCTAGGCTTCAAGATGGTAAGGGAACACGTTAACATCACATGTTATGACTGCAAGCATTCCATTGTTGGTGCCTTACACTTAATGTGAGGGCTTGATCTAGCATCACAGGTATCACTAAATTAGAAGGTTAGTGTCCCCATTTTCTACTTGAGTGTTCTCTAAATTAGGCATTGGCTTTTAAGGTAAATAATATTATATCAAGAGTTCTTAAAAATATATATATGATTTGAAGGTCTTGATAAATTTTTATGTCGAAAATTAGAAGTAAAATTTAAATTAGTCAACGATTATTCGTAAATGACAAAAAATGGAGACTAAGGTTTCGTTTGAGACGACTTTCTTTCTGCTTCTTAAAATACCTTTTTAGTATAAAAAGCTGTTTTATGAACCAGTAAGAAAGCCGTCCCAAACGAAGCCTAAGGATTTGTTTGAGACAACTGTATCTTTTTATAAGGTGGTTGTAAATGTGTTATAGAGAAAAAAAAAATTTTAACAGTTGTTGTAGAAAATAGCTTCATAACATAAAATATTACTGAAAATAATGAAAAAATAGCTGTCAAATAAAAAATGTGGTTACAGTCTTAAATGCAAAAGTAATAATGTGATACTTGGAGATTAAATTAGTCGCACATAAATAGCCAAGTGACTATTTTGAGATTTTTTTTTTTCTTTACAAAATGAAATTTATTATTATTATTATTGCTATTATAATATACAATTTTGATGTTTTGTATTTATGACTAAATAATCTTTTTTTATCATTTATATTAGATTTATGATAAAGAAAATCAGAACATGAAGAGAAGTGAAGTTAAGAGAGCTTAGGAATATGAAAGTAAGAGAACAAGACAGAGAACCTCAACATATGGCCTGCTTACTTGATCATAGACAAAAGAAGATGGGAACAAAAAGAAAGAAAAGAAGAATAAAGCTGTTTAAATTCCTAATTTATATGTGAATAGGACCCTGCAAAAGCTGATTCACAAAAGAAAAAAAAAAACTAAGTAAATCAAAGCTAATTTGGTTTGAGGTTGCATGGAAGAAAGAAATTAGCTAAAAGTTATCGTGGGGCAAAATGGCTCTGTGAGATTGTGTTAAAGTGCAAACTTGATCATAAAATGTTTTTTGAATGTTTGGGTGTCATAATAATGTTAAAATTTAGCAATCTTGGGCTAGTTGATTCATCTCCTCGATACGCTTGATTTGACTGTAAGCATTTCAGATTTAGCGATCATTTGAATTTTTAATTAATATTATGATGTTTTCAACTATGATTCAAGCACTTAATTTAAGCTTATTTGGACTCGAGTCGGACCACCTTTGATATTAGGGGTATCAACATTTGATATGAATTTAAAATCTGACTAACCCGTTTGTGAAACGGGTCGCACGGGTTCAACAAACCGACCCGTTTCAAAATTCAGGTTGGATTCGAGTTGACCCGAAAACCCAGGATTGACTCGAAAACGAATATGCCAGCATATGATAGCGCATGCCTATGTTTTCCCGTGTCGTCTGCCCTCGGGTTACATGCCTGCGTCAGACCCTGTCTGCCCGCGTCTGTCAACCGTCACGTCTACTTGCTTGCAGCCCATCATGACTGCCCGCCTGCAGCCCGTCGTGTCTGCTTGCGTCAGTTTGCATGCCCGTCACTGAGTCGTTGACAAGTGACGACTCAGTGACGACGCTGTCGTGCCCACCTCACCGTCCCGCATCCAACACGTCCTTTGCCGATTTGCCATTCCCAGGTTTATAAAATGATGTCGGGTAGGGTCAACCCAGTAACAACACGACGGCCAAGTTCGTATTTTCGACCCATTTGCAAAAATTGGTTAGGTTCGAGTCAATCCGTTTGAACTTGGGTTAGTTCCAAGATCGATCCGAATTTGACACCACATGTTTGATATCATTGGACTTGTTTGATTGAGACGTTTAATTTGACTATAAATAGTCGAAATCAAACTCTAGATGACCATGAATTTAATATCTAAGATTTTTATTTTTATTATGCATCGAGATTCATACTCAATTAAGTGAATATTCTCATCACATATCAACTCTCATCAATGATCATAATTTATATATAAAAAAAAAACTTTAAATAAAATATCAAAAATATGAATAAAAGGTTTTTAGTCGCATGCTAAAAAAGAATGTCACTAAAGTTAATATTTAAACACATTTTAGAGAAAACTATAGACTTATATAACTCAAACTTTTAACAATAATATATTCTATAAATATTCCATAAAACTTTACACACCCAATCTTATATTAAGAATTTAAATGTGCATAATTTTTTAATATAATATTAAGTATTAAATTTATATTAAATAGCTAATGTGTTCATAATTTTCATAAAAAAAGGTATAATATTTGAAGTGATTTTAATGGTAAAATTAATTTATGAATGGTAATTATCATTCTAAAGAAAAATACTTTCTACATTTTTATAATAATCCACCATTCTTTTTAAAGCTGCGATTAATGCCATTGGGCTACCATGCTATATAAGTGGTAGGGGTGGAACCATGAAGGACTCGGGGTGAAATTTTATTTTTTCTTAGAAATATAAGCATTTATACTATTTCACCTATCTTCAATAATTGCAGTTGCTCAAATTTTCATAATTTTTTTTCTATTTCATATATAAAATTATACATTTTAGTCATTATCTCGAATGAGAGAAAATTATTCTTATTCAAATAATTATTATACTAATATGATTAATAGATTGAGAAATTAAATAAGATATAATAAAACATATCACTTAAAATAAGAAAAGATAGATAATTTTTAAACATTTTTAATAACAATATAATAAAATCATTAAATTTGAATATATTTTAAGTGTATTTTATATCAATATTTTTCACCATCTATCAATTTAAGTCAAAATTAGCTAAAGTTGGGCTACCACCTGAATTTGTTTAGTAGGATTTACAAACATACCACTTTATGCTATTCTATTTACATATTTAACACCTAAAATTTTAATATTATAATATTTGCTAACAAATTAAAGTTTTACGAAGATCATAAGAGAGAAGTGAAACATTCATAAGAGACATTAGAGTTTTTACGTGGAAAACCCCTGAAAAGGGGGAAAAAAAACACGGGGGCCTATTTGAATAATTAGTATTTGCAGTCGATTTTTAGAAGGCCTTGTATTGATGTAGCAAATATAATCATATAGATTGGCATTACATGGTAGGAGTTACATTATACATATTTGGTCGGAAGGACCGTAGTCGGCAGGAGACAGGGGGTCAGAAAGACCGTTGTCTGTTGATGGAGGTCGGACGGACCGTAGTAGGCGACGGAGGTCGTAAGGATCGTAGTTGGCAGGAGACCTATCAGAAAGACTATGTCTGGTGATGGAGGTCGGAAGGAACACCTAGGCGGCGACGTAACGGAGGTCGAAAGGACCGTAGTTCGACAATATTCTGGGAGAACTTTTTCAGGTGGTGGCTATCAAGGCCTCAAGTAATGGTCCGTCCGGAGTCATATTTCTATATATTAGATGATGATGTTGTTTAGGTGGTATATAAAAGTAAGGGCCTCTATGGTAGTTTAGATGTTAAATATGTAATAACAATAGTTTTTCAGTGTTTGAGCATATGTAGGCCTTGAAATGTCGGGCCTTCAGCAGAACGTCGGGCCTTGAGATGTAAAAAAGAATGAGGGCTCTATTTATAGATTTTCTCGAATAGCTCTTAAATAGGTCACCATTATGTGCGAATAGGGAGTGGTCGAATGGACGGCCGATATCATCCTACTAACACATCATAGATATTTCTTGAATTCCTCGTCGATCACATATATAGTTAAAATCGATATGAAAGTGAATTATGGTGGTATATACGTAATATTAAATTTTTTGATATTAAATATATAAATAGAATAATATATAGTGATTATAAAGACCTCTGTTGCTCTAATTATTTTTGGTCAAATATAACTAGTCAGTCTGCATCCAAATGAAAAAAGGAATTGAATAAATTTGGAATATTTTCCATAAATAAATAAAATTTGGAATGTCCACACTTTTTCTCGGGAATGCAGTGAACGCGGACTGCGAAGGACTGTAATATTGAAAATTCTAATACAGATTGGGCCCGCAAATTTATTTTGGTGAGAATAGAAGGCCACAGTTTTGTTTCTCTTAGCGGCGAAAATATTGGGGCCCACATATCAATTATGGTCCACCTTTAAGATGTACTGACCCAATACTCTTTTAAGAATTAAGAGTCCCTAAAATATTTTTTTAATATAAAAAAAATTACTAAAATCTGATTTAAAACTATATTTATTTTTTATTTTATGCTTTCGGACATCTTCAATTTTTTTTCTTTAAAAAAATTGCAATTTTTTTTGGATGTTTTAGACTCATTTTTATATATTTCTTAGGTTATATTTAGGACATCTTTTAACCCCTATTTTTTAGTATCTCCAAAAAAATTGTGCTATAAAATTACTGTAAAAAATAGTAAAAAAATTATCTTAGAAATAATTTTTTTATTATATTTTAAAATAGTTTTTTATTTAAAAACTTTTAGTTTGAAATATTTTTAAATGAAAAAGTTTCTTTAAAAAACAGTAAGAAAGTTCTCGCAGACTGCTTGCTTATTGCTTCTGGATATATCACAAAAAAATTATCATGATCAAGGACGAATCTCGAGGCAAAAATCAATTTGGAAATTTCAAAAAATAAATTAGAAATCATCTGAACTCTGATTTCAGCAAACTTACAGTCAAACTGAACGTCTCGGAATTATGAAGCCAACGACACCAAATTTGACTTAATTTGAGTCCAAATGAGTCCAAATCAAGGACATGGAGCACATTTGGAAGGTTCAAACCATAATTTAGATTACCAAACGATTTTCAAATGTGACATGCTTATAGTTGAATCGAACAGCTCGATGAGACTAATCCAACGAGCATAAGATCGCCAAATTCTAATATAATTAAGACATTCAAATGCCTAAGAAACTATCTACAATGAAGGAAATCAACATCTGTCGTCCATTCAAACCACTTCCAATTTACCCCTGAACTTCCTTCTATTTACTGACCATGCCACTCTAAGAAAACTACAAATAGACCCACCATTCCTCGGGGGGGGGGGGGGGAGGGAGGGGAAAGAAGTAGGAGACCTGAAAACCAACTTATGCTGGAGTTATGCCCGTCATTGACCATCGTCAGATTTCTACCATAAATAGAATTTTCGCTTGTTTTTAGACTTATGCTTGTCACCGAACTTCTACACAACGCTGGCTTCCACCCGTCATCGGATTTCTACCAGATGTTGAACTTCTGTCTGTCGTCAAACTTTTACCCGACCGCCAACTAACATCAGACTCCGGATACCAACTGATGTTGGACTTCTACCCCACTGCCAATTAATGACAGTTTTTATGCCCAACCACCAACTAACGCCAGACTTTTGCAAGGCCACCAATTAATGTCGGACTTCCATCACCTTTAGACAATGGTCTTTTCGACCTCTATTACCGGATAACAATCTTTATGACTTTCGTCGCCTGTCGACTATGATCTTTCCGACCAAACGAACATGTGAAAAGTGATTTTTCCTATTTTCACGTTGTAATAGACTCCATATGATATATATTTGTTACATCAAGCTAAGGCCTTCTCCAAATGAAGGGCCTCATTTGTAATCTACTGCAAATAATAGTTGATTCATTCAAATTGTGTTAGGCCCTGTGATTTTTTCCCTTTTTAAGATTTTCCACATAAAAATCTTAGTGTCTCTTAAGAATGCTACATCCTCACTTTTTATCTGATTGTGAGTTGGATCTTCTTACAACGCTAAAATGCTAAATTTTATATTTCTCTACCGCCATGAATATTATAGGAAACAACACTTCTTAAAGCAGCTTTCTAGTACAAAAGTTTTAATTTTTATATTAAAAATTTACTTTAAAAAGCAATAAGAAAACTGTGCCAAATGAAGACTTAATCTTCTTTTAGAACACTTACTACTTTCTACAACAATTTTACAATAAATTTTTTTTAAAAAGTAACAAAAAAGTAGTGACAAAAATTTTTTTCCAAATGAATCCTTAATTTGTTTAGAATATATTTTTTTATTTAATTTAAGTTCAAAACTATTATTTTTTCTTAAGTGGATGACATTTGAATGGTGATTAATTAGCAATATTTTTATTTAAAGTTATGATTGTTTTAATTTTTTTAATTGCTTGTGTACATCACATTAATCTCATCCTATATTGAATTAAAAGTGTAATTTTAATTAAACTTTTAAATGGGCATAGTTGTTAAGTCTTATTGGATAGGTGTTTCTTGAACATCATAATGATATTGTAATTGGTTAAAGGAAAAAAAAAAAATCACATCAAAGACATCAATAATTATTGGTAAATATTAATTTATTAAAATTCTTCCCACAATAATATTTAAAAGAAATATATTGGAGGCTGATCAAGTTGGTTCAACATGGAATCACAAAGTTCATTTCAATAAATTGAAGGAGTATGTTTTAGGAACTTTAGGTATTGTAAGTTTAGTATCTCTTCTAAGTTTGCTCCTCTTATTTGTCTTATATGTCTTGAGGCTTATTAATATAGTCTTGAAATAAATTATCCCAAGGCTTGTGCTTTATGTATTAGACTTCTAATATCCCTTAAGAATCCTAGGATGATAACCCATTATGGCTGAGATTTTTTTTATTATTATTATTATTATTATGGCTGAGATATTGTGGGCTTAAATTAGGATAATTAGGGTTTACAAATGGAGAAGCAAATGGACTTTAAACTAGTTGAGATGATGGAGGGATGTTCAAAGTATTGATATGGAGTCTTTTTGGGATTTTTTCAAAGTTTTAAGTTATGGAATTACAAGTAATAAAAATATTAGTCTATGCAAATTATAATCTGACCATTTTGACATAATGTTAGTCTATGCAAAATAAGATTGTATTTATTAGTTTGTTGTGCTCGCTGGAGGGTTGCGGGGGTTCTCCCCCTGTTTGAGTTCGGGTGCTTTACACTTGAATTTTTTTTAGTGCAATGCCCCGATGATGTGTACCGTAGTACTGCCCTGCGCTGCATTATTCACCTGATATTTTTCTATAAAATCAACATAGAGCAAAGCACCACAACACAGTATATTCAACGCCGCAGTGCTATTAGATAGACCAAATAATAGAGGTTATAGCATCGTAGTGCTCTAAACTGGCACTGCAATGCTCCAAACTGGCGTTGCAACCCTTCGAGGCGGACTAAACAATTTTCTTACTTATTTTTCTCAAGGGTGGCATTGCTTGGTGGTATATATAGGCTTTTCTCTTTTATGTCTTGTGTGAGAAACAATGTATGTGAGAAGATAGAACTTTTATTTTGTTCGGTCACAGGACGCAGCTCTATGTTCGGCCGCCAGTAGAATCGCGCCACGCATTCTCACTATTTATTGCGCGCCCCGACAACCTGACCCGGAACGGACCCAGGATTGCTTGGTATTTCTGGATTTTGCTAGGTATTGCTCGGTATTACTAGGTATTAGTCGATTTTTCTCGGCAATAACCAATACCAAGCAATACTGAGCAATACCGTGCAAATACTGAGTAATACCGAGTTGTATTGAGTTTTTCTAGAAAAACTCGGTACAACTCGGTATTGCTCGGTATTGGTCTTCACAGAGCAGTGTTTCTCGTTATTGCCAAGCAATACCTAGCAATACGGAGTAATACCTAGCAATACGCGAACATAGCATTCCCAGGTTCCGGCTCGGGGCAAGTCATCGGGCCGCACGATAAAGAGTAAGAGCACGTTGCGACATGTTATTAGCGGCCGAACGTAGCTCTACATCCGGTCAGAGGACCTAATAAAAGGAGAGTGAGAGAGAAGGGATATATGCACTTATTTCTACTAATTTTTAATGTGAATTTCTTGGTGTGGTGTGGCTTTGTGATGTTTTCTCAATTTTGAGTTTTTTCACGTTAAATCCTGGTGTCATTTACTTTTTGTTGTATTATATTTTTCTTTTTTATTATGTTGCGGGCTTTACTTTCACATCCCCAACACATAAAGTTTATTTTCTTTAAAATTTTCTAACATAAGATGGTTGGGAATACTTGGAAGATGTGTGTCACTCCTTGGGATCTATAGTGAAAGAGTTTCTTTTCTTTTTCTTCTTTAGTATTTGTTCAATTTATTCTATTTCTTTTATCTTTCTTTTAAAAATCATATTGATAAGCACCCAGATTATTTTGACATCCATAGCTAATTAATTGCATTACAGAAAATCAATAAATAGTGGAAAATATAATTCACATTACTATAATAGTCAATATTTATATTCTAACGGTAGAGTCCAGTCAATATTTACATTATGACAGTAGAGTCCAAAATAATAAATACATATAATAGGCTTTATAGGCTATAAAAGAATATACATAAATCAGAAGAATCGAAAGTAAACTAAAATATCATTCTAGTTAAACTTTAATCCACTGGCTCCTTATCTTTACCTGAAATCATATAAAATTATGTAATGAGCGAGTAACCCAACAATTAATTAAAATTTTACAACTAAAATCAATATAATAAGAAGAGAAATAATAAGATGCAAATCATATAATGAAATTTATGCATCAACATCTATATAGATTGTATGTACAATTTAATCAATTTATAATACATTATATCTTAGTCTATTACATCATCAAACACGGTATCAGCAAATAGTATCAATATTAGTTATAATATTAGTAAGAGTGTTAGTATCAATATTCTTAATGTTAGTCACAGTAACAATAATAATAATCACTAATCAATAATAATAATCAGTATTAGTATATTGTAAGCTATAACATCAGTTAAAATAATGAGTAATCAATGATAATAATCAGTGTCAGTACAATATTCAAATATTTAGAAGATGATATCTTGATCTTGCTCTTACACTTATGACTCCAAGCCAATCGCCCCTATGACTCTCAATCAACGAACTCCTTATTACTCTCCTTAAAAACATGACAATCTCCACGACTCCTTATAACTCTCAATCAATCTCTAACTTTTATGACTGTCATCACTAACTCATGTCAGTGGATAAGGGGATCTTGAGGATATAACATGAGATCATTATATCATATATCAATATATCATATTTATACATCATATCAAATTTAGACTAGTAATCATATTACATTATTGTATAACTCAATCATTTCAATACATATTATCTTACAGTCATATTTGTGGATTTTTGAAAGGACACCGCCGCTACAGAGTGTGAGGGTATACGATTGTACCATCCCAAGGGATATAAATGATCATAGGCCTCTGCACTCTTTGCAAGAGGGTCAATGGAAGGGCAGATTAGATCGTACGTATGATTAACCATCGAGGATAGTGACTCTCTCCAGCATACCATAATGGGTGATAATATGCGCAACCTGATCAATGTCACAATGTTTTTCCCATACGATACATCAGTTTGAGTGGGGTTTATTTGTTGTAGAATTTTATTTCCCACAGGCGCAAGCCCTCGTGGTTAATTATATTTCAGGCCAGAGCTCAAGAATACTCTCAATTAATGATCCAATATTATTCTTCCCAAAAAAGGGGAATGACACAAAAAGGGAGACTATGAAATCCTACTCAAATGAATTAAAGAAAAGGTTTAAGTTGCTTAATCAACACACATGGCTTAGATCAACACCTAGAGGGATTAAGGCACTAAGAAGAAAGTTGAGAAAAGAAATCATGCACTTGAAGCATACAGAGGGAAGGGAGGGAAGTGGCATCATCTATGTGGCACAGATAGACATGATTTATAGTCTCTGAAGAAAAGGGAACTTACCCACCGATGAGGCATACTACAAGACACCAAGTGTAGTAGCTTTAAATCATAAATATAAGGTGGATTGAGTGTTTCACACCCAACACTAACACTCGTGTCCTAACTAATGCATTATGGGCTTATATCTTACCTGAAAAGGAAAGCCACCAGCTAATCACCTAAGAGAATAAAATCCATCTGGTCTAGTCTTTATGAAAGATTGGTAGGTATATTAATTTTTGGGAGTAGGGCTGATGCTCTTTTAATTTTTTTAAAGGAGGCTAAGCAGTCTTTGGAACATCTGTAGAAATTAGCATTAATTTTAAAGCTTTATTATTATTACACTCTTTTATTTAGCATTATATGAGCATGGCCAAATGTATAAGACTAGAATAGTAGCAAAAGTGCTCCTAGCCCATGTGGGTATATCACACAAATCACATCATAAGCATATTATAAAAAACTTAGCAATGAAATAAACCATCATCATGACAAACCAGAGCAATTAAGCCAATCACCATTCGTACCATACACAATCACATCACATCACATAAGCTGAAAAAAATAAACTAATGGCCCTAATCCTAGAGCTAAAAGTGGTGCCCTAGCAAATTTATGTGTGCGTAGTAGGCATGTTTAGCTTCAGATAAGTCCTATGTTAGGTAGTTAGTTCAAGTTGTCTCGAGTTCAGGTTTATTGAAGGTCTAAAAAGGAAACTTTTAATTGAAATTTAAATATTAATGTATTAGGGTCTATTTTTGTTAGAACACAATGGAGAAAAAGGATTCATGTAGCCGACCCCACGTAGTGGGATAAAGGCTTGATGTTGTTGTTGTTGTTGTTGTTGGTCTATTTTTGTTAATTTAGTTTGTAGATCCATTTTAATGCTTAAGATAGTGATCTTTGAAGTTTAAATTGCATTAGTAAATTTTAGAAGATCTGGGGTCCTCCTATACACTAAGTTAAGGGAATCTAAAAGGTCATTATTAGAAATAGGTTAGGTTTGGGGGTTCTAGTATTTTAATTAAATATTTGGCCTTAGGGGGAGTAGTTAAACTATGAGTATATTGAATTTAGAGTTTTCTAAGAAAAGTTATGAATTTTAAAAGTTTTGGGTAATTAATGAATTATTAAAATTATTTAAACTATATATTAATTTCAACATAAATTTATTTAAACTATATATTATCATACTAAACTATTTCAACTACTCTTCTATCGCATATTTTCATATGTAATTTAAGTAAAAATATAACTGAAAAATATTTTAAGAGCAATAAATATATAAAAAATTGCATCTTATTAATATAAAAGTACAATCAAAATATATAAAATTTTATTATAAATATATTTTAAGCTACTTAATTTAAATTTAAATATTATAATTTTTCTCTAATGTAATTTGTTAGCTTTAATTAAATAAATCTCTTATAAACTACTAGTTGGATATTTAAAATAATAAAAAAATTTGATAAACTTTTTAATTTAAAAAAAATAGTAATGTAAAGATGGAAAGAAAAAAGTATTCTCATCTCTAATGAAGAGAGAGGGAGATATATATATATATATATATATATATATATATATATATATATATATAGGAAAGAGGGAGAGCTAGGGGCTAGTGAAGGAGGTTGCCATCTATAAAAATAAAATGTCAAAGAAAAGGAAAGAGAGAGAGAGGGAGAGAGAAAATAGATAAAATAGAGGGTGAGAGCCAATGATCATGGTGTAAAGGGATTTTTTTTTTTTTTTTGAGGTTGGCACATGCCCCCCTTAAATTCGCCCATGCTTACAACAATTAGAACACTTTTTACAACAGAAGTGGCGAACAAAAAAGATCAAAATTTAGCTTTCTCTCTCCTTTCTCTATCCTCTTCCTTACCCTTCTCCCTTTCCTTCCCTAGCATGTAATAACTTAAATGGGGGAGGTGGGAACGCTGGAATACTTCAATGCTTAGGTTTAGAATAAAAAATATATAAAAATATTGTTAGTGACCTAGTGCTGCAGTGTTTCATGCCTTTTAATTCAATATTCTAAAAAATTCTCTCCATTGAATTTAATACTATTATATTATAGATTTTGGAATTGCCTTATAAGCCAAATAATTCAAAGAGATAATAAGTCCATTCATAGAATAATAAGTTGAGGGTTTCTTTTTTTGCCTCCTCCATTTATAGGACATTAATTTCTCTAAGTATGGACCATGTTCTTATCCATTCTCTTAAGTGTCCTATCCTATTACATCCTTGGACATTGAAAAAAAAAATGCTAATTCCTAAACCATTACTTGTACAATCCTAATTCATTTACTTGGAAGCCATGGTCAAAATATAAGTAAGTGTATAAGGTTCAAATATGATAGTGAAAGTTCAAACCTTATTTGAAACTAAATTCCAGAGCTTTTGATCGAAACATTGGTTCAAAAAACAAGTTTGAATAAAGTTTGAACAATATTCAAATAAGAACCTTGTTCGAACCTGACTCGAACTACAATTCAAACCACATAATTTAAGTTAGTTCTAAAACTTAGCGTTCTAAACTAGTATTAAAATTTCTTGTTTGATCGTAGTTGTCGAACCCATCTCCTCCATTTCCTTGCTATTTAATCTAAAACGATTGCTGGTGTTGGAAGGGTCAGTGAATGCATTAGAAATTAAATAAAGAAAGCATTGAATATTTTCTAAGAATAGAGAAGCTTGTTGAAGATCATTATGAAAAGAAAAGTAGCCAAAGAGATCAAACTAGCTCTACGGTTGGGCAAATTATTGCATCCGGTCACCGGACGCGAAAATAGGTTTGCATATTAATAAAATATTATTTTAAATTAAGCGCGTCAAAAGTGCAGGTAAAGCGCAGTCAAAGTGCAGTCAAAAGCGCAGGTAAAGCGCAGTCAAAGCACACCTAAAGCGCAGTCAAAAGCGCAGGTGACGTGACATATTTTTATTGGATGTCCGAACCTATTCTGCGCGTCCGGTGACCGGATGCAATAATTTGCCCTAAGGTTGGGGTAGAGTAGACCTGTCAAAAACGGGTCACGGGTCGGGTTCGGGTCCAACCCGAAATTGACCCGACACTGTTCAACCCGACCCGACCCGACCCGTTTTTGTAAACGGGTCGGTTTTCCGAACCCGAACCCGACCCGCTTCGGGTCCGGGTCAACCCGACCCGACCCGCTTCGGGTATATTTAATTAAATTTTTTTTATTTAATTCATTTTATTTAAATTTAAATCAAATTAAGGGTAAATTTACTTCAATTAATTTAAAATAAATCAAGATTAATTTAATTTGAGCAATAATATTTATAATTTTTTGAAATATTATTTACTTATTTCATAAAAATTCATTAAAATCCTCCAAAATTAATTAAAAACGGGTCAAACCGGGTTGATTTCGGGTTTCCGGGTCAACCCGAACCCGACCCGGTTTTACAAACGGGTCGAAATCTCTAACCCGAACCCGACCCGGTTCGGGTTCGGGTTGACCCGAACCCGAAATTTTCGGGTCGGGTTCGGGTCGGGTTTTCGGGTCGGGTCCAATATTGACAGGTCTGGGGTAGAGAAGATGCTTAGAACAAAAAGTTTGAATTATACAAATGTTTGAAAGTTCATGTCAACATGAGGAACCATTCCTCATAATATAATTATATATAGAGACATTTTCTATTGTGAAATATATAAAATCAAAATTTCCAAACGTTATCAACTTGAATCCAAAATTATTTAGAAACTATAAGGAAATATTTAACTGACAACTAATTTGTATTATACGTATCTCAAAATAAATTTAATATTTTTTTAAATTTATTATGATTACAAAGTTGATCAGAATATTCAGATAGATTTTTTTTTTTTTTTTTTTTTTTTTTTTTTTTTTTTTTTTTTTTGAAGTGTAAAGAACGTTATGACCTTGCTGTTATTTTGAATTGTTGAATACTTTTATTTTGAATTCAAACTTTTTGAACAATATTAATTTGACTAATGTTTAGCTTGACAGGACTCTTCCATTTGTATTTGAGTCAATTTCAAGGTCTTATTAACAAAGTCTGGAAAGATATAAAGAATCACTGGGTGTTTGAGTCAGAGAAGAAAAATAAAAAACTTGAAGAGAGTGATTATTATTATTATATACGAATATTTGGGGCGAATTTCTTATTTCTTTATAAATCAGTTTTTTAGTATAAAATTTTTTCTTGAATTAGAAATTGTTTTACTAGAAAACTGTTTTTGAAAGCATTAAAAAATTGTCCCAAATAAACCAGAGAGAGAGAGTCACTTGCAGGTAGGGATGTAAACAAGTCGAGTTTTTGACTTGAGCTTGAACTTGATTAATTAATCGAGTTTGAGCTCGAGCTTTATTTTGCAAAAAGATGGAAAAAAAAAGTAGAAAAAATAATAAAGAATAACTTAATATAAGAAGTTGAGAAAAATTTTTTAAATATTTTTAACAAATTTGTATTTAAATATTGAATGCTAATGTATTTTAAGTGCATTTTATAATAATATTTTTTAAACGGGCAGACTCACGAGCTAATGAGTCAAGTTAGAACTGGCTTAAACATATCTCGTTAGCTCATGGAACTCGACTCATGAGTTATTTATCGAGTAGAGCTCAAACTGGCTTACAAATTGATTTGACTTACACCCCCTGCTTAGAGGTAGCTTCTGAAGCCTATAAGGTGTGGGCTATTCTGATTCTCTATGGATAGTGATAAATGGATTATCGAGAAAAAGCCCAGTAAGCAAGTCCAACACTAAATGGGCCTCAAAAGATCCAACTTGCGATAAAAAATGGCCTTTGAAAATTAATTAGGAAACAATATTGATTCGTTCTCAAGTGTAATGGTTTATTTTACACAAAGAGTGAGATAAAATAATATTTTTATTACTTTTTTTATTGAGTGTTAATTTTTAAAATTCCTTGTTTAAATAGAGAAAATATATTAAAATAAATAATGAAAATTGTTGTGTAATATTATTTAGTTGAAAGTAATTAAAATTTAGAAGTAATTTTAAATTAAAATTCCATTAAATAGAATTATATATATACTATTATCTAACAAATTTCTTTTTGAGCTTATCTTTTATCTACAACCATTTACCTTTGTTTTATTTCATGTTCTTTTACAAAATATATAAATTTTATGAAAATATAATTTATTTACTTGATTAAATTAAATTGTAATTTAAATTGTTAGTGTGTCTGTGTGTGATAATCATCTTATATCAATGTAGATTGGTGCTAATCAAAATTATAATTATTAGGGCATCTTATCAATGTGAAAATGTAACAATAATAATACAAGTACTTGAAAGAAATAATCTAAAAAAGTCTCTCTCTCATTTTAGCATCTAAAAGGTATCTATTAGGACACATAACCTATGGGATAACTTATAGTGGTGTCCAATTGGTAATTGTTGGTGTAGAGGTAAGGACACTTTTATGTTCCCTAAAAACTAGATTTTCTAGCCCCATGAACTTGATGGAATACATTTGCATGACACCCATAAAAATGCCCTAATCGACTACCTTTTCTAATATCTTATTTTGTTAGATTTTTTTTTTCGTAAAAACCCTCAAAGGAGCCTACACGTTACAGTTTTTTAGACCCAAGACATTATTAACATCTTCCACCTCACCTTGGCCACTATCAGGAATAAAAGAAATAGGAGAAGCAATAGTCTGAATATAAACCAAAATTCTCAGGACCTAGCCAGAATCTGTCAGGATAATTTTTAGTAATGTGATGCTCAACTAGAATTCGTGCCATAGAAGGACTGGAACCGACAGACATCGCACTATCTACTTGAAGCAGTTTTTCGAACATGGAACCTAATCCATACTGGATATGAGGGGGAAAAATGAAGCTGCAAGTTGGGAAAGGAAATCCAGATAGAGATAACAATAGATTCCACGCCAATGTCAAAAAGAGGGGACAAATTAGTTAATTTCATGTAGCAATTGTCACAAAGTAGCATCTATACAAAAAAATTCAAATATAGTCTAGGTTATTTACCAATTTAACCAGAACATGAGATGGATTCAAAATAGTCATTGAAAAATCTCCAATCAACTTGAGGTTGTTGACGAACTTCTAAATAGCAAGGACCTCCTCATCCAAGATCCAAAGAGAGTGCAAACCCCGAAATGTAGAGGATTTTAAGTTAGGAAACCTAGCATCTAAGGAGATACCAATGAGAGCATCAACAAACGAGCAAGATTTGAACTATCCACCCAAGAAACCCGGATCAGCCAGATGGTTCACAATCATTCTAGCCACTATAGGCCGGATGTGGACGAACCAAGAAAGAAATGAAAAAAACCAGAAGAAAATAAGGAGACTTCCCTGCGAGCAGAGGCGACAAGAACTTCCAGGAGGAGGGATATAGGAAACCTTAGCAAAGACAAGGGAAAAAAAATAATGACTCTTTTACCTTATTTTGATAGAAATTGTGGATAAATACGACACATATTAGGCATCATAATAGGTGAGCTTTTCTAATGCATTTATTTGAATGAACATGTTTAAAAATAAGTTATATTTAAATTTTTATAAGAAATATATGATTACCCAACACTTTTATTTTATGAAATAATCTTAATAAAATGACATTATTATGTGCCTCAATTAGTGGCGGAGCCAGAATTTTTTTAGGCTTATCGTGACTCTATTGATTTGTGTTGGTGAGCCATATGATAAATAATAGGTATAAATAGATAATATGTACTTTATGAATTTTGAATTATAAATCAAATCTAGCAATTCTTGTATATCAATAACATCACTCTTATATAAAATAATATAAAATGGGTTAAAAAATGCATTAACTTTATGGGTCTTAAAAGAAATGATATGTTTAAGAATTGAGTAAAATAGTTAATGATTCTGATTGATTTACTAAAATATCCTTAGAGTAGCATTCCTTTTTTTGATTCTCTTAAACTAAATATACTACTTTTTATGATATATGTAGTTCATTTCTTCGAGACACGTATGATTGTTAACTTCTTTTATTATTATTGTAATCTATTATCTCTTAAACTAAATGATTTTTTTGTTATTATTGCAATATATTCTTATATAATATGTTTCTATATTTTTTCCATTTCTTAAAGATAAATTTTTGGATAAGCATGAATTGTTTTTTTTTTTTAATTCAAGTAATCTATTAATATCAATTTTGTTTAGTGAGATAATTAGCTTTAACTATTTTTCTTCGCTCAGTCCTATGATCATTGATAGATCTTGTACATAACATAATTGTTTATTAATTGCATGTTTTATTTTGTGTCACAACCTTTGAAACATTATGATTTGACGCAGAGGCGGAGCCAGGGGGGCCAGAGTGGGCACGTGCCCCCCCCTAAAAAAATTCAGATGAGTCGCAGTGTGCCGTTTGCAAAGAGTCTTTTGAGACGGCGGAAGTGGCCAAGCAGCTTCCTTGCACGCATGTATTCCACAAGGACTGCATTTTGCCATGGCTTGGAACTCCAACTCTGTCCAATTTTCCGGTACGAGCTCCGAACGGATGATCAGGACTATGAGCAGCGAAAGAGTGATAGGAACGAAGCGCCAACGTCAACTGTGGAGATGGAGATTGCGGGTTCTGGCGGTTCAAGTGGGTGATGGAAGCAAAATAAAACAGAACAAATAAAATTTTTTGTTAACTGGATATCTCACGGATCAACGAAACAAAAAACTTTCTTGTTCACGGGCAGAAGAAGAAGAAAAAAAAAAACAGAGCAAAAAAAAAACTTCTGTCTTTTACGGAGAACAAAACAGAGAGAACGTACACAATTTTTTTTCTTCGGGATACTAATACAGGCAAACACAAAAAAAAAAATAAAACAGTTTTTAAAACTGTCTAGTAATGAAAATAAAATAAACTAAACTCAAACAACGCATCGTTTGGTTTGAAAAAATCCAACAGTGGGACACCTGCGAGATCTGAGGAGCAGAATGCCAATGGGCAACGGTCAAACCCGATGGAGCGGAGGTTTAGGATATCGCTGCCATGGCCTTTCAGGGGATTAGGGTCTCAAGCTGATGCCAACAGTGCAGGGGATGCGCAAGGTAGTGCGAGTGGGAAAGATGAAACTTCGTGGTTATATTTTCTAGGTTATTTACTAATGTATTATTCCATAACAACATTTTCAACTTCCACAATTAACAGAGATTGAGGTTTCTGTCTATGCTCACTTTTTGGCTCTTTTAGAAGGCTTTGGTTGTAGAGAATTGAGATTCATTAGATGCTAGTGCAGTTAATAAAATGCATGGTATGACAAATGTAGCTCAAAGAAAGTGGTGTTTTTAAAAAAAAAAGTCGCAAACGGAACTATTTTAATGTATTTTAACTTTTCATATTAGACGACAAACATAACTATTTTAATTTAGGCCCCCCCTAAATAAAATTTTTGGCTCCGCCACTGATTTGACGGGTGATAGGTATGAAAGATGTTATGATTTTCTCGTTCCATGAGTGTCTCTCACGTGTGCACGCATTCTAACTTTATAGCTTTTTTGCATGCACTTCTATGGCATGACTATACTTGATATATCATCAAAAAATTATCTTGATAGGGCACAAATCTCGAGGCAAAAATTAAGTTGGAAACTTCAAAAATTAAATCTGGGATCATCTGAACTCTGATTTCAGCAAACTTACAGTCGAATTGATCGTCTCAAAAATACAAACTAAACAACATTTATTCAACTCAATCCGAGCCCAAATGAGTCCAAATCAAGGACCCAAAGCACTATTGGAAAGTTCAAACCACAATTTGAGTTACCAAACAGTTTTCAAACATAACGTGCTTATAGTTGATTTGAGCAGCTCGACGAAACAAATCCAACAAGCCCAAGATTACTGAATTCTGACATCATTAAGACCTTCAAATGTCTAATGAACAGTCCACGATTAAGAGATTCAATATCGGCCGTCCATTCAAACCACTCCAGTTTTGCCCCTGATCTCTCACCTATTTACAGGCCATGCCACTCCATAAATCTATAAATAGACCCCTCATTTCTCTTGAGATGGGACCCAAGTAAGAAGAGGAGAAGAGAAGAGGAGAAGGATAGTAGGGAAGAAACTCCTCATCGACCACCGCCTGAATTCTACCCGACTTCCACGGGACGCTAGAATTCTATTTGACTTCCACAGGACGTCGGAATTATGTTCGACTTTCACAGTGATGCCAGAATTCCGTCCGACCTCTAAGTGACACTGGAGTTTACCCCGAACTCTAAGTTACGCCGGAGTTCTGTCCGACCTTTAAGTGATACTGAAGTTCCACTTGAACTCCAAGTGACGCCGGAATTCCACCCGAACTCCAAGTGACGCCAGAGTTTTGTCTGACCTCCAAGTGACGTCGGAATTCCGCTTGACCATCAAGTGATGCCAGAGTTTACCCGAACTCCAAAGTGATGCCGGAGTTCTGCCTGAATACCATCTAACCCCGGAGTTCTCCTTGGCTACCAACTGACGTCGGACTTCTACCCGATACCGGATCTTTGCTCGTCACCGAGTTTCTACCCGACGCTAAACTTCTATCGGTTGTCGGAACTTTCACCGGACATCTATATGATGTTAGATTTCTATCCATTATTGGACTTCTACCTGACGCCATCCTTCTGACCTCCATCGCCTGCTGACTATGGTCATTCTGACTTATGTCGCCCACCGACATCGATCATTCTGACCTCCATTGCCCGCCGACTACGCTCTTTCAACCGACTCCACTCCTTCTGACTTATGTCGCCCACCGACTACAGTCCTTTCAACCTCCTTCGCCCGTCGACTGTGGTCCTTCTGGCTTATGTCACACACCGACTACAGTCCTTCCAACCTCCGTTGTCTGCCGAATATAGTCCTTCTGACTTATGTCGCCCACCAATAACAGTCCTTCCGACCTCCATCACCCGCCGACTACGGTCATTCTAACTTACGTTGCCCACCGACTACAGTCTTTCTGACATTCGTCTTTAGAAAATGGTCCTTCTGACCTCCGTCTCCCGCCGACTACAGTCCTTCAGACATACGTCGCCCATCGACTACGGTCCTTCCTACATACATCGCCCATCGACTACGGTTCTTCCGACCAAACAAACACGTCAATAGTGACTCTTTGTATTCTCATCGTGTAATGTACTCTATAAGATGTATATCAAGTTAAGGCCTTCCTCCAAAGGAGGGCCTCATTTGTAACCAACTGCAATACTAGTTGATTCATTCAAACTAGGCTAGGCCACATAATTTTTCTCCCTTTTTCAAGGGGGGGGGGGGGGGGGGGGGGGGGGGGGGGGGGTGGGGGGTTTCACGTAAAAATCTTGGGGTCTCTTTAATGCTAGACCCTCTCTCTTATCTGATTGTGTGCCAGATTTTCGTATAATGCTAAGACATTAAACTTTATATATCTCTACCGCCGCGAATACTCTAGGACACAACAATACTAAATCCATTCATTTCTAACAACATGCACTTTATGCAGGTGCATTTATAATAGTATACTTTAAGTATTTTATTTAGAACCACCTTTGAAATTATAAGTTTCTTCTTATTGAAATGTTCAATTTGACTAGAAATTTGTTGAAATTAAAATTTGGATAAGTCTTGAATTTAATTATGAAAGTTATATATTTAAAAGAATACATTAAAATTTTTGTTGAACAAATAAAATCTATGGAGAGTTAGGGATATCAAAAGTTGACAAGACCTGAAACCTGATCTTGAAAAATTTGGGTTTAGGTCAACCCTTTGTAAAACGAGTCAGGTCCGGGTTTAGATTTCTGTCCTGTTAGAAAATCGGGTTGGTTTGGGTTGACCTAAAAACTCGAAGTTGACCCGGGTGACCTGGATCCCTGTGTCTTGACCTGATATAGGATCCTGATGTGATCTCGAGTCTTGAGTTGCATCCCTTGCCCCGTCGCAGCATCAACGCCGCACTTACTCTACTAGCCGGCCCGGTTTCGCACATGCCGGTTATGCGGGCTCTTGCCACGCCGCGCTTTGGTCGAGTCCAGCCTCCAACCTCTACCTCATCGCGCTCGGGTCATGCGGCTTGCTAGGTAAAGTCCTGCTTCTACCTCAGTCCTCACCTGCGACTTCACTCCTACTTAGTCCTTGTGTTCGGCAAATGTCATTCACCCAGGCCCTATGCGATTACATGACCACGCGACTTAACAATTGCACCAATGGAACGAAGGCAGAAGTTCGGGTTCGCAAGTTGGGTCGAGTCAAGCCTACAACCCGCACGTGTCCGATCTGGGTTGAAAATCCTAACTCGTTCGCAAAACTGGGTCGAGTTAGGATCAACATGTTTGGCCCCTAGTCAATTCAGATTGGACCCGAAATCTATTCATTAACCCATTTTGACACTCTTACGGAGAGTTGGAGACACATAGAATATAGCATGTATAATATTTATAATATATTTATCAGGATGAAAAAAATCAAAAAACATCCCTTAAAAAAAAAAACGACGGCCACCGATTGGCCCAACAGGCTGACTTCAGCAGTGACGCATTCCAAAAACCAAGTCAACCATTAAAAAGCTCTAATTACGTAAACAATGACGTCCAATATATGGATGGATCGACAATAAAATACAGAGTAAATATATTTATTTTTTTAATAAAAGAATTTGATTGTAGGCATCACACTTGTTTTTTAAAGTACCTTAACTGTCACTCATATATTAAGTAAAAAAGATTTACGTTAAGATTATTATTTTGTAAAAATATGTACAGAATATTCGAATTAAAAATAATTAAATTAATTGTAAAAATATTAAATTTTTATTTTAAATAAATAGAATTTACAAATAATTTATATATATTCATATCAAAATATATTAAAAAAAATTAAATTTTAGTATAATTAAAACTTTGTTCAAAATATTTTTATACAAATTTTTTTTATTATTATTAGTGAGAATATTAGATTTTTTAATAAATAATTTCTTTATTAAATTTAAATAAAAATCTAACTCTTAATAAAATACACTCAAGAGAAAGTATTTATATAATGATCTCACTTAGTGAGATGAAAGCTTATTGTTAAAGTTATTTTAGATTCTTAAGTAAAAATTTTACAAATTTTATCTAAAATTAAGAGGATTTTTTTTTATATAACATATAATTATATGAGAATTTAAAATAAATTTTTTAAATCATTTATAATAATATGATTTTTTTCAAATAAAAATTAAAAAATCACTCGTAATTTCATCATTACTGGAACTTGTGGACGAAATAGTCAAATATATGCATGTTAGTTGAAAATTTTGGCTATCAATTAAGGTATTTTAATTTAAATTTTATGTATTTGCTGTCTGTTTGAATTTCTTTTAATTGGCATATATGTAAAAAAAAAAAAAAAAAAAAAAAAAAAAAAAAACAAAAAAAAAAAAAAAAAAAATATGTAAAAAAAAAATTAAATATGATGTGATATTCGCAAATATAAAAAAATAATATGCAAATCTATAAAGTATGGGGTCTTCTTCCTATAAAGTAATCCAAACCAATCCTTTCCATTACGCATCCAAAACCTCAAGGCTGCAGCAAAGCAGCCATGTCTCTCCCATTGAACGGCCGCGTAGCCATCGTGACCGGCGCCACCCGCGGCATAGGCCGCGCCATCGCCCTCCACCTCGCATCTCTCGGCGCCTCCGTCGGCCTCGTCTTCTCATCCAGCTCCGCCGAAGCCGACCGCCTCGCCGCCGAAATCAATTCCTCCTCCTCCTCATCCGCCACCCCCCGCGCCATCCCCCTCCGCGCCGACGTGTCCGATCCGGCCGCTGTCCGATCCGTATTCGATCTGGCCGAACAAGCCTTCAACTCTCCCCCACACATCGTCGTCCACTCTGCCGGAATCCTCGACCCCAACTACCACCCCATCTCCTCTATTCCGATCGCTGATTTCGACTCAATCATGTCCGTCAATGCCCGCGGGGCCTTCATCGTGCTTCAGGAAGCCGCCAATCGAGTCGTGCGAGGCGGAGGCGGAAGGATAGTTGCGCTTTCGACGTCGCTGGTGGCGATCAATCGGCCAGGGTATGGAGCGTACACGGCGTCGAAGGCGGCGGTAGAAGCGATGGTGAAGATTTTGGCAAAGGAGCTCAAGGGGACGAAGGTGACGGCGAACTGTGTGGCCCCGGGGCCTGTGGCGACGGAGATGTTCTTTGCTGGGAAGACGGAGGAGGAAGTGAAGAGGTCGGCGGAGATGAATCCGATGGGGAGGCTTGGTGCGACGGAGGATATTGGACCGGTGGTAGGGTTTCTTTGCTCGGATGTAGGGGAGTGGGTTAATGGGCAAGTCATCAGAGTCAACGGTGGAATGGTCTGAGTATGCGAAGCGATGAGGAAGATGGGGGTGAGTACATCTGTCGGTTTATCACGATAAGTAGTATCATATATATATTGTTCGGCTTTATCTTGGAAAATGCTGGTTAACCCAACTTGTAGAAAAATAAAAAATGGTGATGAAATCTTTAATGTTGTGTTTGTTATTTGTAGGCTTAGTTTGGAACAAATTATTTACTGTTTTTAAGGCTGTTTTTAGTTTAATAAAATATTAGTTCAAAAAATTTTTGTATTAAAAAATTATTTTGAAAAGCACTAAAAATGTCGCCCCAAATAAAGTTGTAATTTGAATTGAACCTAAGCTAGGGGGTGTAAAAATGTCGAGTTGAGCTTAAGTCAGGGGGTGTTTGAGCTCGACTCGCAAGTCAAATACCGAGCTCAACTCATGATACTGAAATGGGCTTGTGAGTCGCATGACGAACAGCTCGAATTCACCCTACCATTCAAACTCAGGAGCCTCTGACAGCCCATTGTTTTCCGCATGCGGTTCAGACCCATCGTCGTCTGCCGCGTTTGTCCCATGTGCACGCAGCATGAGTAGACGCGACCGCCTTGAGCCACGAGAGTGCCTCTAATGCTATCCGCCACGAATTCAAGCGGGATTAGGAAGGAATCAGGATTGAAACATTTAGTGTTAATTTTTAGGCAAGATTAGCCTGTTCAAATTTAATACATAAAAAAAAATTATTTAAAAAATATTATTAGTAAATTGAGTCGGTTCGTGAGCTCGCGAGCTCAGCCTCATCCAGCTCGAGCTCAATAAGCTTTGCTCGCGTGCCCATAAATAAGTCGAACGCAAACCGACTCACTTACACCGCAGTCCTAATCTAAGCATTGGATTCACTTGTTTGGGCTAAATAAATAAACCTAAGATAGGCAACTTGCACGTTTTGGATCAACCAAGCAAGCGTAAGGCCATTGGGCCAAGATCTTGAATTTATGCTAAGATTTAGAAACCCATGGTGATTTGTAGTAGGCCTAGTCCTAAGTCTTTTGGACTTAAGATAAGGAATACCATATTTGAGCATTTGGGCCTAAGGTGAAAGCTTATGGGCCTAAAATGTTTGAACCTATGCTGCTAAGCCGATCTTAGGCTCATGTAAAGTCCTTTGTCAACAAATTAGACTTCAATGAAGACCAAGGTGGCCTATGTGGTCAAACGATCTAAGGTCGGTTTATGTTTGGCCCTTATCAGACCAATGAAACTCCAAGGTTTTACTAATAATGATTTGTCCTAAAGGACTTTCAAGGTTATATAATTTTGTGGAAAAATTATAGAGAACCTATGCACAAAGACAACCAATTTTGGAGAGATTAATTATATTTCTATAATAATTTTAAAATTAAGTACAATAAGGATTTCTTTAAATTTAGTGAGCAATAAACTTTAGATTTAATTTATATCCAATTAAGTATATTTCTATAATAATTTTAAAAAATTTGGGTTTGGAGTTCATTTTCTTAATATTTTTCCAATTTTTTTTTAAGGGGACAAAACCTCAATGCATTCAATAAAAATATATTACAACAAGGATTCAAAACAAACATAATCAATTACAATACTATAGAGAGGCGATAATGCCAATCAGACTCAGGAATTGTAGCATCCTGCAACTACGCAGCCACCAGACAAGGACCATCCATTGGAGGTAACAAGTCAAAAGAAAAACATAAGCAAACAATAAATGAACTGTATCCGACAGCAAGCTAAAGAAAGACCACCGAACAAAGAAATAAAATACCCACTAAAGTTGCCAGCAAGTCTAGCCAAGCAGGGGGAATGCAGGAAGCATTCTCATCATTGTTCAAAAGTATCGAGGAATCAACACCCACAATAAAGCCACTAACCCAATAAATCGCAGAACCAAGAAAGCACCCAAGGACAAAACCGAAGCCAACCACCTCCAAATTGAACAGTACACCATATTAATTTCTTTTGAATTATCGTCTACCACGTTTGGAACTCCCACGTGAGAATGCATCATTAACGGATCCAACATTCAACACATACAATGCATAAAAATCATCCTTAGGGTCATCACGAACATCTTCAAGCAATGAAGCAAACCCATCCAACCAGTCAGATTGTTCCAAGCAGGTATCCTTCCTGTTAACCGGCATATATGAAGTTTAAAATATTTAGGTCATTTAAAATTTAATTTAAATAATCCTAAACATTGAAAATTGCTTAAATGAAACAAATAATATCCTTTCTCATGAAATTTAGGCCATAAATCTCTCTCTAGAGCACTTCACAAGAATTTTGGAAATCATAAGCTATATTTAATAAGTATTGAAATTTGCAAAATTATTAACCATTGCCAGCATATATATTAGCTATTTAAGGATTTTTTTTATATTAATCTAGGGAATATTAGGAACATTGGGTAATTTATTTCATATTTTTCTAATTATTTATGTTGAAATGAGTTTTTAAATTTTAGATATCCATTAAATAGGTTTAATATCTTTGCACGCTTAGGTTAGTTGATTTTGTATGCTATTTTCACCTCACAAATAGAAGATCGACGCTGCGACTCGAAAATTATTCTGTGCGGTCACCGGACATCATCCAGAGGCAAATCAGAGCACACCACATCTTCTTTTTTTTTTTTTTACGCGGCGAGCTCTGATTTGCCTCCGAACATTTCGGTGACCACATATAATAATATCTCCTCCGACTAAGGAGGTGAGATATATATATTCCAATTATTTATGATGTATATATATATATTCTATCCCCTCTAAAAAGGGAATGATAGCTTCTTTTTAAGGGATAAACTTAAGATCACAATCAAGCAATCTAATTGCTAGTCTATATCAATCATCTGTGATATATTAAATTGTACTCATGACAAAAATGAAAAAATTAATTATGAAGTGGCTTAGGCTTAGTTTGGAACTGTTTTTTTTTACTATTTTTTAAAATAAATTTTTAGTAGATAAAATTTTTAAACTAAATTTTTTTGTATTAAAAAATTGTTTTAGAAAACAATAAAAAAATTATCCAAAACAAAGCCTAAATTTTGAATCTTAACAACTTGATATTTGTTTGCATTATAATGTTCTATTTAGGACAATTATAATTTTTTATTAAATTTTAGTTGTAAAGCTATTATAGAGAAAATAATTTTTTTAAAAGTTACTGTAAAAAAAAGCTTCCTAACACAAAAATTTACAAAAAAATATGATTATGATCTAAAGAGCAAAGTAGTAAGAAAGTTGTCCCAAACTAAACCTAACTATGGATCCACACAGGCTCTTAGTTTTTAAATATTATTTTAAATTTATATAATATTTATTATTTTTATAATGCACTAATCTTAAAGCATATCCAAATATTTTGAAACCTCTTATCAAGTCTCATCAAATGTTACAGATCAAAAGTTTACTGAAACACAACTGCAGATATTGCTAGAACCGGGGAAGGTTTTAATAGCCAATTAACAACTTAAGCAATCAATTCCAAATTTGAGGGAATCTTCTTTGCCAATATCATTATATTTAAGAAATAAATAAATAAATAAGTTTGAACATTCTGATTAATAGGCATTAAAATTAATATATAATGTAAAATATATTCTCCTTTTTTTTTTCTAAAAACAAAAAATTTAGTAATAAATATTCTCATATGATTTGAAAATACATAAAATGTAAAAAATAAATTGTCTTAGAACAGAAGATTTTAAATGCAAATATATATATTTTTTATTTTTTATTATAAGTTTAGTCATAAATATTTTTATTTTTTATTGTATGTAAATAAAAAATATTTTCTTTATCACAACAAGTTATATTCAATCAATTCATTAAAAAAATCACATCAATTATTATCTTTGTACGACAATATAAAAAAAATGAGCTTTATTTCCTTTCTTCATAAAAAATGTTATCTCTTTTGACGTTTTTGCATAATGAAAATGATATTCGTAGCAACAGAATTTGGGCATACAAATCGTATTGAGCCTCATATTGTTCTACATAAAATTAGTCAAAATGAGGGCCTACATCATTGATAGATATATGTCACTAGTATTACTTATTATCTAAATTTATATATAATATCCAATAAGCTAGAAGTACTAAGCTTTAATTAAAAAATAATAAATTAAACGTCTTTTTCAATGATTAGGGTTGCAAATGATCTGAGCCGAGTCGAGTATGTGTTTGTTTAAGTTTGAGCCTGTCTATTATTTGCTTGTTTAAGCTTGGTTTGTGCTCGATTCGAGTTTTTTTGTTTGTGTTCAGGTTTAGTTAATTTGAAAGAATGGATATTCATGTTTGGATTATGTTTTGTTCATGTTCAGCTCATTTATGCTTATCAGGCTTCAAACAAACTAATTCTTATCAAACCTATTAACAAACAATCACCTATAGCATATTCGCAAATATATATATGTGTCAGTTCATGCACAAACATGAATCATTAATAAACAAGCTCATAAAATGATTCTTCTTATAAACAAGTTTATTCATGAACACTTAAAAAAAAAAACTACAAACATTAATAAATACCGATTGTTTATGAAAAAATACATTATATTGAAGTAGTATAATATAAAGAATGTAAATAATTTTTATATTCAAAGAATAATTTATTATAATTAAAATAAAAATTTTGTGAAAATATACAAAATAATGATTTAATCAAGCTTCTTCATGAGCTTTAAATGATAATGTTCATGAACATAAACAAGCAGAGTACATAACTATTCATGTTTATTTACCGGTCAAGTATTCCAAAAATTGCTCATACTTATTTGATTTTTTTAGACAAACGATCATGAACGAGATGTAATGGAGCTGGGCCACGAGAGCTCTTCGAACATTTAATTCATTTGTAGCCCTACCAGTGACTCTACACTTTGATCTTCTAAACTTCTTAATTTTGAACCTACAAACAAACCAAGTATTCGACAAACTATTCGTGACTCAGCTTGATTATATCTCATTCATGATTGTTTGATTAAATAATCAAACAAAATTGAACAATTTTTTTAAATACTTGATAGTTAAATAAACAAGATTGCATAGTTATGAGTTCAACTCCTTTATGTTTATGAATAACATTATTTAAACCTTGTGAGCAAGCTTGATAAAATGCTTGCTAAAAAATTTGATTCATCTTCGATATAGAGATCATGAACCAGCTTGCTGAAAAACTCAATTAATATGTCATCAAAAAACTATCTTGATCGGGCACGAATATCGAGGCAAAATCAAGTTGGAAACTTCCGAAATTAAAATTGGAACCATCCGAACTCCAATTTCAGCAAACTTACAGTCAAACTAAGCGTCTCAGAAATACAAACCCAACGACACCAAATTCGACTCAATCCGAGCGCAAATGAGTCCAAATCAAGGACCCAAAGCATTGTTGGAAGGTTCGAACCACAATTTGCATTAGCAAACGGTCTCCAAACATGACATGCTTATAGTCGAATCGAGCGGCTCGACGAGACAAATCCAACGAGCCCATGATCGCCAAATTTTGACATCATTAAGGCCTTCAAATGTCTAAAGAGCGGTGCATGATCAAGAGATTCAACATCGGCCGTCCATCCAACCACTCCCCATTTATCCTTGATCTCTCACCTATTTACGGGTCATGCCACTCCATAAATCTATAAATAGACCCCTCATTTCTCTTGAGAGGGGGACCGAAGCAAGAAGAGAAAGAAGAAGCTCCTCCTCGACCACCGCAGAAGCTTCATCGGACCACCTCCGGACCTTCGTCGGACCACCACTTAAGGATCTCTCCTCCGCCGGAGCACGGCCTGACGTCGTTGCTCCGCCGGACCACCACTTGAGGCCCTCACCTCCGCTGGACCACCGCCTGACACCGTTGCTCCGCCGGACCACCATTGGAGGACCTCACCTACGCCGGACCACCGCCTGACGCCGTTGCTCCGCCGGACCACCGCGTAACGCCGTTGCACCGCTGGACCACCACCTGAGGCCCAGACTTCTTCCAGAACACCACTTAAGGCCCTGTGCTCCACCAGGCCACCACCTGAGGCCCGAACTTCCACCGGACCACCAACTGAGGCTCGGACTCCGTCGGACCACCACCTGAGGCCCGGACTTCCACCGGACCATCACCTGAGGCCCGAACTTCCACCGGACCACCGCTTGAGACCCTGTACTTGACCAGGCCACCACCTAAGGCTCGGACTTCCTCCGAACCGTCACTTGAGGCCTTATGCTCCACCAGGACACCACCTGAGGCCCGGACTTATGTCGGACCACCACTTGATCAGGCCCGAACTTCTACCGGACCACAACGTGAGGCCCTGTGCTCCACCAGAACATCACCTGAGGCCCGGACTTCCATCGAACTACTACTTGAGGCCTTGAACTCCACCAAGCCACCACTTGATGCTTAGAGTTCTCCCAAAATATTGCCGACCTCCATCTCTAAATATTAATTGTCCTTATCTATTAAATGCATAAGATCTATGCTTAAATGAATATGAAATCTCATTGAAAGAGAAACTCCCTCACTTATAACCTTGCCAGAGAAAAAATTATTTTGTTCGGACACCAAACGTCATCCGGAGACCAATCAAAATGCACCACTTCAGTACTGCTTGGTACCGCGGCTCAGTACAGCTTGATACTACGGCTCGATACAGCTCTGTAACGGGTTCGATACCACTGCGGTGGTTGCATCTAATTGGCCTCCGAATGTAGAGTTGCGCCTGGCGTCCGCACAGAATAATTTCTCCTGGGAACAATTAACTGACTTGTTTTATTTTTTCTAATGATTTAGCAATTGGAAAGTAAACATCATGTGGACTAGAAACATTTGCAATTTAAAAATAGTTTTTTTTTTTTTTTTGGGGTAGGAGATTGCAAAATTAAAAAAAAAAGGTGAGAGGTGGCAATTAAATTGGTGTTAGATAATCATTCTTGTTGCATCCTCGAACATTTGCGGCGGTAGCAAGATATAGAGTTTAGTGTTTTAATTTTATACGAAGATCCAGCACGCACACAGATCAGAGAGAGGGGTGCAAAAGTTATAAGAGATGACGTAATTTTTTTCGTGGAAAAACCTTTAAAGTGAGAAAAATCACTGGGTTTTGCCCAGTTGAAATGAATCAACTAGTGTTGGTTGTTGAATACAAATGACGTCCTTTTTCGGGGGAAGACATTGGCTAAATATAAAAAAATATAGAGAGAAGAATCCAATGATGTGAGAGCTATTCTCAAGTTGGGTCGTTCATGGGCAAATTTAGATTGCTCCATCGGATGACCTATATTGATCCCCTCGATCATGGACTTCGTTTTGCATTTAAATGCCTTAATGATGTCAGAATTAAGTGATCTTGAGCTTGTTGGATTTGTCTCGTCGAACCGCTCAATTCGATTATAAGCATGCCATATTTTGATATCATTTGATTATCCAATTAATACATTGGAGCTTTCAAATAAGTTTTAAGCTAACTAAACCAAAATTTCAAAGATAAATTAACTGCTCATAATATTTTCTACAAACATTATGCCAAGTAAGAAATATATTGCCATCTAATTTTGTGGAAAAAAAATATTTTTCATCTGAAATTTTACATATACAAGATGAAATAGTAGTTTGTAATATTTTTTGTCTCACACAAATGATTTTTATATGAATAAAAAAATAATTTTGATGAGAAATATGTGAGAAGAAAAATAATTGCTAACTCACTATCTTTGCATTTTTTTTTTTGAGTTTAAAGAAGATAGATCTAAGTTGCTTATTCATATATTTTGCAATAGGTAACAGTAGTTTTGGTGAGGAGTGTCACGACCCGGCCCGGTTAGCTCGCAAGTGCGAGGCGGGAACAGAGATCGGACATAAAGAAGATAAAAGAAACATTACAAGACAATTAATATAACTCCAAAATGAAACATCAATATAAAGAAAGAGCCACTACAATCTCCTAACATAAAATTTTCTCTTTTCTTTCATTCAAAAATCACCAATCGAGGGATTTAACATTAAATGTACAAAAGTATACAAAAAGAGGATCTACAAGTATAATCTTTCCTTTGCATTCTAGTTCTAATCCTCCTATACAAAACATCAAAATACAAAAGAACCTGCCGCCCGTCGTCTCCCTACGACGGTAAGTGAGCGGAGGTTGGTCAGTCATTTACTCCTTCCTAGATCCTCCTGAAATGTGATCCCACAACGAGGGTGAGTCTTACTCAATAGGTGAGAATGAAAATTCAATTAAACATAAAATCAATAAGAGAAAACTATAACATGCTTTGGAAAATTTTAACAGAAGAATCATTGATCATAAAGTAAGTTGTGCTCAAGGAAAAACATGCCTTTACTTCATCTTTCAAATATATAATCCTTTCATAACCTTTTTCTTTCTTTCTTTCCTTTCATTTTAAAACATTGAGGCTCATTTAATCTCAGTCACATATGACAATGTATGAAAAACATTCATAATGATTTAATACATATATATATATATCACCCGTCTCAGGAGTATCACTTGTACTGATCAGGTACAATAAATTGGCCATTTCCTTTTCCATAGGTTCAAAAGAACCAACCTTTTCCACAGCTCATAAGAGCCTTCCTTTTCCATAGCTCGTAAGAGCCAACCTTTTCCATAGCTCATAAGAGCCAACCTTTTCCTTGTGATACTCCCGCATCAACATACTCATGCATTTATTACTTAAAATAATCTTAAATGAAATGCTCCATGTACTTTCCATAATGTATTCTTGCATGTAAGATAAGGAAATCATGTGAAGCAAGTGTATATCAAGAGTGTGTAAACCAAACATGAGTTAAGCATTGCATAGGAGAAACATTTGAAATCACTTCATGTATCCATAAACTTACAAAGGAAAATTGAGCCATAAAAGTTCATAATTAACATAAACAAATTGAACATTTCTATGTAATTGAATAAAGTACAAGTTACCTAACATTTAAAAGAATGTTCATCCCACCTACCTCAAACCGTCCACCACAAGGCGATCCTTCAAAAGTCCTCACACCCCCTTTTCCTCTTACGAAATTCAATCCTACAAGTGGCAAACATAAGGTATAGATATAAGTTTTCTCCCTCATACCCTAAAAAAAAAAACCTAGGTTTCAAAAAGAACTATTTTTTTTTATAAAAGTAACTCACATTAGGATTTTAAAACACCACCTTACATTTCTCTAAGCTTAACCCAAAGGAAACTCTCATCTTCACAAAACCCTAATTTTACCAAATATAATTTATTCTTATAAAACTTAAATCAAATTCCATAATTATCTTCTAAGAATCATTAGGAAACATCTTTGTGAATGGTATTTGAAAGAAAAATCATTTTTTTGAGTGAAACCCTATCTTCCATAAACTCAAAACTTTGCTTATACCTTAAAATGTCTTCACATAAAAGCTTCCCCATACCCTTAGAAATACCTTTTGTGAAGGCTTTTCCAAAGAGGGTCAATTTTAAGTGAAACCCTAATTTACCAAAACTCATATTTTCAAGAAATCAACTAGCATTAAGGTTTAGAAACATCCTTTCAACCTTCCCTAAACTTCTCTCAAAAGAATTCCAAAGAAAACTCAAGTTTTCTCTAAACCCTAGTTTCATTCTTTAGAGAAAACACAAGAAAAAGGAAGGGAAACACTTGCAAAACACTTACCTTAGCCTTCTCTTAATCTTCCCTACAATTTTTCCCCAATTTTTGTCGCCTGAAACCGCCGCCCGAAGCTCCCCCGTCGCCTCCACCCGTGCGCTCCCCTCTCTCTTTGTCCGCTCGGTTTGGGCAAAAGACCGAATGAGGGGGGGAAGAGTGGGGGTTCGGTTTGCCTAATAGGGAGAAAATGGGATGCCAAAAAGACCTCTATGCCCTCACTTAAACTCTCCAAGCCTTAATAAACATTAGGGGTACTTTGGGTATTAAGAGAATTATCTAATTTTTATTTCCTAAATTAAGCAAAATCAAATATAAGTTTTATACATCAAATTTCTTAGAATTTTACGCTCTATTTTATAAAATTATTCCCGTCGAAATCCGACAACTTCGAATTTTTCCACTTAAAACTCGTCGCGACGCTTTGAAAAGCGTGCGAGGTCTAAAACGACGTTTTGCGGGTTTTACAATTCTCCCTCCCTTATAAAAATTTCGTCCTCGAAATTTAGGACAAGAGTAAGAACTCGTACCTTAGTCAAATAGGTGAGGATAGCTTTTCCTCATCTCTGATTCCTTCTCCCAAGTAGCATCTTTCTCCGTTCCATGCTTCCACATAACTTTGACATAAGGAATCTCTCTACTACGAAGCTGCTTAACATCATAATCTATGATTTTCTCAGGCTCCTCTACAAAAGTCAGATCTGGTTGGATATCTATTGCTTCAGTACTAATCTTCTGAGCTTCATCTGCAATGTATTTCCTCAAGGAAGAGATATGGAATACATTATGTACTCCACTCAAGTGTGATGGCAAAATCAATCTGTAAGCTACACTGCCAACTCTCTCTGAAATTTCAAATGGGCCAACATACCTTGGACTCAGTTTTCCAACTTTGCCAAATCTCTTTACACCCTTCATAGGACTAACCTTGAGAAATACAAACTCTCCAACATCAAATTCAACAAATCTATGCTTGGCATCGTAGTACTTCTTCTGTCTACCTTGCACAGCCTTCAATCTATCACGAATCAGTCTTATCTTTTCAGTAGCATCATCTACTAAATCAGCTCCAACTATCTTTCTTTCTCCTGTCTCAGCCCAACATAAAGGAGTTCTACACCTCCTTCCATACAAAGCTTCATAGGGTGCCATACCTATACTTGCTTGGAAGCTATTGTTATAAGCAAACTCGATCAAGGGAATGTGTGTCTCCCATTTGCCGCCAAAATCAAGTACACACAATCTGAGTAAATCCTCTAAAGTCTGAATAGTCCTCTCTGATTGACCATCTGTTTGAGGGTGAAATGCCGTACTGAAAGTGAGTCTGGTGCCCATTGCCTCCTGAACTTTCCTCCACAATCTAGAGGTGAATCTCCCATCTCTATCTGAAACTATTGATCTAGGTACACCATGAAGTCTAACGATCTCATTAACATAAACACTTGCCAACTTCTCAACAGCATCAGATTGCTTGATAGGCAAGAAGTGTGCTGACTTGGTCAATCTATCAATGATCACCCATAGAGCATCATGACCAGTTCTGGACCTAGGCAATCCAATCACAAAATCCATAGCTATATCTTCCCATTTCCACTCTGGTATGGGTAAAGGCTGCAATAAACCTCCTGGCTTTTGATGTTCCACCTTTACCATCTGACAAATTATACATCTAGCCACAAATTCTGCTACACTTCTTTTCATTCCTGGCCACCAAAAGTATTCCTTCAAATCTTGATACATCTTGTTACTACCTGGATGAATGGTGTAACCTGAATAGTGGGCTTCATGAAGAATGTCCTTCCTCAAATCTCCAACATCTGGGATGCAAATTTTGCCTCTATACCGGAGTAACTCATCCTCATCAAGCTCAAACTCCTCCACGTGACCAATCTTCACCAAACTTAGGACTTTCTCAAATTCTGCATCTTGAGGCAATGATTCTCTTATCCTATCCTTCAAGGTGGACTGAACAGTCATCTGATTCAAGGCCATAAACTCTGCATCATTGGGCTGAACTACAAAAATCTCCAACTTCTCCAAGTCTCTAATCAATTCAAGCTGTTGTGTAATCATCCAACTGGCACTACTAGAAGTCTTCCTGCTTAAGGCATCTGCTACAACATTTGCCTTGCCTGGATGATATTGGATATCCAAATCATAGTCCTTGATAAGCTCCAACCATCTCCTCTGCCTCAAATTCAACTCTTTCTGAGTGAAGATGTATTTTAAACTTTGATGATCAGTAAATACCTCACACTTCACTCCATACAAGTAATGTCTCCATATCTTCAGGGCAAAGACCACTGCCGCTAACTCCAAATCATGGGTTGGGTAGTTTCTTTCGTGGTTCTTCAGTTGCCTTGAAGCATAGGCAATGACCCTTCCGTTCTGCATCAAAACACAACCCAGCCCTTTGTGAGAGGCATCACTATAAATCTGAAATCCATCCGTCCCCGAAGGAATAGTAAGCACTGGAGCAGTCACTAAACATTGCTTCAATCTTTGAAAAGCCTCTTCACATTGATCTGTCCATACAAACTTCACTGCCTTTTGAGTTAATCTAGATAAGGGCATAGCTATACGAGAAAACCCCTCAACAAACCTTCTATAATAACCAGCTAAACCCAAAAAGCTCCTGATCTCCGTCACAGTAGTGGGTCGTGGCCAATCTGATATAGCTTGCACCTTGTGCTGATCCACAGAGATCTCTCCATTGCTAATCACATGACCCAAAAAGTGTACACTCTTCAACCAAAATTCACATTTGGAGAACTTAGCATACAAATCATTATCTTTCAAGGTATACAACACTGACCTTAAATGATTTGCATGCATCCTTTCATCTGGGGAGTAAACAAGTATGTCATCTATGAATACAATCACGAATAGATCTAAAGAATCCTTAAAGATTCTATTCATGAGATCCATAAACACTGCAGGGGCATTTGTTAGGCCAAAAGGCATCACTGTAAACTCAAAATGCCCGTATCTAGTGTTGAATGCTGTCTTTGCTATGTCCTCTTCTCTGACCTTAAGCTGATAGTATCCTGATCTCAAGTCTATCTTGGAAAACACAGAGGCACCCTCCAACTGATCAAACAAATCATCAATTCTCGGAAGAGGGTATTTATTCTTTATAGTCAGCTTGTTCAATTCTCTGTAGTCTATGCAAAGCCTTAAACTTCCATCCTTCTTTTTCACAAAGAGCACAGGAGCACCCCAAGGCGAAGTGCTAGGCCTGATAAATCCTTTACTAAGCAATTCCTCCAGTTGATCTTTCAGTTCCTTCAGTTCTTTTATGGCCATCCTATAAGGGGCTTTAGCAACAGGATTTGCTCCACTAGCCAGTTCAATGGTAAAATCAATCTCTCTGCTTGGAGGCATTCCAGGTAAATCATCTGCGAACACTTCTGGATACTCTTGCACAACAGGTATCTCTTCTAATCTCCTCTCTTCTTTCTTCTCCTCCTTGACATAAGCTAGAAAACCTTCATTACCCTTCCTCAATAATTTGTAAGCCACCAACGAAGAGACTATCATGGAAGTTAGGCCTCTTTCCCCTACAAATTTGAATTCTTTCTCCCCTGGCATACAAAATTTAAGTTCCTTCTTATTACAGTCTATGGTCACAAAGTGACAAGACAACCAATCCATGCCTAGGATCATAACAAATTCGGTCAAGGGCAATAACATAGGATCCGCACCAAGACTTCTATCACACACAATCAACTCCACATGACACCCTTTGTTGGTTTCCAACTGACTCCCATTGGGCATCATAACAGATAAGGGTTTGAGCATAAATGAGGAAGATAAACCAACAGACTTAACAAATTCCTCCGAAATGAAAGAATGAGAGGCTCCCGTATCAAACAATACCTTAACAGGCTTGTTACAGACAAGGATCGTTCCTAAAAATCATGCATGTAACATAACATAAAGCTTATTTCACATAACAACATAAAGGAATTCATTGCCATTAACAAAATTCATACCTGTGATAACATCAGGAGAGTCTTTTGCTTCTTGAGGGGATAGACCATAGACTCTTGGCTGAACAGGTTGTCTAGCTTGGCCTTGACTTGGAGTTGATGCAGTAGACTCCACCACCCTAGGCCTTCCAACTGTTCTCTGAGGAGCACTACCTGTTCTGGCCTCTGGAGTAGACCTCTGTCCCAAGGTAGGGCAAAACTTGGCCATGTGCCCTGGCTGATGGCACCAAAAACAGGTATTGGTGCCAGAAAGGCACTCTCTCCTATGAGCCCTTCCACATTTATTGCACATAGCAGATGGAGTACTGCTCTCTGAAGTGTTGGGCTTGGGCTTCTTCCAATTTGGCCTTCCAGAATGAAAAGATTGTGCAGGCCTTGATCTATCTTCATACTTCCTCTTCTGGAAGTCTCTCCTCTTTTGAGTACTCTGAATATCCAGCTCAACCTTCCGTGCTTTATCAACTAATTTAGAGTAATCTTCAATCTCAAAAGCAACCAATGGCTGTCTAATGCTATCTCTCAAGCCACAGAGGAAACGGTGGCATTTCTCTTCTGCATTAGGAATCAGATGAGAGGCATACCTAGATAGCATCGTGAATTCAGCCTCATACTCTGCAACAGTCCTGTCACCCTGCACCAGCCTATTGAATTTATCTTGCATTGCTCTCCTAGCAGTCATTGGCACATACCAGTTTCTAAACACTTTGACAAATTCCACCCATGAGATTTGACTGCTAGATCTCCCAGTAAAAGTTTCTTCCAATTGTCTTCTCCACCATCTGTTTGCCTCCCCCCTGAAGGCATAAGTAGCTAAGGCTACCCTCCTATCCTGAGGGCATAGCATCCCCTCTAAAATCTTCTCAACTTCCATTAACCAGTCCTCTGCTTCAATAGCTCCACCTCCCACGAATGATGGTGGCTTCATGTCCTGGAATAACTTTAAATACTTGTCAATTGGAGAACTTCCACTACTTCCAGCTTGAGTCTGTGTATTCTTTATCATCCCCGTCATAGCCGCCATCATTTGGGTAAAAGAGTCCAAAGTAGCATTAATGCTACTACCTTGAGGCTCTACTACAGATGGTAATTCTCTCCTGACCTCCCCTGTGTTGCCATCAGTGGCATCTAGTTCTGGTTCCTCAGCCCTGAGACATGAAGCAACATAGCAATCTAAGCATTAAATAACACAAGCACCTTACACCTATTCTAACCTATAAGATCTTCCTATCAGCTCTTTCATGAAAATCAATATCCTCAAATCCTTTGCTTTGATACCACTCTTGTCACGACCCGGCCCGGTTAGCTCGCAAGTGCGAGGCGGGAACAGAGATCGGACATAAATAAGATAAAAGAAACATTACAAGACAATTAATATAACTCCAAAATGAAACATCAATATAAAGAAAGAGCCACTACAATCTCCTAACATAAAATTTTCTCTTTTCTTTCATTCAAAAATCACCAATCGAGGGATTTAACATTAAATGTACAAAAGTATACAAAAAGAGGATCTACAAGTATAATCTTTCCTTTGCATTCTAGTTCTAATCCTCCTATACAAAACATCAAAATACAAAAGAACCTGCCGCCCGTCGTCTCCCTACGACGGTAAGTGAGCGGAGGTTGGTCAGTCATTTACTCCTTCCTAGATCCTCCTGAAATGTGATCCCACAACGAGGGTGAGTCTTACTCAATAGGTGAGAATGAAAATTCAATTAAACATAAAATCAATAAGAGAAAACTATAACATGCTTTGGAAAATTTTAACAGAAGAATCATTGATCATAAAGTAAGTTGTGCTCAAGGAAAAACATGCCTTTACTTCATCTTTCAAATATATAATCCTTTCATAACCTTTTCCTTTCTTTCTTTCCTTTCATTTTAAAACATTGAGGCTCATTTAATCTCAGTCACATATGACAATGTATGAAAAACATTCATAATGATTTAATACATATATATATATATATATCACCCGTCTCAGGAGTATCACTTGTACTGATCAGGTACAATAAATTGGCCATTTCCTTTTCCATAGGTTCAAAAGAACCAACCTTTTCCACAGCTCATAAGAGCCTTCCTTTTCCATAGCTCGTAAGAGCCAACCTTTTCCATAGCTCATAAGAGCCAACCTTTTCCTTGTGATACTCCCGCATCAACATACTCATGCATTTATTACTTAAAATAATCTTAAATGAAATGCTCCATGTACTTTCCATAATGTATTCTTGCATGTAAGATAAGGAAATCATGTGAAGTAAGTGTATATCAAGAGTGTGTAAACCAAACATGAGTTAAGCATTGCATAGGAGAAACATTTGAAATCACTTCATGTATCCATAAACTTACAAAGGAAAATTGAGCCATAAAAGTTCATAATTAACATAAACAAATTGAACATTTCTATGTAATTGAATAAAGTACAAGTTACCTAACATTTAAAAGAATGTTCATCCCACCTACCTCAAACCGTCCACCACAAGGCGATCCTTCAAAAGTCCTCACACCCCCTTTTCCTCTTACGAAATTCAATCCTACAAGTGGCAAACATAAGGTATAGATATAAGTTTTCTCCCTCATACCCTAAAAAAAAAACCTAGGTTTCAAAAAGAACTATTTTTTTTTTTATAAAAGTAACTCACATTAGGATTTTAAAACACCACCTTACATTTCTCTAAGCTTAACCCAAAGGAAACTCTCATCTTCACAAAACCCTAATTTTACCAAATATAATTTATTCTTATAAAACTTAAATCAAATTCCATAATTATCTTCTAAGAATCATTAGGAAACATCTTTATGAATGGTATTTGAAAGAAAAATCATTTTTTTGAGTGAAACCCTATCTTCCATAAACTCAAAACTTTGCTTATACCTTAAAATGTCTTCACATAAAAGCTTCCCCATACCCTTAGAAATACCTTTTGTGAAGGCTTTTCCAAAGAGGGTCAATTTTAAGTGAAACCCTAATTTACCAAAACTCATATTTTCAAGAAATCAACTAGCATTAAGGTTTAGAAACATCCTTTCAACCTTCCCTAAACTTCTCTCAAAAGAATTCCAAAGAAAACTCAAGTTTTCTCTAAACCCTAGTTTCATTCTTTAGAGAAAACACAAGAAAAAGGAAGGGAAACACTTGCAAAACACTTACCTTAGCCTTCTCTTAATCTTCCCTACAATTTTCCCCCAATTTTTGTCGCCTGAAACCGCCGCCCGAAGCTCCCCCGTCGCCTCCACCCGTGCGCTCCCCTCTCTCTTTTTGTCCGCTCGGTTTGGGCAAAAGACCGAATGAGGGGGGAAAGTGTGGGGTTCGGTTTGCCTAATAGGGAGAAAATGGGATGCCAAAAAGACCTCTATGCCCTCACTTAAACTCTCCAAGCCTTAATAAACATTAGGGGTACTTTGGGTATTAAGAGAATTATCTAATTTTTATTTCCTAAATTAAGCAAAATCAAATATAAGTTTTATACATCAAATTTCTTAGAATTTTACGCTCTATTTTATAAAATTATTCCCGTCGAAATCCGACAACTTCGAATTTTTCCACTTAAAACTCGTCGCGACGCTTTGAAAAGCGTGCGAGGTCTAAAACGACGTTTTGCGGGTTTTACAAGGAGAATATGAGAGAAAAAGGATAAAGTTGAACAGAAAAAGGATAAAGTTGAACTGAAAAATAAAAAATTAATTGTTATGATCATCTACCTGAAGTCCTCTCTCATATAAGAGAAATTATTACGTGCGAATACTGGATTGTCCAGAGGTGAATCAGGATGTGTCACATCATTGAATACACAACAATACACAGTCGCGATACACTGCAAAATGGTGACTGCACGTAAATTTCTCCTCATATAGATGCTTAACATTTATGTCTCTACTCGACATGTACTATAAAAAACTTATGTTACAAAGAGGAGCATAACTTTAAGGGTTGATTTGCGACCGCTTTCGCATTATTTGTGTAAAGTTATTGTAGATTTTTTTTTTTTTTTTAAAGTTATTGTAATAAGCAACTTGTAAATTTAAAAAATTTTGAAAGTTGTGAAAAAATAGTGACTAATTGTATAAATTATGATTACGATATGAAAAGTGGCTTAAATTATTAATATTGTTGTTATAATAACTTTTATGCTTATAAATGTGATGTGATATACTATCATTAAAAAACTTATTAAATTAAATTTAGGTCCATCCAAACTCTGACTTAGACAAACTTATAGTCAAATTGAATGTCTCAATGAAACGGATCCAACGGCATCAAAATTGATCTAATCTGAACCCAAATGGGTTCAAATCAAAGGATTGAAGCATATTTGAAAGCTTCAAAGCATTAATTTCATTAACAATGTATCAAAATATTGCATACTTATAGTTGAATAGAGCAACTCGACGTGACAAATCCAACGAGCCAAGAATCTGTTAATTCTAAAATCATGAACGCACTTAAACGCTTGACAAATGCTTCATGATCGAGGGAATCAATATAGTTTGTTCGATTGAGCACTTCGAATTTATCCTAGATCTTCTCCATATTTGTGGAGCTTGACACTCTCAAAATCTATAAATAGATCTCATCTGCTCACATGAGAGAGGATTTGGACTTTTGGAGGCTTAGACATTGGGCTAGAGGCTTGAAGCATCCTAGAGCTCGACCTAAGCACAATCGTCGGCGAACCAACACTAGTGGAATCATTTCAACTGGACAATGCTCAGTAGTTTTCCACCTTTCTTAGAGTTTTTCACATAAAAATTTTGACATCTCTTATGAATTTTTCACATGAATTTTACACCAAAAATAAATAATAAAAAAAATACAAATGATCCCTTATTATTTCCAACAACCTGTGATGCAGCCTTAATTCGTTCCCACGTGATGGTTCTTTCTTACTGGTATACATCATTAATGAGCAATAAATTATAAAATAATGAGCCACCAATAATTTCACGCTTCAATAACTTCCTAAAATTTGTGCCGCTTTGATTGTCCGTTGAAAGTTTTGGCTGTAAATTAAAGTATTTTTGGGATAATTTTTTTTTTAAATATTTTTTTAAATAAAACTTTTTTAATATAAAAAATTTTTAAATAAAAAACCTAAATTTCCCCAAAAGCAAAAACAAAAAAAAAACAAAAAAAATTGTGCCACCCTGCGCAGATAAACGGATAAGGGCGGCGGCGTTTGTTGTCGTAAATTGCTTTTTATAATCTTTATTTTTACCGCTAATGGCAACAAATGAATCATTATATTAACGCTGAATCTTATTTTTTAATGGAGTTCAACAGGAAACGTAAACTCCAAAATACATTAAGGTGGATGTGATCACCGTCTAAGGCATTCTAACCTGCATTAAAATAAGATTATAAACAAATTATATTTTGAACTAAAATTGCATTTTTATTTGATTTCCAAATTTTGAAATATTAATATTTAATCATCAAAATACTCATAAATATGATTGATTGATGTGTCACTAAATATTATCTTAAACTATCACGAATCTTGAAACATATCCCGAGTTAGAAACTTTGAAAATTAAATTTTGGATCACCTGAATTCTAATATCAACAAACTTATAATCGAATTGAACATCTCAAGGAGACGAATCCAGCTGCACCAAAATTAGTTCAAGCCGAACTCAAATGGGCCCAAATCAAGGGATCAAAACATAATTGAAATGTTCAAATCATTCATTAGATAACCGACAGATCACCAAATATGGTTCTAATACCACTAGATAATCAACAGAAACATTTGTCGACCGTCATCAGATCACCGATAAACTTTCACCCGATTGCCGACGCCCCGCCGGACATCCACCCGGCCTCCAACCTCCGTCGGACTTCCACTCGACTTTTGTTGGGCAACCGATCGTCGACCACCGTTGGACTTCCACCTGACTGTCGTCGGACCACCGCCTGGCCGTCGATCGCCGCCCAGGTGTCGACCACCGTTGGACTTTCGCCTAACCATCATTGGACCCTGCTAATTGCCGTCAGACTTCCACCCAATCGCCGACTGCCGCTGGACTTCCGCTCGACTATCGTCATGTAACACTTACAAGTTCAACATCTGGATTGACCTATTTTGACTCGATTGGAAAAATCCATAAGAAGAGGATTTGGGAAGGTGGAAGATGATTTTTTTAGCTGCTTCGGGTCATTTTCAGTCGTCAGCACAATTCAAAAAGTTGTTTTGATCAAGGTAAGTAAGATTACGCATATATCAATTTTAAAAAAAAATATGTAATTTTATAAACTTTTTTGAATAAAATTTTATTTTCGTTGGCAGAAAATACGGATAAATTTGTATTCATAAAACTTTCACCGCATACTTTTTATATGTTATAGAGATTGAGATTACGAACGTTTTGAGTGTTTTTAGAAAATTTTACAAGTGTATTGGAATTTATGTGGTTTTTATTGAATAGAATATTATTTTGACGTTGAAAAATAGTGTTATAGTACGATAAAAGTGTTAAAATATTATTTTACACAATCCCTAATAATTTAATTATTTTTTAAAAATGTGCATTTTTGCATGTTAGGGTTTTCTGTTGTCTATGTGCAATTCTAACACATGCTCAATTACATTTTAATTGTTATAATATGATAAAAAATGTGCATATATGATTAAATAATATTTAGGAGTCATAAGAGACCAAAATACTTTGAGATTTTTTTTTTGTCAACGAATATTTTGGGGTCTATAAGGCATGTTCTAATGGCTGCAAGTCATTTTCTAGTATCTATGGGCATATTTTAATGTTATGAGCACAAAAATAAGTCATAAGGGGCCAAAATATTTTGAAATTTTGTCTAAGTCTGAGAAATGTGATATAAACTACTTTATGATATGAATTACAATTTATTCATTTGCTTAGTATTATTTTTTAATAATTGCATAACTACTATATTCATATTATATTTCGTAGTGCATTAATTTATTAGATTCCATTTAATCGCTTTTAAATATTCAGCAAAATATTTAATAAAGAAATTTGAAAATTTAGATCAAATTGTGTGGCCTACTGAGCTGTTGTAGCTCACTGTGGTTTTGCTTATGGTTTTTAAATTTTGGGAAGGGGAAGAATAATGTTGGTTATCAATTCAATATCACATTATAGGTGTTTTTCTATTTTAATTTTAATACAACCATGGTTAATTTATTATTCAGTTCTATAATTGATGTATGTACCCATGTACTGTAGTGTAGTTACATTTTGATGAATAAAAAAAAAATCTTATGGATGAATTTATTTTCAATATGTGAATGTTTATTAGCTTTGTAGTTTGTAGTTTATTTAAAATGATTGTAAGAGAATCAAAAACATTCTGAAACAAGATATTGGGATTTGTTTGTTACAACTCAACGCAATATGACATATCCTAGTTGGGTTGGGTTGTGACAAACTTTTGTGGTATTAGAGCATTAGTTTTGGAATGGATCGTAAGATAGAGCTATAGTGATATGTAAGTCTAATGGGGTAGTTTTGTGTTTTTCTAGGTGTTTATTATTATTTGTTTCATGAATATGTATGCTCAGTTGTATATTCCGTGTGTTTATGGATGCGTCAGAGTCAGATATGACAAATTAGCAAAGTGGCTGTCAAGCGGCTCCTATATATAGTACAGCTCTAACAGTGGGTTCTGATACAGTTTTGTAATTTGCTAGCCTGATAGCCTAGATGATGGGTGTGGTACAGAGAAAAGTTCCTGCTGTAAGATAAGATGAGGTATTATATATGGGGGATTGAAGCCTCTATAATTTGATGGCACTATTGAGCCTAGAGTTGCAAAGGTCTGACGAGGTTAGAGAAGTCATTTGATAGTATACATTGACCTCCTGAGAGGAAGGTACCGTTAGCAGTCTTTCTTTTAGATTGTTAGATTGAGTGTTGGTGGATGAGTTAGCATGATGAGAAATTTTTGGGGAGATTGAATTATTTGATTAGCTAGGAGGAGTTCTCAAATGTATTTAGATCTTGGTTTGTACTACCTTTTGCAAGACAGAAGATGTATGAGACCTTGATCCTACATGAATCTCAAGGCATATTCAAGTTAGAAACTTCTAAAATTAAATGTTGGACCATTCAAACTCCATTTTTAGTAAACTTAAACCAAATTAAACATCTAGAGGAGATGAATCCAACGACACAAAAATTGATCCAATCCTAGCACAAATGGGCCAAAATCTAGGGATCAAAGCATATTTGGAAGCTTCAAAACCTTAACTGGATGACTAGATGATATCCAAATATGGCATGCTTATAGTCGAATCAAGTGACTCGGCGAGACAAATCTAACGAGCCTAAAATAGCTAAATTATGACCTCATTAAGGCATTAAATCCAAAGAGACAAATCCAAAACCTACCCCCAAGGAAGGGCCTCATTTGTAATCAAGAATAAACACTAGTGGATGCATGTTAATAACTCCACCTTATAGTTTTCTTAATCAAGTCATTCATTCTTATCAAAGTACTTGGTTTGTTTTGTAAATCCCTCTTCCTTTCATAAGAGGGTGTATTTTCCTCTCTTATGCTTGGTACCTCGTGATTTTTCATCTTTAAGGGATTTTTACGTAAAAATTAAGGTGTCTCTCATGACTCTTGCACTCATCTCTCTTATGTTTCTATGTGTCGGATCTTCATGCAAAAGCTAGCATGCTAAGCTTGTTATCTCTCTACCGCCTTAAATGTTCTACAACACAATAATAATTATTTTTCTTATTTAATTTAAACTTTTAAATATTAAGTTCCATAAATAAGAAAATGATGAAAAATATATCATATACGACATGAAACATCAGCCTTACGATGGATTGATTATGAGAGTAGATGTATTAGTAGGGGTGATAATATTTCTCCTGAACTAAAACTCGACCCGAAAAATTCTGGGTTCAGATTAACCTGTTTACAAAACCCTATCGCGTCTGCCTGCCAACTGCTCATGTCGCGAGCCTAGTAGCCTACCCCGTACATGTTTGCCTGCACAGCTCAGCACACTGGCTGTCCCTCATCCGAGGATCGCCGTTGAGCACTGGCAGCAAAGAGCGAGCGACAAGCCGACTCGTGTTCACCGTCCGTTAATTGCTCACGAGCCTATCGTGTTCATCCGCACAACACAGTGCATACGTTCACACTCCATACCGGCACAACGACACTGCTTCGTTAGGCGCTAACTGCCAATTGTTTGAGTCAGCATCGAGCCTTTTCCACACCCCGCACACACGCAGGTTTGCTCCCACACACATGCACAAACACTGGGTTTGCGGATTGGTTCATGTCAACCTAGTAACCCGCGCAGGTCGAGCTCAAGTTGAAATTCATATCATGTATGCAAAATCGAGCCGGGTTAAGGTCAACCTGTTTGGACCCAGGTCAATTCACACTACCAAAAAACGCGCGCTTTCGCAGCGGTTTCGCGCAGCGGTTTTAAAAACCGCTGCAAAAACTGAAAATTTAAAAATAAAATTTACTATTTTGCAGCGGTTATACCCGCTACTATTTGCACCGGTTAAAACCGCTGGCAAAACCCAATTCTTATTTTAAGTAACCCGATCGAAGCCCTAAATCCTCAACTCCTTCTTCGTTCGCGCGAACTGGCCGACTCCAGACGAAAATCTTCTCCTCGCGAATCCCGACCGATCGGTGCTTAATCACTGTGAGCCTCTTCGATCCCCTTCATCCTCTTCTTCTCTTTTTCTTCTCATTGTGTTTCTTCATGCATATACTTCGTTTGCATCATTAGGGTTTAGGTTAATCTACCGTCGGCGTAGCTTTGTCGTTGGTTTTTAAACATGATTCCTTATAAATTTCGCTCATTTGTTGATCTGGAGTTTGAAACCTAGCTTAGGAGCTGTCAAGCCGCTAATTTTTTCCAAAAAAAAATTAAATTAGTGTCAATGAATGCAAACGAAGTATAGAAGCTCGATTTAGTTCTTAATGGTTCTCCCTTTACATATTTTTAAAATTAAGAAAACATATACTTTATTTGTAGGTGAGGATGTCTACTATAATTCTTGAGAGTTCAGTAAGAATAATTAAGTATTTGGTGACTCAATTGTTCTCTATAAGTAGTATAGGTCAATTCAATCTAGTACTAACCAATGTTGAGAATTTATATGTTGATTTCTATAGATGATGCGGAATTTAAAAATTCCACTTGGAATAGATCATGGAAATTTTTTTATATGGAATAGGGAAATTTTAAGATCTTTATTTTTGGATTTTTGATACTTTTTTTATGGTTTATTTGTTGACTTAAGATAGACTCTGGAACTAAAATAGCCAATAGAAAATTTAATTAGGGTAAAGTGTATCTCTAGATTTTGAATAGAATAAACCAACATAAATTTAATTTTATTAAATTATGGGATGCATACTAAATATATGGCAATTTGAGTGGGCTTTTTAATAGTTAAGGTATGTCATATTATTTCAATAGTGGAACTGGTCTAGTAATTCCAGAAAACTTATCCAACACTATCTATGGCTCATTTTAATTTAATAAAGTGGAATAGAAAGGGTTTTGATTTTTTTAGGGTTAGGTACGGAATATTAAGAGAAAAAACACAAACAAATAAAAAAACAAATAAATAAAAATGATGGAAATAAAAATAATAACTCACCAAAGGTGGTGTTCAAAGAGATCGTCCTATCTCCTTGAGTATGACTAGCCACAAATCCTCCAAGACACTTGAAATTTCTATCCAAATGTGTAAACAAGCTAAATCTATCATCATTTAAATTTTAGAAGATTTTATATAACTGGATAACCAAGTGAAGACACACATCCCTTTATTTTAAAATTAAAACAAAGGAGGGAAAGGAGGAGGAAGGGGGCTCCACTTGTGCAACTCACACAACTACACACTTGTTTATGCATTAACTGCCAAATACATTCCCTATAACGCTTTTGGAAAGCCAATTCACTCTCTAACAAGTTTACTTCAATCTCCTTAGCTATTTTACACATTAACAAACTACAAAACGCTAAGTCTTCACATAGATATAGACTATGAACATGAAAATACTTTTAAAAAAACATAAAAATGATTTAAATCAATATGAATTATTTATTGATTGAGACTCATACGATCTTGCTCATGCTATGGTGATATTTTTGTTGACCTTATGTTTGTATGAGGTCAATCTTTAAGCATCACTTTCATTCCTGGTACTCAATCATTAAACTCCATTCAATCACTCAATTGAAACTTCTATCATTCAGTCATAAAAGTACAAATATCTAATCATGATTCAATCATAAAATTTGGTTTAATCATTAAATTATTTTGGATGATTTTATCAATCCTAAATAAATCATTAAGCTAGAACAAATCATCAGGTTTAACTTTCTACTTAGTCTATTTCTACCAATTCTATTCAATCATTAAACTCAAGTCCCATCATTTAAATCCAACCATCATACTCAATCCATGGTGATTCAATTATTGAACCTTATTAAAAATAATTGACACTAAATCATTCATTGACCCTCAAAAATTTTAAATAATTAAGTCATCTTCAATGTTTCAAACTCCTAAGCTAGGTTTATCAATCCTAAATAAACCTTAAAAAAATTGCTTTATGAAGCAGTAAGAAAGGCGTCCCACATGAACCTTATGATCTAACTCATAGAAGAAAAAAGCATAGTAAGAGGATGACAAGTATTGAATTATTTTCCTTCTATTTATGTTTTATTTATGGTGGGGTACTCTAAGCACAAAGTGGGCAGAGAAAACAACAAAAAACCAAACCAACCTCCTCACTAACCCTAGTCCTTTCTTGCTTCTATTCTTGCACCACAATGACACTTAACACAAACTGGTATTAGATGTGATGCTTTTGGTGATGTAGACATTTTATGTAATTTCGAACTTTTGTTATTTTGATTTTGAAATGTAATATTGTTATTTTGTGCTCATTTCCTTGTGTTATAAATCATCGACTATGTATAGAACATTTTGTATTTTGTTTGATAATGGTAGAAAAGTTATGTTCTTAAATAGTTTTTGTAAATGGTGCTTAATTTCTAGATCACTTTTGTAGCCAATAGAGTCCTAGTGCAAAGTGCATGAAATTGATGTTCTATTTAAAGTGAGGCCATTTAAATGTTCTATGAAATTGATGTTCTATTTTGTATTTTGCTTGTGATATATATATAGCATGAATCAAACTTAATTACATCAAAGAATTCCTAGTCTAATGGATTTGATGATTCTACCTAACCTTGGATCTATGTATATGAATTTCTATTTGAAGCCATGAAAAAATCCCTATGTTATATATGATTTGTGTTATTTGTTGCAGGTGTGAACGGCAAGTTTCAAAATTTTAAAAAAAAAATTCTGGACATTAGTGGCGGTTATAACCGCCACTAAGTCCCAGAAAACCGCCGCTTAACGACGATTAAGTTGATTTTGCTTTCCTTTGTGGCGGTTAAAACCGCTATTATTCTGGGGAATTACTGGCGGTTTAAACCGCTGCAAAATAAACGCATTACAAAAGGCTACCCCGTCGGTCCTAAAACCGCTGTGGAAGGCCATTGCAGCGGAAGGCAAACACGGCGGATTTGCAGCGGTTTAATGACCGCTGCAAATAATGTAGTGGCGGTTATAACCGCCAGGAAAAGTAAAAAATTATGCTGCGAAAACCCTATTTTTTGGTAGTGTCATATTGGACCCAAACTTGAGCCATTAACCCGTTTTAACACCCCTATGTATTAAATCCAGTCTATGTTAAGAATGGTAGACATAGTCTTGAAAAAACTTGATTAAAAAGTATTAGAAATTATATTTTTCATTAGATTTAAGTTACAATTTAATACTTAATAGGATACAATGGAGAAAAAAGATTCATATAGTGGACTCCACGTAGATGAATTGATGAAAATATATTACAACATCTTGAAACATTATTTTGAACACAGTGAAAGAATAAAGATATATTTCTTTCAGTTTTTAGAAGATAAGAATTGAAAGATTTAAAAGATTCTAATATTATATATAACCTAAAATAATTAAGTTAATTTTAGCAATTAATTAAGGTGACATGCTCTAATTTTTTTTATATTTCTTATAATGGCATGAAACATTACCTTTTAAGGGCTAATTTAATATAAGATGAGGTATGAAAAGAGAAAAAATTTTAAGCAATAATTTTATACAATTTTATTAAGGATAAATAATTAGTTCTATAAATAAACAGAAAAGGAAATTTAGGAGGAGGATAAGACTAGGAAGAGATTTGTAAGGGATATTTGGCTTGGATATCTTCAACATAAGATAAGAGATGTCTTTGATTTAACACAATAGCAATTCCTCTCGCTTCTATTGCAAGTGTTTCATGATTGGAATAGTGCCAAATGACAGGGGATATGCTTTATAAATAATGGATTTTAAAACCTAAAGTATTTCATCATGTCTTTGATGTGTAATACACATAAAAAATTGCATGAATATGTGAACCCTTTAGAAAAAAAACACAATTCATTACATCATGTGATAAGCATGATATCATGAATATGACAATTATGATATTAAATTATTCTAGATATTTTGCTTATATGAATATGGTTAAATGATAAAACATATTGAATATAATTAAATATATAACTTTGCATGATGTTATTCTATGGGCATGTTACATCATATATGATGCTCATGAAATTATATGGATATGGGATGCACAAGTGATGTCCTTTTTCAATACATATCAATGAGTCCAAATAAATTTGTATGCAGTGTCTCCAACAGTCTGAAGATCACAAACTTTAATTAAATTCACGTGCTACTAAAATTCCACAAAATATAGCAGTCGATAAATATAATCTTAGGCTTCATTTGGCATAAATTTCTTGTTGTTTTCTAAATAACTTGAAAAGTTCCATAAAGGATATTAAGTTTTGTACATAGGGAAGGAGCCAAGCCTGCAAAATTCATTGAAAATGAGATCCTCACATGTACAAAAATAATAATAATTAAAATAAAAGCAAAATAATTCACTGAGGACAATCTCATGAATCAAAAGCTAGAACATTTTTTTTTTTTTTTTTGTGACATTTAGGCCAATTAAGGCAAACTCACACGCACATCACATACGCAAGACTTAAACTCAAGTCCTCTTGATTGGTAGCCACTCCCGACCAACAGATCAAGATGAGCTGCCTAAAGCCAGAACATTCACACTACATTTGAAACAACAGGAGATAAATATACCAATAATTGTAGGAGTGCATATCTATTTTAGATAGCTGAGATTCAATACATTTGGATATTTCAAATCTACTTTAGTGTTGAATCATCCAAAAGATCAAATACATATCAAGAAACTGCAAGCTTCAACACACCAAGGCTTTCAAGCAGCCTCAAGCAAAGAAAACAGGAGTAAATAGTCAGTAATCCAACCCCCAAATTCCTATCCAGCTTCATCCCTTTCCTTGGTAATATAGCCAGAGCCCACAACAGTCCCCCTATAAGAAATCCAATAATCACAAACTGAGAAGGATCCTCAGGAATCACAAACGCTTCAGGATAAGAAGCCCAAGAAGAAAGGACAAGTGACATCCCCAACCCAACCAAAATATTAAAAATTGGACCAGCGTAGCAACCAGAAATTGCAATCTGAGCTCCATCCTCTCCTCCATTAATGGCCATGGTCACATTGGCAATGAGATCACCAAGAGAATTCCCCCAAGCCAAAACTGTGACTCCTAGAACAGAAGGACTTACCCCAATTATATGCCCAAAGGAGACCAGAAGAGAAACAAGCTCCCCTGCTACCATGTAACTCCACACAACACTCATCAGAAAGCCCCCTGCAAGCCATGGAAGTAAGAGCTTCGGGGGATGAGATCTTTCAGTTCCTTCCATGGCAGCAAATCCTAGAATCATTCCAAATAAAGCAGCAAAGAGGAAGATTGTGATGCTTTGTTCTGAAGATATACACCCTGTTTGAGAATTCCATAACGTTGCAAGAAGAATTGGTGATAGTGTCACAGAAGCCACAGCAAATGGTTTAGACCATCTCTCGTCTGTCACAATCGGGATTGTTAATCTTCTTGGGAGAAAGAGTGGAAGCTCTATCAAGAAAAGGAACCAGCTTGAGGCTGCCTTAAGATTTAAAAAGCTCAGCTTTGCTTCAATTTCTTTGTTTTCAAGAGGTTCTTCAACGAACTGAAGCTGCTCCACCTCAATAGACTCTAACAATGGCAATCCAAGCTCATCCTTACAACAATGGGAAGTGGAGACGATGATAACATAGAGAATGTACAGAGAAATGAAGAAGATTGATCCCAATATGTGAATTCGGCCAACGACTAGTATCAGGAGAAGGAAAGAGAGGGTGACAAGCAGGTAACACAGGTCTCTGATAAAGCTGAAACCATCGACGGCGACAACATGGCGCCGCGAGCTGCCGCCGATACAGATGCTGATAACACCGACGACGGCACTAGATACAAAGAAGCCACCGCCGAGAACACTGCTAAGGCCAACTTCGCCGACACGGCCACCACCGGCGAAGGATACTATGCTCGAGAAGACATCTGGTGCGCCGTTGCCGAGGGAGAGGAGGGTGACACCAGCGATGGTGGGGGAGATATTCAGCACACGGGAGAGGCCCTCAAGGGAGGGGCAGAAGTATTGGGAAGCAGTGTTGCCAAGCAAGTAGAAAAGAACCAGAAGCCAGAGGAAAAGGATGATGTAGCCAAGAAGAGGAGAATTGCCAAAGACACAGTAGAATAGCTGGAGGTAATCAAAGTAGCCGCGAGTGCCGCAGTCGTCATTGATTTTGAGGTAGGAACACTTGCTTTCGCTATCTTCTAAAGCTTCTATTGCTCTGCAATCGTTAGGGGAAGAGCGCTTGAGTATGGAGGAGAGAGAGATGGATTGGGTTGAAGAGGAGAGGATGGAGGAGAAGAGGAAGAAGAAGATTACGAGAATGAAAGAGAGGTTAATGAAGATGTGATAGGATTTACAGAGGGATGCAAGAGCCATGCATGCGCCTGAAAAGGATTTCAGAAAATATTGTATTGCGGAGATTTATTGAAAGAATAGGTTTTGTGGAAAAGAACAGAACTTGATCACAAGTTTTTGAAGAAAAAGATGAAAGGCGACTCCTTTGAGCTTCATCTGCGTCTCCTTTCGATCTCAGCAACTTTGTCGCTGTCTCTCTGTAGTTCTTCTGCGAGCTTTTAGGACGGGAGAGGAAGACGAAGTAAAGGTAAAGATAAAAGGAGTAGCGAAAGGGGCTCCCGTTCTCCGGTTACCAGACGGTTGTGAAGGTAAGTCATTAAATAGCCAAGTGTAACCTTAAATTCACAGGAAATTTATAATCTTTAAAACAATTATAAGAAATTCATCATAGAAATTATTAAAAATCACTTCAAATAAAATTATATTATAATCTTCAATTTGTTAGGAAAATAATAAGTTACTGATTTTTTTTTTTTAGAGAATTTTGATGCAAAATTTTAAATTTTAATTTTCCAAAAAAAAAGTTGAAAAGTTTTTGAGAGTGACAAAGGAGGACGATAAAGCGTGGCATTTGTACCTGTCGGCTGCCGTGGTGGCAGAACCGCTGGAAGTGGGGTTTTTATTTTTAATTTTTTTGACAATTGGCGGATGGTGAAAGCTAGAAGTCAAATAAAAAAAATTTGACAGTATAATAGCAAATATAAATAAGAATATTACAGCTGCATAATTATTTATTCTGGATAAAGAAGATAGATTCTTAAAACATCATTAAAATTGATGGCGTACTCATTATAAAATTTTTCAATATCATTTAATTATAAATGAATGTATTGGAGTTGGATAATTTTTTTTAAATAGTCTTTTAAGTATATGAATTTTTATTTCAAACTATTTTTATATTAACAAGCTACAATAAAAAGTTGTTTCAAACAAAGTCTTAATCAATAATTTTAGTGATTTGCAATAATGCAAATATAAGTGTAAAATAAATGCATAAAATTATTACATATTAGAATATTTGAGATTTAAATTGTAGTAGATATAAATTGTAGAAAATGAATTTCATGGTGGATGTTAGAAGAGTCTTAAGATATTGGGTCTATTGTATAATGTGATCGTGAAATAGATGGAGATATTATTACTAGAATTCAAGTTGTATGGTTGAAGTGGAGGAATGCATTGAACCTGTTATGTGATAGAAAATTACCTTTCAAACTTAAGAGAAAATCCTATAAGATGGTGGTGAAACCTACAATGCTTTATGAAGCAAAATGTTGGTCATTAAAAGAGAAGCATACAATTAAGTTAAGTGTCACAGAGATGATAATACTCAGTTGGATGATTAGCTTTAATCTTAGAGACAAAATCTAAAATGAGCATATACGTGAGAAGGTTGGAGTAACTGCAGTAATAGATAATATTAGAAAAAGTTGTCTTAGATGATTTAGTCATATAAAATGTCAACTTTCTAATATCTGATTATGAGACTAGATGCATTAGATTTGACCTATGTTAAGAGTGCTAGAGATAGATCTAAAAATATTTGGTTATAAAATATTAAAAATAATTTTTTTATTAGATTTAAATAAGAATTTGATTCATAACAAGATACAATGAAAAAAAAATGATTCGAGAAGCCAATCCCACATAGTGAGTTAAATGTTTGATGTTGTTGTTGTATTTTATTTAATATGATTTAATAAAAAAATATTTTATTAAATGATTCCACCTAACAATTTATCAAATAAAATTCATTCTTTATTCATTTTCTTTAATGATCTTTTTTAACAGCTCCAATCCTAACTCCCTTCTTATATCCTTGACGTCTATGCCTTAACTGGCATCTACACCAACACGAACTTTTATTACATCCAGTGAACGTACGCTCCTCTGCGTTCGGTTTTAGACCAAAACAGCGCAATACCGAGTTTTTTTAAAAAACTCGGTACAACTCGGTACTCGGTATTGCGCTTTTTTTGCCTAGATCCGAACGTAGAGGAGCGTAAGTTCACTGGATAAAATAAAAGTTCCACCAACACAAAGAGCAATACATAGTCTCAAATGACTTTCTTCAGCCTCAAATGACTTTCTTCAGCGTATGATATTCTCTCAATTTAGAACTTTTAATACAGGACACCTGACGTAAATCTACATCCGGATGCCAATAAAATATCGCCACGTGCTCTTACTCTTTACCGTGCGGCCCGATAACCCGACCCGGACCGAAACCCGGATTGTTATGTTCGTGTAGGTATTGCTCGATATTGCTAGGTATTACTCGGTATTGCTAGGTATTGCTTGACAATAATGAGAAATATCGCTCTTTCAAGACCAATAACAAGCAATACCGAGCAATACCTAGCAAAACCGGGGTATTGCTCGGTATTGCTAAGTATTGGTCTTGACAGAATGGTATTTCTCATTACCGAGCAATACCTAGCAATACTCTGGTCTGCAGAAATCAGCTAATACATAGCAATACCGGGTTCTGGTCCAGGTGGGATCGTTGGGCCGCACAGTAAAGAGTAAGAGCACGTGGTGATATTTTATTGGCGTCCGGATGTAGAGCTACATTAGGTGTCCTGACCTAATAAAAGTTCCTCAATTTAAGGGGAGGGCATTGCCTGAAATGATTGACTGAACTACATTCATCTAATTAAGTATAGATCTATCAATTACTGTTTACTAAAGATAAGTAATTACTTCGATTTTTTTAAAATTATTTTACTATGTGTTAATTTCTCTCCATTGCAGTGTTTGAATAATAATAAAATAAATATTTTGATTTATTTCAAAATAAAGCTTCCTCCCAACTTTGATTATTTAATTACTTTGGGCTATAAATTCTCTTTTGTTGACGATAATCTTCTTGTTGATAAGACTAAAGAGTGAGTTGAATGTAAACTTGAATTATGAAGGTCAATCTTAGAGTCTAAAGGTTTTTGTTTGAGTAGATTTAAAACCGAATACATTGAGTGTAATTTTAATAGTAATAGATCTAGGGGGGGGTTAGTGACTTTGAACAATCGGCTTAAATAAGAGTACACATTTTAGATATCTTGGATGTATTGTTCATAGTGATGGTGAAATAGATAGGGATTATTAATAGAATTCAAGTTGGATGGATGAAGTGGAGGAATGCATTGGGCTTGTTTTGTTTTGTTTTTAAATGCATGGGGTTTGTTGTGTGATAGAAAAGAACCACTCAAAGTTAAGGGAAAATTCTATAAGATGATGGTTAGACCTACAATGCTTTATGGCACAGAATGTTGTCCATTAAAAGAGAAGCATAATATTAAGTTCAATACCGCAGAGATGAGGATGCTTAGGTGAATGAGTGGCTTTTCTATCACATTAAAAGGAATCATAATCTTAGAGACAGGATACGAAATGAGCATATACGTGAAAAGAATGGAGTAGCACTAACAATAGATAAGATTAGAGAGAGTCGCCTTAGATGGTTTGGTCACATAAAACGACAGCCTTCTGATGACCCGGTTAGGAGAGTAGATGTATTAGATTTAACCTATGTTAAGAAAGGTAGAGATATACCTAAAAAAACTTGGTTAGAAAATATTAGAAATGACCTTTCTTCATTAAATCTGAATGAGAATTTGACTCTTAACCGGATACAATGGAAAAAAATGATTCATGTAGCTGACCCCACATAGCGCGGTAAAGATTTGATGTTGTTATTGTTTGTTGTTGCTGGGCTATAAACTCTCTTATTTCCCACATATTTGGAGGTTGTAAAGCTACAATAATTTAGGAAAGGTGAAAGAAGAACATGAGGAGAATAGCTTTATTTATGTAGCTCATCTTAGTTTATAAGTCTTTTGGTTATAAGTTTAAGCTTTCAACTAAAGACCATAATGCTTATCTAACATCATATATTCACAAGAACAATAGGCCATGCCACGTTATGTTTCCTCTGAGGGAAGGACACCCATACAAGCTTCTTTTCCACAAAAGCAAGGCAGGCCATTTGGCCTGAGGTGAGTATCTCCATAGCTAAAGGTGAGCTCCTCACCTTCTGAAATATCTAAAGCAGCAAAGAAACAAAGCCTAGGAAGAAATGAACCAGAATTCCTCACCAGCACGACCATCAGATTGCCACCGTCACACGAGTGATTGATGAACCGAGCCACATTTCCAATCTTGGTTGCATCAATGTTGACCCTCAGGCAAGCTTTACCAGACGGAAGATGTTCTCTCACAACTAGAAGTGCAGGTGAAAGCTTCTTAGTGGATGCAAGCTCATCGTATGTCTGCAACCGCCTTCTCGCCTCTTCTGTTGTCACAAATTCGCCTGCGCAGAGGGAAACATTCATCGAAGTTAACTAGAAACTTTCCATGATATCTGCATAAGGATTATGCTTGCTGCAGCATTCTTAATCATATATGGTCTTTTGAAGCTGCTAATGCATGGAAGCTTTCTAAGACTTTGTTTGGGACAGCTTTGTTACTGTTTCTTAAAACATCTTTTTTTATAACAAAATTAAAAATTTTGTATTAAAAAACTGCTTTAAAAAGCAGTAAGAAAGCCGTCCCAAACGAAGCCTAAGTTGACACTATTTAGGCTTCGTTTGGGATGAGACTTTCTTACTGGTTCTTGAAGCAGCTTTTTAGTATAAAAGTTAAAATTTTTGTACTAGAAACCTGCTTCAAAAAACAGTAAAAAAGCCATCCCAAACAAAGACTTAGTGTGGATTACGAGTACTAAATTGCTGATGGAATGCTTTCTATCAATGTTTCACCAGCATGAAGAATGTTAATGCCAACTTCTGGTATGAAAATCTTTCTTATATGATTGCATAAAATCTCAATAGGGATATATGCCAAAAAAGAGTAATACATTATACATCTAGGTGATTTTGCAAAAAAAAAAAAAATACTTACAATGGAAATAAAAGTCTTCAAATTATTAGTCATAAAAAATGACCAAAAGTAACCCAGGAACCACATCCTTCTTTTTTTTTTTTATTTTTTTGGAATGATGAATGTCAAGGCACAAATTTGAAATAGATGAAATTCGAACCGAGGACATTAAGAATCACTTTTTAGGTTATTTACCAACTAAACCAGCTAACACTAAAAGAAAAAAATGAAAGCCACATCTTATCATACAAATAAAACAATAATCACTTCCAAGTTGTTTACGGACTAGACTAGTTGACACTTAAAACAAAGACCACATCGGACAAGGATAAATAAAACAAAAATCATGACAACATTCGCATCACATACATAAAATTAGATATCCAGGGGAACTGGTTGCTATTAAGATGTTATTTTGCACATCAAAGAACAAAAGAGAACATTTCAGACTTCAGTGAACAATCAAACGTAACGCCAGCAACAAGCTAATAAGCTCAGGCATTGTTTATGCATAATGGTTAGCAAATAATTCATTTAGTTTTTAATTATTGATAGGCGCAATAAAAAAATAACCAAAACATTGTGTATGACAAGACCAGCCAATTATCTCTCAACAAGGTCAATACCTTGAGAGATCAGTGATCATCCTTCTATGGAAGAGAGCACAAAAAGCCGGATCAAGGATTAATTATTTTGTGCAGATGCCGAACACTATTCGGGGACCAGCCAAAATGCGCCACATCATCCCTTTACTCAGTACCGCGGCTCGGTTTTGCTCGGTACAGCTCGTTAACGCGGCTCGGTGCCGCTGATGGGATTCTGGTTAGTCTCCGGACAGCGTACTACGTCCGGTCTCCACACAGAATAATTTGTTGTCTTGCGTCCGATCTCCACACAGAATAATTTATCTTGATCAAGACTTATCTAAACATTTTCATTATCATATCATTCATCATCCTTCCCCCAACTGTTGGGTTAAGCATTATAATTCTTATTCCTCGTTCCTTCCCGCTAAATGTTGCATGTGGTGTTATCCCTAATTTATGTAAATTTTTGTGCATACTTTTAGTCTCCTTGATTTGCTCAAACAATCTTCCTACCCAACCTCTACTAGCTTGCATGTGCCCAAACCACTTGAATCTACAACATCAACACCATCCATTCTAGCTGATACTCCCATATGCTTCCTAACAGAGCAGGTTATATTTTCTAGTTTTATCAAACAACCAACCTAGCATTCTCATTTAACATAGTCATTCATAAAATATAGAATTAGCCGGTCTTGCCTCCAATTGGTAAATATTTCAAGTATTCTCAACATTATCTTATTAAATATTATTCTGGAGGCAACTTATTCTTTAGTCAACAAATGGTGAAATACGAAAAAGGTATATAAGATACAGAAAGAAAAAGAGAAAAAAAACGGGATAAAGAATTATAGAAGGGTTAAAAAGAAAAGTAGAGATAGAGAACAGTTTTAGAGATGATAATACCCGCTTCAATATTCAATAATAAGTTGATTTGAAATTCAAGCTTAGAACACTTTTATATGCTAAACTAATTTGGTAAGATGCCAAATGTTCTTAAAAAACTCCTAACAACTATAATTATCATGCAACATTCACATAGATTGATATAAACTCTTCCCTGAAAAGTTGGAAGGTTTCCAGCTTTCCATGGCGGTGGTGGAGGCAAAATTAGCTCGTACATAGATCAATAATTAGGGGAAGAAAATGCAAGTAGCTTTCAAAGAATGTGACAGACATTAGGAGGTTTTTGTAGCAGCCGTAATAAACATTCCATCATGATAGTAAAAACAGACAATTCAATCCAAATTGTAATAGGTGGTAGTGGTTGTAGCACAAAATTAATGGTAGATTGAGTAAAGAGAAGAATAAAAATGTTAGAAAAGAAGATATGAAAGTGTAAATAACTGGTAAAATCCTTTATCTAGAATTAGGATATAATTTCAAGATAGTTAGCCTATGATGGTAGAGAGAGGAGGAAACTAATAACGAGGAATTGCTACAAAATAAAAAGTAAAATTGGCAATTATGGATACTCCTTTAATGAAATTTGATGTGGCCCCAAAAGGATTAATGATCTCAGCATACTCAAAGTCACTCATAAACACAATATTAATTACTAAAAGAGGTAAAATTTTAAAATCTAGTATGATCATAACCACTAGATCAATTTCAAATTGATCCTCAACATCATCATCTATTGCTTCTACGATTTGATCGAAGGAGAATGAATGAGTATAATACTTATTGATAAATTGAGATTGGCAATCATCGTAGCCATTATTAATAGAGGAAAAGATACAATTAAGAGCTTGAGATGAGTATCCCTGTCAACTGTCTACTATATGATAGACTAAGCAGATATGCAATGCCGATACTATCACGGCCGATAGACATATTAATCATTGAGGTTCGAGTGACTAGTCATAATATTAGTGCAATGTTGCAATAATCCATATCTATTTTACTAACAAGTTAATCAGCCAAATCTCAATATAATACTTTAAACCTTGCATAAGAGCTATGCCTAGACCTAAACCTCAGTTCATCAACAAGGGCTGGCTTTAGGCAGAAATTGTGTCTTAAAAGCTGAACAATTTGATTTTTAGTTCAGTTTTTGGCTCAAAAGCTTCTTAAGTTAATTTCCCTTAACCAAGCCTGAATGTAGTTATATGTCATATTTGGTCTTTCAAAATTCAAATTAAATAGACTTGACGTAGTATATAAAGATTGCTTGCGCGCAATTAAAGGGAATTCAAGAATGGTTCTTTAAAACATATTCCCTTTGGGTTAACACCAGCTAAAATCAACAAGTTAGGTACAACTCTTTGTAAGAGTTATTAACAAGGATTCAATGACAATAAATATAAAGAATTTGATGATAAGCTAGAAAAATTCATATTTTTCAAGTGGCCCACAGATAAAAATCTCTAAATGATTTGTTCTTAAATATCATATTAAGAAGTTGAGATTTTTATAGCATTACAAATTTATTCTTAAGAAAAAATTTGAAGGTAACTTCAAGTGTAGTTGACTAACTCCTCGAGTATAAATTATTTATAAAAAATTAAAATAAAATCTTTCAAGCATGTTTGGAATCACTTAACATTTTTTTTTAATGCTATGTTGTCAAGAAAAAAATTTTAAATAAAAAAGAAAAATGTCTTTATTGTTCTAAAGAGGAGAAACACCTAAATAGTTGAATATTTTTGGAGGAAGGCAACAATACAACCTATTTTTACAAAGTGGAAAATGAGAGAAGAAATTTTATTCAACATGATAAGAAAGGTGATGATATTAGCCAACCCGCATACTTTATTTCTGCTACTTTCATAGAATTTTCTAAGCATCTTTTGGTAAGAAAATTATTACGATTACTTCATAAACCTTTTGAAATTATATCCCCATGATGATGCATTAGAAAGATTACGAATGTGGTGTTCTATTTGGGATCAAATATATATCTAGGTCCTGATTGTTTTTCTACAAATGTTTATAATGTGTAAAAATATTAAAGAATACTTCTCATGTTTTATAGTAGATATGTGTCTCTTGAAAAATTATGAATTACTTAATTTCAGACTTTATCACCATACTTAATGCACGAATCTCGCAATGACTTATATTGTTTACGCATATTGATCATTTTGAATTAAAATCAAACTTATGTGGAAATATTGGCAACTCTCAATAGTTGCGTAGAACTCTATAAAACATAAAATGCATGATGCCCATGTCGGGCACATGTGGGATAAACCAAATCCTCATTAAATTTTACATCAAGGTCATTTCTAAACTACTGTGGATTCCTCTCAATGTGCTTTTATTCAAGGCAAAGATGACAAAATATTTAAAATAGCACACAAGATTATTCATTCATGTCTCAGGAGGATGGGTGAGAAATTTATATTTAGGGTTTGAAAATTCTTTTGATTCATTTGATAGGAATTTCATTCTTCTCATTCTTGCTAAAAGGCTTTTTCCCGAAAAATTCATTCACTTGATTAAAGAAACCTTGATCCTAGACAACATTATTCTAATCATGGGGAGTTGAGCAAATAAATCAAATGTTATAGAGGGTGCAGTATAGCAAACCTCTCTCCCCTTTTCTTTTCAATATCATTGCAGTTAATCATGGATGAATGGAGCAGTATAAGTGTAATTTTACAGTTTTTCCAATTAATAGCATTCAATTTGCAGATGAGATTAGGATATTTCATGGTGTTAAACTTCACCACTCAATTCCAAAGTACTAACCCATTTATTAAGTTTTATGGATCTCTTTTACATACAAAATCAATAAAAATTTGAGAAATTAGATGGTGAATTATCTATCAAGGGGTTGTATAGATATTCTTATTAATTTCATTTTAAAAATGCTACCTCATATTACTTATCTATCTTTTTTATTCCTATGTAGGCAATTTAGAGCATTGATTCTGTTAGAAAAAAAAAATAAGTTTAAATGGGAGTGTTGATGAGAGAGGTGTGAACCCTCTCATGTGGAATACTGCATAGACCCGAATAGTATGGTGGCTATGATGTATTCGGATCTACGAAGCTTTAACATTTCTTTTCATGAGAAATGAATTTAAAAATCTATTCAAGGTGATGAATCTTCTATTGGAGGAAAATCCTTCAAGGCAAATACTCTGAAAGGATCAACAAAATGATTTTTTGGAGGAAGCTAAACAAAAGGTCAAATTTATAAATTGGGTTGGAATGGTAGATTTGTTTCATCAATGTCTCTTCAAAATTCAATAATGGTAGTGTGATGAGGTTTTAGAAGGATAAATATATCGATAGATAATATTCTTTTTATTACTATATTTAATCAATTGGCAAATTATACATGGCACAAAAAGTACACCATCAGCTCTCAATATTCACTGACAAGTAGATAGAGAATTCATTGGAAAGGGAATGTTCCCTGTCATGTTAGATGTTAATTGGCGCAATTGAATGTCTTGTTGGAGAATATAACTCTTAATTATACCAGAAATCAACTTATTCAGAATTCAGATGTGAAATTTTTTTTTGTCAAGTCTTAGATGGGTTTTTTTTTTTTTTTTTTCTTATTAATGATATTTGTTTGGCTAGTAACTTGGGCTCAATTTTAAAACTATTATTCACTTAAGGCAGTTGTTGTGTGTTGATTCACTTATCTAAAGAAGATTCCTAGCAAGGTGCATCTCCAATTATCCACATATTGATGATTCTCTCTTTTAAGAATTGTGGTATGTACAAGGCTTCCCCTAAGAATGATTGAAGTTTTTTGGAGTAAAAACTCATTTCAGTAGCATTCAAACCATTTTTGGACATTGGAGAAATAATCAAATTGAGGATCTTAAGTATTTGTGGCATACTCTTTTCATTAGTCATTTGATATAGCATCATGACATTGGCCTTCTTTTGGATATATTGATGTCAAAAGGCCAAGGGCGACAGAACTAAAAGGTTATGAATGACTTGGCTTCCCTAATAATCCTGAAATTTATCTTCCATCGGTCTAGCTACTGTTTGGAATTTTCTTATCATTTCATTCTTTTGTATTTTCTAATATTGTTGCACATATTTGTACCTTTTTTAATGAGAAGGATCTTGTACCCAGGATTTTAAACAAACAAACACAGAATAAATATGCTGATGGCCTATTTTCGTTTTCTGTTTCTTAAAAATTAAGCCATGTTTCCTGAATTTATTGAAACATCAAAGCAGCCTTTTCCCTGTTTGACATTAATCAACCCTGAGAAACAAAAAATATGAAGTAGAACAAGATATGTTATATTTCAGCATCTTAAAACAACAAAAACGAAATAACAGAAAGCATGCAAAAAAACAAAAAAATCAAACATGGTCCAACTTATGAAAAATATGATTTTTCCTATTGATTTTCAATCTAGCAAACTTAAGCCCCCACTCAAAGCAGAAGCAATAGATTGGAGATTTACAGTTGACGAAAACTCAAAGGCTTAACAGAAGTTCATAACTTTATAATACCTGCATACTCGCAAATGAACTCCCCTTTGTTCAGGACTTGATCCGCGTGCAATCCCCAGCCCTTCTTCAAATCTCTAACAATCTTAACCCTAACGCCGATCCCTCGCTGCGTAGTCCTATTCACGCACTCCAACCCACACGAGCAATGTACCCCACATTCCCTCAACGACCCCACCCCTATTCCTCCACCATCATCAAAACCTGAGCAAGGGCACCCCCCATCGATCGAGCAACCGACGCAGTCACATCCAGAGAAAAAGCTGACTGTTGTGACACTGGATATGAAATTCGCAAGAGAGAAGGGGTTGGTTGCAGGCCTTGAGAGGTTTCCGCCCCAGGACTGACAAAAGGGAGGCGGAGAAGAGAAGGGGAAGCGGGAGTAGAGGAAGTAGGAATAGGGCGTGGGATCCGAGGTCGGGTTGTGGAATGGGATGGGATAGATCTCGAGACCGCGGGCGGCGTCGGCGACACGGCGAGAGTTGACAGCGGCGGCGACGCGGTGGAGGGAGCGGCAGGTTGAGGCTGCGGCGGAGAGGGCGGAGGGAGGAAGCCAGGGTAGAACAAGAATCGCCCATTGCTCGAGTGATTCCGCTTCGCCGGTGGTCTGCTTCGTCAACTTCGACATTTCAATAAATAACATCAAAATACATTGTAGGTAATATCTCAACCAGTATCTCGTTTAAGACTGCAAACGAACCGAGCCGAGCTAGTACCTGAGTGTTCATGTTTGTGTTCATTTAATATCAGCTTGTTAAAATTTGGTTCATGTTAGTTCGAGCTTTATTGTTTGTGTTCATATTTGACTCATTTAAATTAATGAGTGTTCATGTTCGGTTCATGTTCAGTTCATGTTCGTTCGTTTAGTACTTATCGAGCTTGTTCGCGAACATATTTAACAAATTTTTTTTAACTATCAAACAAACACATTCATGAACACATATCTATGAACAAACTCATTTATAATAAAAACAATTGTCTATATAACAAAGGCAATGATTATTTATATTTATTAATTATATAGTCAAATATTAATTATTTTTATTGAGATTATTCACGAGTTCAAAATCGAACATGAATCGAGCTTCTTATCGAGCTTAATATCGAGCTTGTTCACAAACTTCAAATGATGTTGTTCGCGAACATAAATAAGTCGAACGCATTAGTGTTCAAGTTTGTTTATTTAAGAATCGAGTATTTAAAATATTGTTCAAGTTTGTTTGTTTAGTTAATTAAACGATCACGAACGAGCTTTAATCGAACCGAACAACGAGTAGCACGTCGAACGTTTGGTTCGCTTGCAGCCCTATTCAAGAGAGAGGAGAAAATTCTAACATTTGCTCTATTAAAATATTATTTAGATTCTTTTTAAGATGATTTTTTCAATATTTTTTAAAGCAAATTTTTAATATAAAAATATCTTGAATTGAAAAAAATTTGTACTAAAAAATACTTTAGAGACCATTAAGAAAACCACTCCAAACAAAATCTTAATCATCATGTGTGACCTTTATTTATTAGTTAATATGAAGATACAATATTATAAGAATGGAACTTTTATTTGGTCCGGTGAACGTACGCTCCTCTACGTTCGGCCACCAATATTTTAGCGACACGTAGCATGAAGAAAAGTCGACGACCCTACCCGCTATTTTTTGGGTTCTAGCACGTGCGTTTTTTTAAATCCTTGACGAGCCGAACAACATCCCATCACCTTTTCGATATATTTCAAATACCTAGCAAATACCGAGTTGTACCTAGTTTCTCTTTCACATAATGCCGCGTCGAGTTGTTTTCAAACAGGGCAAATCCCAAGCAATACCGAGCAAATACTGAGTTGTACCTAATTTTTTCTAGCAATACCGAGCAAATACCTAGCAATACCGAGCAAATCCTTAGCAATACCGAGCAAATCCTTAGCAAATACTGAGTTGTACCGAGTTGTACCTAGTTTTTTCTAGCAATACCGAGCAAATACCTAGCAATACCGAGCAAATCCTGAGCAAATACCGAGTTGTACCGAGTTGTAGAAAAACTCGGTACAACTCGTATAGTTTTGGTCTTCACAGAGCGGTATTTCTCGTTTTTGCAAAGCAATACTGAGCAATACCGAGAAAATCGCGAACATAGCATTCCCGGGTTCCGCTCCGGGTCAAGTCGTCGGGCCGCGCGGTAAAGAGTAAGAGCACGTGGCGACATGTTACTGGCGGCCGAACGTACCTCTACGTCAGGTCAGAGGACGTAATAATTATTCTATAAGAATGACTACATATAAATAAATTACATAATAATGGTTGACAAGTGATTGCCATAAAATGAATTAGTATAGCTAGTTCATAGCTACCTAAGTACATAAAGAACCCATTCTTAACCTTATATAAACTTATAAGGTGCATGACCATTTTGACAATAACAAATACTTGAGTTTCTAATTATTTACATTGAGTGATTTTAGGATCAAGTAATTGCTTAAATTTTAGCGACAAAGCAATATCAATTCAATAATCTAATGATTATGAAATATAAAGATGATTGAGGAGACTTGATACATCATTAAAAAAACTATTTGTTCAACCTTGAATATCGATGCAATATTTAAATTAAAAAAAATTCAAAAATTTTATAGTCATTGGAGCTCAATTATTAACAAACATAGAGTCAAAATAAACATTTTGATGAGGCGAATCCGACCACATGAAACTTATACCATAGAAGTTTGCTAAAAATTAAGATATCTTAAATTTTACAAGTTTTTACCAAATTAAAATTCATAAAATATAAAATATACAAGATTATTGAAATCAGGTGTAAGATAACGGTAGCTTTCAACAGGATGAGTAAATTTCACAACTAGACGAACCGGCAAAATTGGCTCTACAACCCCTAAATCTATGTTTTCCCTCTTCTCTCCCTCTCTTTTCCCTTTGATTTTTTGTTTTCTACTTTTTGTTCAATCGAATGAGGGGTTTTAGTGGATTTGTGAGTGGATTAGGATATTTTGAAATAAAATAAAATAAATAAAGGATACAAAGGTAATTATGCAAAGTGCTTAATTTTTAGTATAAAACTTATATGAATTCTTTTATATCTTCAAAATTGGGTTCTAAAAATTATGAAAAAAAAATTATAAAATAGCAAAATATGTCTAAAAATTTTTTGGTGAAATCGATTTGTATAACAGATGCCTAACAATCATAGAAATTTCACTTGTATTTTCTACATTGCTCCTAAAATAAGTTGAAATTATTATAATTAAAGCATAATAATATGATAATATCTATATTGTGGCAAATATGGTTTGTTAATTGAACTTATAATGACTCTTAAAAAATTAATTAACTTGGCCAAAATATGGATTATTACAACAGCGGCGATGAGTGATGTCAAGCTCTCTAATGGTAAGAATCTGAAAGGTTCTCTGGGAGTGTTGTAATGCTGAGGAGGCTAGCACCACGACTCTAGGTCAAATTAATACTTTTTGTAAAATTAAACTATCTTAAATCATTTGTCCTAATCGAGCCAGATTGGTTCAACCAGTTCAATCGTGAACCAATCAAATGGTTGGTCTGAACCAACTTAAGAATAGCTTTACATCAAATCAGGCTGAACCGGTTAGAACTGTCAGTTCAACCGATGAACTAGTCCCACCAATTCAATAATTTTTTTATTTAAATAGTTAAACAAATTAATTTAATATTAAACTTAATAAATTAATATAAATGTTATATATTAAAACTCTTAAATAAATATTAAAATATATGTGATTAAGAGTAACTTCAAGCATTCTCACAAGGCACTACCACTCCATGTGAGCTCCTATCATAGCTAAAAGTAAAAAAGTTATATAAATTATACAAAGCAAAACTTCACAAGTAATGTATGACTAAACTATACAAAGCAAAAAAAATGCTCTTTATTTTCATGTTTATAACACATATCTTTTTTTTAATAGTTTTTTTTAAATTAACTTTTATAATATGAAGAATATTTATTTTTTCTTTGATGATATTTAATTTTTAATTATTTATATTTTAATATATTTAATCTTATAAATAATTTTTTTATATATTTAATTATACACATGAATGATTTATATACATAATTATATAATATAAATTTGTTATATAATTTATATTTATAAATTATATCTAAATATGTAATATAAATTAGTAATAATTTATATTAAATAATATGGTCATATGAAAATTAAATTTAGATTAAAATCCAAATTTAAAAATTAAAAATATTTTAATTTCAAATTATCATATTATTATGAGTGTAAATTCTTTGAATTATGAGGTTTGATGTTTTTCTTCTCTTTTGTGAGATTTTAAAAATAATTCTTTTAATTAAGTATGTAAGTTTTATGATTCATATTTTTTTGTTTTATTTAATTGTCTCATTTTTGGAATGATAACATTATTATGTTACTTTTATTAATTTTAATAATATTATTATTTAAACATCATTTAGTTTGATCGGTTAAACCGTGAATCTAGATCTCCTTATTCTGATTAGTTGTTAAGTTTGATTTTCACAACTTTGGTGCCAAACACCTGACCAAACCTTTGATAAAGAAGAGAGGAGGAGAAAGGAGATAAGGAGAGAGATTTTGGCAGACGAAACTCAAGTTTTTGTCCATTGGGCCAGTTAGGGATTTCAAAGAAAACTAAGTAGACTACTTAACCCCTATCTCTAATTTTAATCCATTGTCTTTATAAAAAATTTATGAATAAAAATATATTTTTCTTAGGTTTAATGTTATTTTCATCATATAACTTTTGATATATTGTCTTATTAATTACCCCAATATTTTGAGTATTAAAAATTATATATCATCGATTGTTTTTTTATATGAATTTTTGATATATAACTAGATTAAGACTTTTATCGTAATTATAATAGTTATATAAAATACATAAAATATTCATATGAGTATCCCTATAAACTTGGAAGTTTAATATGAAAAGTTCAGTGCTATAATGTTATATATGCAACACGACTCTTCGTTGGTAATTCATGCATTATTTGAGCACTATACTGAAATTATAGACTACATTTATACATACATTATTCATAGCATGGAGTTGGAGGTATTCTGATATGCTAGAAAAATATACTTTCTAATATGTTGCAAGGACCTAACATGTTTTGTTTCTGGTCTTATATGCATAATGTGGATGTGAGAGGAATTCTGGCCCCATATACTAATATGAGGTTATGTCACATTATTTTGTTCTAATTCTAACCCCACTTTTACAGGAAGGTGTGGGAGGTTAAAAGGAGGCATAAGTGGAAGTGGAGTTATAAGCGAACATTAAGAAAAATTCATATTAATCATTTTTATGTTAATACTTCTATAAATTAAGTAGAAGTAATATTCTAAATTGAATGGTAATTATTACGAAAATTTTGAAAAATAAACTCTGATGAAATGTGAAAGTCAAGTGCAAGTGAATCTCTGATGACAAGTATTTTATAATGCATTTGAACCCTCTGAATCCTTTGCAAAAATGGATTCCAAGGCGTAAGTCAGAACTTTAACTTCATAAATCTGATTTTGTTATTACTTATATATTCTTTACAAGTCATGTATTTATTTTAATGCATTAACTGCCTTGTCATATTTTAATTTGGATATTGATATTTGTGATGAGATTTGGGAGAGAAGGGTCTATTGACTTTGTTATGTTTCTTTTATAATGATTTTTGATATTTCAAGGAAAGGTAAAAATCTGATGGAGTAAAAACAAGGGTAGAAGTGGGCTCTTTTGAATCTAAATTATTAAGATAATATTTTATAATTAATTATTTAATTATTTGATGTGAAGAACTTCTTGAAGTGGATAATTGTAAATATGTTTTGATGGAATGAGATATGTTGAGTTATTTTTATTATTTGGATTATATAGTAACTCTGATTATCTTTGTTAATGGTTAACCTATAATTATAAGTTTAGGATTTTCAATCCTTTTATTAAATCTCTAGTCATCACACCCATGTAGATCGGGATCATATTGAAGGACATAAGGTTTAGAGGCAATGCCTCAAGGGTATTATTAGCAAGAGGGATGAAATAAAATTTGTTAGCATTATAATAGCAGTAAGAGGAAGCCATTTATGTACCTCTCTTTTGCATGCTGAAGAGTGAAAGAGAATGATCAAAGTGGAACATTGGATTTACTATAGGTGAGCACTCAATGGTTTGTAATCCTTCCTTTAGCCCTAACCGTAATTTATAACTTCTAAAAGGATTTCAAGGCATTAGGTGACACATAGAATCCCCAAACTCTGCCTTAAGGTTCTTTCCATTAAGGAGTAGGAGAACAAGGAGAATGAAGAGAAGGTGGAGGAAGAAAGTGAGAAGGTTCTTTCCATTAAGGAGTAGGAGAAAGAGGCGGACGAGGAGAAAGAAATGAAGGACATAGGGGATGTAAGTTCATCTATACTATGGTGTCTAAATATATGGAGGCTGAGAAGGTAGGGGATATAACCTCATATATAGAGATTGTACTTAGGAGTGATGCATAATCATTAAAGAAATATTATAAGCCACATAAAATCAATATATATATATATATATATATATATATATATATATATATATATATATATATATATATATATATATATATATATATATATATATATATATAACTAAGAATTTCACAAATTCATCGGGGAAGAGGTGTAAGCCTATGAATTCATGTATATTTTCCAATGAACTAGAATAAAGTTCATTGTATAGTATTTGCGATCATATTATTTGCAAATGTAATGAAGATGTATGTTTGTGACCTTTTATGATACAAAATTGGATTGGGTTCAAATCATTCAAGTTGCTACTAGATTAGGTTCGCGGGTTTATCTTTTTGACCTGTTCATTAAATGGGTCAGATTCGAGTTGACTGAATTTGAGACTAATCAATTTTAAGTCAAATTTAAAACTTTTTGAAACTCCAAATTTTATTGATCAAAGCCACGAAAAGATTGAATATAAAATCAGATAAATATTTAAATCAAGCTTTAACTATTTTATAAGTTTCAATAATATTGTATTTGAATTTTATTTAATGCTTATTAGATACTTGTTTAAGTAAATAAAATGAATAAATGTATTTTTTTAAATGAATAAAATAAATTCAAATATATCCAAAATAAATAAATACAACGCTTAGATATTTCTTTATGCGACACGTGAATTTCCCAAAGAAAATATTCTCCTATATTTTCCAGCTACGACTGTCGGGCAAATTATTGGGTCAGGTGACTGAACGCAGAGATAGGTCCGGATATTAATAAAATATTATTTTAAAATTAGCGCAAGTAAAGCGCAACTAAAGCGCAACTAAAGCGCAGGTAAAACACAATTAAATCGCAAGTCAAAAAGCACAACTAAAGCACAACCAAAATACAACTAAAGCACAAATAAAAAAATACAACTAAAGCGTAAGATGACGCGACAAATTTTTATTGAATGTCCAACTTATTTTCCGCCTCCGATCACTTACCCAATAATTTGGCCGACTTGTCGACATCTCTACTCTCCAGCAAGTTGAGACCCTCTCTCACTCTCTATTCGCTTTCTCCACCTCTTAGAGTACTCCGCTTTCCTTTTCCTTTCCCGGGAAAGGGGAGGCGAGGGTTCTACAAGCTCCAAATATCCCGATCGAGCGAGGAAGGAAGGGCTTAGAGGATGTCGACGCCGGCGAGGAAGCGCCTGATGAGGGACTTCAGGAGACTGCAGCAAGATCCGCCAGCTGGGATCAGCGGCGCCCCGCATGACAGCAACATCATGCTTTGGAACGCAGTAATCTTTGGGTATTCTACTCTTGATTCTTTCGGTTCTTTTTTTAAGGATTGATTTCACAGTTCTGATCTTGGGTCGTCTTTGCTTTTCGCTTGAATTTGCAGACCTGATGACACCCCATGGGATGGAGGTGAGAGGATTTGTTTTTGTTTGAGCTGGCATAAATGTCTGGTTTTGCGTAAGGCCACCAAAGTATCTGCTGTTAGTATTTTTAAGCACTGGACATTTATTGCTCATACTAGAAAGGATGAATCCTATTTGTCACTCAGCATAAAAACATTGAAGTGGCTTTTATTGTCATCATGAAATACATCTCATTCACATATAACTCATATTACATAAGTCATAAAATATTTTGTTTCCTTGTTATGTGTTTTCTTTATATGTTTGTCTCTTTTTATTCTTAACAAATTATATTATTTGTTTACAAAAGATCTAAATATCAAGTTTCTTAACAAATCTATATGACAACTTTCAAAAGTATAATCTTAAATGCAAATATGAAGAGTTTGATATGTTTTCTATATTAGAAGTCATAGTTGATATGTTTTAGTAGTATTTTACTCAGACTAGTAATGAGCTTTATAAATTTAATATAACCCTCTTTAAAAAGTATATGAAAATATTTTATTAGTTTAACTATATTTTCAGTGGATACTATTCTTTTAAAAATTTTTAATGAAATATTTTGTTATTTTTCTAATTTTTAAATCTAAAAATACAAGAAGACATTATTCCTAAACAAAGAATATCAAGAGTAGTTGAAATATGCTTGTGTGCCTTTTTAAGTTGGAAGATGATAAGTCATATAGTAAGGGGATCATTTTAAAAAAAAAAAAATTATAAAATTTTGAAACATAAGAGAGAAATCCATTTTAAAATAGGGCTCTCTTGCTGTTTTTTGGAGTTTTAAGGAAACTTTCTCTCTCTAATTGCATCTTTGTAATGTGCATATAGAAATTTAAAATTTTACACAACTTTGAATGACATTGCTTTGTTTTATGTCATACCAATTGCTTGAGGAATTAGGTTTTCACTTGGACAAAAATCACTAGCTTGAGAACTAAGTTTCTTGAATGCTTAGTGCTGTGCAGTGGTTCATGTCTCCCGGAACAATAGACAATTGGTTAGATATGATATTCCCATTCTTTCCCTTTCCATGTTTGTGCATGAGGTTCCTTTCACTGCATCGTTGTAGTTGCTAAATAAGTTATGGAAGTGGACAGCTTAAATTGAAAACTTAACCTGGCTTGTAATGAGGATTATCATTCAAGATCTCGCCACATTTAACAATTATAAACTGGAAATTGAACCATTACTTTACATGTATTATTCTACTTTGGTTTGGTAGTGGTAATGATACTTTGTTTATGAGAATGTTGATTACCATGTGAACTAAGGAGGCAGAATACTGATCTGCTAAAGTTACACGATGACTTATTGTATAGGGATCAATGTTCTTATCAACCAATGCTTTATATGCTTAGGTACTGTCTTTATAACCATCTTTCTTTTGTTTATTAGGCACGTTTAAGCTAACGCTACAGTTTATAGAGGACTATCCAAACAAGCCCCCCACTGTCCGTTTTGTCTCACGAATGTTTCACCCAAACAGTAAGCAGTGAATTCAGGTTTCAGTTACAAGTTTTTTTTTTTTGAGTTAATTGGCTTTTATTTGTTATCTAGTAATGGCTATGTTCATTCTACTAAATTAGTAGCACTCGAAATGCAAGATCATGAGTTTATTTTGGTTTGCTGAGCTCCTTCAGAATTATAGTGATACCAGAATTTATGTCTATAGTTACTATATTTTTGGATTTAAGTGGGTCATTAGAGTATTTTATAACATATGTTCAGTAGTTGACAACACGTGGCTTTGTACCAGTTTATGCAGATGGAAGCATATGCTTGGATATTTTACAGAATCAATGGAGTCCAATTTATGATGTTGCTGCTATACTGACTTCCATTCAGGTATGATTTTTATATTTCATTTGCAATTCCAAAAAGGCTGAGATGTTTATGGCTTCTTTTTTTTTGTTGATTATAGAAATTAGAGAAGTAGGCCAACTCAAATATGAAATAGGAGTAAGAGATGTATTTAGAAACTTTTATAGGCTTATCCATCTGTTTTTTTCTCATAAGGAAGCACTCAATGTCTTGTGGGGTTTACTCGAAGCTTCAATGAATTGCTCTTGAGATCCTAACTTGAACTTTTACTTTCGTTGGCTTTATAGTTAGCTCAGAGTTAAGCAATTGAATTGTTACTTGACCAAACATCTCACTACCTTGAGTTTGTGAAATAAATATGCTGGAAGTGGCTTGGTCAATATTTTTCACAACAGCACAACTTGATTTTGGGACTTCTGATGAGCAAGCTCTAATTCTTTTTTCTTTACATGCTCCTGAATAAAACAATATTGGATGTCAAGGCGCTTGCTATCTTCTTGGCTGTGCTATAGAAAATGCATTCACATTAACACATCTTAGGAAAAGTGTTGCTGGAAAAATATTTATATGATTTTGAATGCACTATAAGTTGCTGGTATAGAATAGATTAACTGAGGATGAATTTATTACATAACCTCATTAGTGCATATATTTTTATGTTAAGATATATTATAAGTCATAACCATGTTCCTCAGGGATTGGACATGCTAAAGATTGTTTATTGAACTTTCTAAAATGTCATTTAATTTAATAGAAGAATTGTTTTAGATATGATCATTTTGGGATTCATTTGATTAATTTTGGTAGTCTTATAATTAACTATCAATGGTCAACCCTCACCTCTTACCATCATTGAGTAGGACTAACCATGGAGATTTTAGGTGATTTTTTATCATTAATCGTTTTACCTTTTCTTCTGTTATTTGAAAAAAGAGAGGGAAGCAACATATCGTAATATCTCTCTTTCTAATTTATAATGTTATGTGGATATACTCTACTCTCTCTGTTTCTCTCTCTCTCTCTCTCTCTCTCTCTCTCTCTCTCTCTCTCTCTCTCTCTCTCTTTCTCTCTTGCTGATGTATTATCTTAGGGACACATACTTTAATATCTCTCTTTCTCTTTCTAATGTATTCTATTAGGGATGCATACACCAATCTCTCTCTAATTTATCTAGTCATTGCACTAACAGCTAAACAACCTCTTTTTCTAATCGTGGAAGTGGCTGGAGAGAAAGGGTGTAACGATTTTTCATGAAACAATTCTCAGTAGAATTATCTTTTTATTAGTTTTAAAAGGTGCATAAAAATTTTAAATTTAAGGATCTCCTAGTAAATTTTTGAAAGTACCCAATAATTATAATGACAAAAGTTGAGGACCTAAATATAGTCTTCCCTAACTTATCATAGAATTAGTAGAAATAATGAGCACACAAAAAATTGGTATTACAAAACCATTGATTTTTTCCCCTTCCTTTATTATGTTTGTTAATTCCACAAGGAAACATGTGTATAAATAAATTGCAAGGAATTTATTAGTATGTTTATTTGGAGTTATATCTAGTGCCTAATACCTTCCAAAGGTGGGTGGAATCCTTGATGGCGCGATCCATTAAGATGAATTTTATCGGTCTTCATATCCTTAATTTGATAACCAACAACATTAAATGAAATGGAACTGGAATTACCTTTAGTGAGATGTTAAATAGAGAGTAGATTGTATGAGATGTTTGGGACATGGAAAATATGAGAGAGAAGCATACTAGTAGATTGCCTGATGCATATATGGGAAGGGATTGGGCATTTCTTATGATGAGTTGTGATACATGGTAGAGCTTAGGTTGCTAGAGTTGTGTGCAGTTTGATCAAGGTGGGCGGTGTTACCGAATATTGAAGTGCCAATAAGGAGGGGCTGGCTGGCTTGCAGAGTGAGCTTGAGTGGAACCTGTATGCGTGATATCATATCTATGCTGACAATTGGCGTAAAATGGCTATGCTTGATGTAGATTTGGAAAATGAGGAGTATAGTGTTGGACTTGTTCCCACAGTAATGGGGAGAGAAGGTGTTGGATGTGGGAGGGAGAAATTCATGACCATAGTTGTTTAAGTGAGATTGACGTCCATGCCCTCAACCCTTGGAAGTAGTTTGTGAAACAAGGCAGCAAGAAGAGTAGCCAATGGCTCCAGAGAAGGAAGAAGAAAGATGCGGAAGAGAGGAATTCATTCATATTAACAAAGTGTTACAAAGCAGGTAATATATAGATAGCAAAATACATGTATAACGAATAAGAGAGGGACACGTGTCCACTACAAATCAAGAAGGTATAAAGCTTACGCAACATGTATATCTTAACAGGCCCCTCAAACTGATGCGCCGGAAGAGGTAACCAGTTTGCTAGATAGGAGCTAAAATCGTGGAGCTGCAAGAGGCTTTGTTAGCAGATCCGCGAGTTGATCTTTAGTTGAGATGTGATGAATTTGAATGGTCTTGTCTTTGGTGTAATTTCTGATGAAATGATAATCCACCTCGATGTGTTTTGTACGAGCGTGGAACACAGGATTGTTGGCTAAAGCAATGGCTGAGGTGTTATCACATAGAAGTGTTGTAGCAGTGGGTTGAGGACAGTTGAATTCTTGGAGGAGACAACATAACCAGGTGACTTCGGCAGCGATAGAGGCAATAGCCCGGTACTATGCTTCGGTGGATGAACGAGCAACAACGTTCTGTTTCTTGACGCTCCAAGATAGAAGTGACGAGCCCAAAAAGGTACAATAGCCGGTGGTGGATTTTTGATCAGTAGAGTCTCCAGCCCAGTCAGAGTCTACGTAGGTGAGTAGGTTGAGTTTTTGAATTTGCAAAAAGAGGTATACCAAAGTGTAAGGTGCCTTGAATATATCATATAAGACGTTTAAGAGCATCAAAATGAATAATTAGAGGATTTTGCATGTGTTGACAAACCTTGTTGACTGCGAACGAGATATCGGGTCTTGTTAAGGTGAGATATTGAAGGGATCCCGCAAGTTGGCGATATAAGGTAGGATTGGAGAACGCACCAGAAGTGATTTGTTTGCAGGATGTTTTTAATTGAGAAGGCGTGGAAACCGGTTTGCAATTTAATATGCCCGCCCGAGATAAGATGATTTGCACAAACCGAGTTTAATTTAGGTGCAATCAGGGAGACGACAAGTACAACCCGAACGGTTGGAATTTTGGCGACGGGACTGAATGTTTCCATGTAGTCCAATCCATATTCTTGATTGAATCCTTGGGCCACTAGTTTAGCTTTGTACCGAGCAACTATGCCATCGATAAGATATTTGATTTGAAACGTCCTTTTAGATCCGAGATGTTTTGATTTGGCTGAGAAGGGATGAGATCCCATGTACCTTGAGATTGAAGTGCTTGAAATTCTTGTGACATGACATTACGCCAATATTCTTTCTTGGCGGCTTCAACATAGGTAGTGGGATCGGATTGTAGATTTTGATGAAAGAGATTGAAGATGGTTTTGGGCTTTAGATGACCAGTTTTAAACTGAGTTTGCATTGGATGAGTTGGAAGGAGAGCGACGGGCAGAGTGATAGGAAGCTGATTCGAATTGGAAGAAGGATTAGGTGAGTGTAGAATATCTTGATTGAGGATAGGATTTGGCACGGGCGAATTGGAGACATAACGGGGTTGATAGGATGAGCTGATATGGGATTTGAGGCGGTCGGTTTGGTGATGAGGTCATGCGTGGTGTGAAGTGTTGAAGTGGGGACCAGTGTAAGAGGAGGGATGAAGTTTTGAGCTGAGAGAGGCTGTGTGAGAGCTGACCCCAGTTGATAGACCTGTCAATTTCGGGTTACGGGTCGGGTCAACCCAAACCCGAAACTGACCCGACACTATTCGGGTTCGGGTCGACCCGGCCCGTTTTTCAATACGGGTCAATTTTCTAGACCCGAACCGACCCGCTTCGTGTTCGGGTCAACTCGACCCGACCCGCGGACTTGCGCGGAACGGCCTCGCCGCCGCTGGAATTCGCGCGGAACGGCCTCTCCGCCGCTGGATTTCGCGCGGAACGGACTCGCCGCCGCTGGATTTCACGCGGAACGGACTCGACTGGGGGCTGGGGACGCGACCCGCGAGTCTGCGAGTGCGACCGTCGACCAGCCTGGCTCGACCGCTCGAGGCAGTGGATGCGGGGGCCAACGGGGCGCTGACAGCGGGCTGGGGGCCTAGGGCAGCGGGCAGCTCGGGCTAGGGGCCTGAGGCAGCGGGCAAGGGGCAAGGGCGGGAATCAAAATTTTTTAAATTAAACGGGTTTTCGGGTTGACCCGACAACCCGTCGGGTCAACCCGAACCCGATCCGTTTTTGCAACAGTAAATTGAAGTGTTACAGAGCAGGTAATATATAGATAGCAAAATACATGTATAATGAATAAGAGAGGGACACGTGTCCACTACAAATCAAGAAGGTATAAAGCTGACTCAACACGTATATCTTAACAATTTGGACTGAATGGAGCTCTCAAGTAGTCTCAGTAGCAATGTTAGTTTTCTTCATTGCAAAGCAGGGACTAATGATTATCCAAAGAGAGTGGTTGAAGGTTGGTGCATATCAAAGCCCTACATGAGGTCCTGATTGGGTACCCATTGGGTACCCATATTTTACTCGGACGGGCTTCACCCACCCACACCCACCCATAGTGACTTCCGGGATTTCGTACCCACCTATACCCACCCACTTTTCATGTTTTTTGAATGCAGTTTGCCACGGGCTGATGGCCTTGAGGCTTATTCTCATTTGCTATAATGGCAAATTTTCAATTCGCATATCAAAATTTATCATCTTCGTATCATGGTTAAGTGCTGCACAATATGTAGTGATGATTGCAGTAGTATAAGTAAGATATATGGTGATTAGCAATGTAAATCGATTTATCTCTCGATGTTTAGTACCCACCCATAAGGCCATAGGCGTACCCATACCCATTGGGTATGGGTGGGTACATGGGTGGGTGTGGGTATGGGTACCCAATGCAGGGCTCTGGTGCATATGGCGGTCATGAAGGCTTGGTATGATGGTGGGAGGCCGTTTACTATGTAGTAGATAATGTCTTTAAGATCGAGAGTGAAGCTGGCAGCAATAATAGAATCCACTTTGCTTTGATAGTGAAGAGATGTTGGGCCATCTTTTGATCCTTCTTTGTGATGGTATGAAGTTCTTTTTTTAGCTGGATGATGCAAGAGGTGGTTGGTGGATTTAAGTCTCCTCACAAAATGATCCAGATCTTGGCTCAACTGTCTAAGTTGAGGACATATGGGAGGAGAGGTCAGGAAATAGTTGAGTGGGGAACTATGGCTATGTTTTAATCGACCAACAGCCAAGTATTATAGCTGAGATTTGGGGTATTAGCACCATCATCTTTTATGATTTATTTGGTCGGGCAAGGAGTAGAGCCATCCATGAAACCATCAAAGCCATTGGCCACGAAGATTTTCAAGATTTGAGACTTCCATGTGGGATGGTTCTTAGAGTTGAGTTAAACAGTGATAATGTTCTTGATGTTAACATCAAGGACCTGAACTAGGAGGTTATAGGAGTGTTCATCTTTTTTAGAGGGGAGTTGGTGGCTTCATACTCACGAGTAAAGTTGGAGAGATATTTCAAATTTATACATGTTTTGGTGATAGAATTGTCACGGGAAAGGAAGGGAAAAATGTAGGAAGAGGAGTGTCCTTGGGATTATGCCCTTATACCATATAAGGAAACTATAACATCTACATAAAAAAATAAGGATAGGTATTATATGGAATTTATAAAGAGGAGATAATATCGGATTCAATAACATTACTGAGCTAAGAGTAGTAAGCTCTATAACTTATAGTGGAATATTAAAAGCAGGAGCCACTTTTTTAATTATTATTATTATTTTAAGACAGATTATATGAGGAGGTTATAATCTAAGGGCTGAGATTGAACGAATGCAAGTAGTGTTGTCTTAGGTGTAAGAGGTGGTTTATAGTTCTTTAGTGTGATTAAAAACAACCCCAAATCAAATAGGGAACTCAACAAGCTATCTTATACCTCACCAAAACACCTAACCTAAATCAAAATAAAGCCTTAATCCTAAAACAATTGACGCCCTTATTGTACTCAATCTTTCCTCAAATCTATTCCTTCTCTCCCTAGTGTGAAATCAATGGTACGCCTCAGTCTATCCCTTGCGCACACATATTAAGTAGTTCATTTATTTCATTTAAAAAAATGGAATTACCCAAAAAGTTTCACTCAACCTAATTATGTCAAATATGATCAAATTCTAGGTTGATCTAATAAAAATCAAGCTACTCCATGGACTAAAACAACCCAATTAACCAACTTGGTTGACCTACTAGGCCAACCCAACCTACCTAACTCGATCAATTAGAACTAGTCGACCCAACCTGAGCACAATTTAGCTTATCTTTTACATTACTATAAAAATTTGTGTATTACTTTCATCTATCATAAGGCATGCAAACCTCCACCTTTCAAAGATAATATATCTAAGTTGATTTAAAAAAAAAAATTCCCTAACATGAATATAATGTTCATGAGAATGTAAGGTATTTTCCTTCTATCAATATTGATGTAGATGGAGTCATCCTTTTCCTTCGCTCTTCTTCCTTGTCACTTCAATTTACTGTTGATTTCTATGGGATGAATTTCCCCATTCGTTTTACCTTTCTGGATGGATTTCCCATATGCACCAACAATGTCTAGCTCTTTAATCAGAAATATTTTAATTCTTCAATAGTTGATGGAGCATTGGTGAGTGGCCTTTGACACTATTATTTTTTCTTCACAACTTTTTTTTGTAATTTACAATTTCATTGTTGACTAAGTATGTTTGCTCTACATTTCCAGTCTCTTCTCTGTGACCCAAATCCAAACTCTCCTGCAAACTCCGAGGCCGCTCGCTTGTTCAGCGAGAGCAAGCGCGAATACAACCGGCGAGTGCGAGACATTGTAGAGCAGAGCTGGACGGCTGACTGAAAGGAAGGAGAGCCAGCTATCACCTTTCCTGGGTAGTGTTCTGCTTCTTAACATAATTATGCCATACTTGCAGATCTGTTTTGGCATTTACCTTCTCAATTGTTTAATCTTGATTGCTCTTTGACTGCTTATATGTGTTGTGCGTGGAAGCCCTGTTATATTAAGCAATACTTGTTGGTTTATTGTTGAATAAGTTACTGCTGTAAGACCATTATGTGCAGATGGTGATTATGTACAGATGTGCAGCAATGTAATAGTTGTCTGCTAGTTTTATATGCAAACCAATTTTGTTTGGATAGGTAGGTGCAAACACAAAAGTTTCCAATCCCAAACAAAAACTTGATTCCAAGTACTAATTACAGACCTGATCTAAGTAGAAATTTGCCTTCAAAGTGGAAGAATGTTAAAAACTTCTACATAATGAATAATATTATAAGGATATGGAGTGGATTGGTTGAAAAAATGTAGCAGGAAGGTAATCTAGAGCTAGGATTAATTATTCTGTGCGGACGCCGAATGTCGTCTGGAGATCAACCAGAATGCGCCACATCAGCCCTTCGCTCGGTACCGCAGCTTGGTACTGTTGACGTAGTACATTCTGGTTGGTCTCCGGACAACATTCTGCATCCGGTCTCCGCACAGAATAATTTCTCCTAGACTAGAGTGATAGTTAGTTCCTTGGAAGAGTCAAAATGGGATCATAGTTTTGACATGTGCATTGAGAAATCATTGATATAGCAAGTCCAATCTGAGAAAAGATTACTATAGTATAATTATAATGATAGTTTAATAATATCATCATAATGAAATGAACTACAACCAAATGTAAATCAGGCAAAATATTACAAATAATTTTTATGTTGTGTCAACCCAATGAGAATTTGCTAACATTGTAATAACAAAGAGGTCCAATTAACAAGCTATGAGGTTTCCTCTTAGGATTGTTTTAATCAAGATTGTGAAAATCTGATCGGACTTAAAACTGATAAAAAGGGGGTTTAAAGTTCAATGATTTGATCGGAATTAAATTGGATGATGTAATAAATATTAAAATTATTTAATTATAATATATATATTATATAATAAATAAATCTTTAAAAGTGAATATATAATTATTTCAATTAAGACACTTGAACAAGTTTGATTAAAGAGATATAAAGTGTGTTAAGAGCTTGATTATTCATTAATATAATGTATATATGAGCATTAAATATATTTATAAAAATTAAGAAAATATAATAACAATTTATAAATATAAATATCATTTATAATAAGAGTAATATTTAATATAATATATAAATTTATAATAACATAAATTTATATTATTCTTATAATATATATTATAACAAAGTTATGATATATAAATTTGTTATGACATGAAAAAATTGTACCTCAAGCAATCCAAATTTTTATTCCAATCAGTCCAAATTTGTAGCCTAACTAAGCTCAAATTAACATTCTAACTAATGCAACTTTTTTAGTCCACATCATAAGGGAGTTTGAGGTAATTATCTTTATTTCTTTATATAGTGTGAAATACATATTTTTTATAACAAAACTATATTATTTGAGATGATATTCATATATTATGATGTAATTAATCTTCAAATTTAATAAAAATATTTAATAATTTTAGAAGAATTTAAAAAATTAAAATACATATGTTAAAATTTAATTAAAACAAAAATAGATTTTTATAGAACCGGCCAATTCTTCCCAACCTGGATCGGTTTAACGGTTTACTTGTTGAATCGCAAGTTTTTGCTGGTTTAGTTTGAATTGATGCGAAGCCAATTTTTAAGCTGGATCAGACCAGACATCTGATCAGTTCGCAGTTGAATCGGTTAGTCCGATCTGATCCGATTTTTAAGATTATGATTTTCATAATTCAATCCTTTAGGCTAGCCCATCAATTATAATAGTAGTATTAATATCCATACTTCGTAACAACAATCAATAATAGAAATAAGTGTCTTAGTATCAATATACGTACAATATCAATATATAGTAATAAGTATCCATATTCAATAATCGATATCAGTATTCAATAATTAGTATTAGTACCAGTAATCAATATCTCTATATCAAATATTTAATTATAGGAATCTTTATCTTGATTCCGCCTTTATGACTCCCGATCAGCCGCCCCTTATCTCAAACAATATATTCCTTACAACTCCTCTTGAATCATATAGATCAATTGCCCCTACTCTTTATATCTCTCAATTAATTTTCAGCTCCTTATGACTCTCATCAGTGAGTCTTAAGGTTATCACATAGAGGTTATTATTTCATACATTTAATATCAATTAGAATATCCTTTCAGTTAGATTAGTATCTCATTTCAATACATATCAGTCCTATCAATCATTTCAGCACATTTTACATTTTATTATTATCATATTAGATCACAATACAACATTTTGAATCCATTTTCAATAAACCTTTTTCCTGCTCATTTCATAGAAATATTCATATACATGTTTCTAACTAGTGAAAATGTAAAAAAATCATATCATATTTTTCAGAATGATCAAATTTATAATATATCAAAAGTTATATAGTGAAAGCTTATGAAATAAGGAGATAATATATTTTTGACAAATTTAATAGAGATAAAATTCATAGAAATCAAAATCATCGATAATAGAAGTAAGAAGACAATTACTTACAACAAGTAATATAATTTTCTTAACAAAAATGATGGACGAAAAAGCCCCGAAGATTCTCTTTTTCTTTCCTCTCTCCTCCCTCTTTCCCCTTCTCTTCTTCCTCCTCTAGTTTCTTATGGGGCAAGGCAGCATTGAATGGAGGAAGGGAGAGGGATCTATATATATATATTAGTGCACGACATTGCAGCGTTTTCAACTGTATCCTGAATTAATGTAGAACAAAGACGCACATGCCACGATGGCAATTTTTTGCACCGCTGTGCTCTTAAGCCAATGTCACTGCATTATAAAGCTTAGCACTACAACGCCTCAGTTCAAATAGAAATTCGGAATTTTTTTTAACCCTTTTCATATTTCTAGGTTATTACAGAAGGCTTAGTGAGGCGAGGTGATTATATGATGGTTTTCTGGTGATAATGATTGATGATGATGGCCATTCATGTCGAATGCTAGGCAAAGCTCTCTATAACTTCAAGTATAGGTTTAGCTTCAAATTTCCCTTCATATAATAAATTTGGGCCTATTGATATTTTTTTTAAGAGTGAAAATTTTGTAATTTAATTACAAATTCTAAAATACTCCATCAAATGGCTCATATGGTTTCTCTTGATCATAAGCTATTCTTTCAGCTTTTAAGTGCCTTAAGAACTCATAATTGAGTGGTCTTAAGCTCATTGAATTTCTCTCATTAAGATGCTCATTTTAATTATAAGTGTGATTTAGAGATCATTTGGTCCTTCAATGAATATCAGGAAGTTTATGATTATACTACAAGTGTTCGAATTGCTACCATCTTAATAAACACAAAATTATTCCTTCATGATTGAAGTAGCCCATCAGTAGCAAAGCATAAATTTAGCTTCCAAAAATCTTCTCTTAATGTGAGCTTAATGAAGGTATTTTGAAGATTAATATTCTTGAATTTCTTATTACAATCCAAGTAATTCTCAATCAACTGTTTGTGATAATCTCCTCAAATTTCTCCTATGAGAGAAATTCATAAAACCTCAGCCCCATGATCAAAGCAAATTCAAATATTCCAATGTGTGTTATTACCACCAAAATTAAGCACAATGGAACAACTATTATTCTTTTTCATCTTTAGCCTTCCTTAGGAGAAACAAGTGGATTAAGGCCCTCGAAAGTTACATAACTAGAAAAAAAAAGGAAGAGTTGGTTGAAGGGATATTGATTGGCCCTCTCAAAGAGTTCGATTATTTCAAATTGATTGATTGTTTTTTCCATCACTCCCAACTCTATATGTTACGGTTATATTTTAACACCTCTCTTTAAGAACAATAAGTCTAGACATCTACATATAGGTATACCATTTACCTTATGTTGCTACAACTCTATATGTAGTTTAAAGCAACAACTCAACTATTTACATCATTTTCTAGACAATTATAGAATATAAATTGAAATTTTACTGATTTAAGGATGAGAAAAATAGAATTTTTTGTTAAAATGTTGAATTTAAATTATATAAAATCATGAATACTTTCATAAAAAAATAAACAATTTCTTGAATGTTATAAGTGCACAATTATGTAAAAGATGTACACAAATGAAAAAAAAAAAAAATCAAAACATCATACCACAATTTTATGCTAAAATTATTGGCCATTGACATTTTTATCATATAGATATTAGACAATAAATATTAGATTAAGTCTTATTTTTATAGTATTTATTATTATACATTCCTTGAAATAGAAATACTATACATTACAACCTCCAATATTGATTTATCTTCATCTTATAAGGAGATAATTCTTAATATCTTTTGACAATTAATTATGGCTAAGAAATTTTCTCCATTGTAAAAATAAATAAATGCTTGGGAGTTGAAACCTCCACCATTAGGTGAAAGCAAAATTGGTTATCATTTAGTGTATAAAATCAAAATCAAATCAAATGGGTCTATTAAGCAATATAAAAATATAAAACATGATTGGTTGTTAACAAAATTCTCTCAACAATATAATATAATTTATAAGTAGACTTTTGCTTCTATTACAAAAATGTCCACTATTCATATTTAACAATATAGTATACTTTTTAACCAACTCCACTTTATATTATACTTGTGTTGGTAGCTTGATTTATCTCACCATTAGACAATTAGATAGTGCCAATGTTGTGCACATTATCAGCCAATTTATCCTAGTCTACTAATGTTCATCAAGTTGCTATTCTTTACATTTTCCATTACCTTCGAGCTCTCTTTTAGGATATAGTATTTCGTGTGGAGTCCGGACGTAACGATACGTTCGAACATCCACTTAAAATTTAACACTTGGAGTACACTTTGGTTGCACAATTTTTTTTTTTTTTTTTTTTTTTTTGCGCTTTACTTGCACTTTATCTATAATTTAGTTGCACTTTACTTAGGCCTTGACTGCTCTTTTATCACGCTTTTTTATTGCACTGACTATGCTTTACCTGCTCTTTAGGTGCGCTTTTAATGCACTTGGCTTTTTTATTAAAGTAAAAAATAAATTCAATTGAATATCCACGTGTCCACTCCATGTGTCAACATTTTATTAGAGTTCGACATACCACGTGAAATAATTTCTCTTCTTTTAGGCTTTTTTATTTTCATTAACATTTTAAAGTTGAGTGCTTATTTAAATATCTATTGGGCTAAGAATACAATATACCACAAATCTACCATTGGTTTCTGCATGTTTTATACTCTTATTTCTTATATATTAGTTCTCAATCTTATACAAAATCGGTATATGATTATATGGCTTTTATCATCACTAAGATAATTTAGCTATGATGATTGCTTGCTATACAAATGTTTTATGTTTATCATCCAACTTTTACAGAACTTGATTTTTCATTTAAAAAAAAATTAAAATTTTATTTGGAACAACTTTTAAATTTTTTAACTACAAATTTTTTAAATTAAAAATTTTGGTTCTAAAAAATTACGTAAAATAATATCTCGAATGAACTCTAAATCCATCTAATTTGATTATCATTTGGCCCATCATCACCTTCAACATGAAAAATTATTTTGTGCAGACATCGGACACCGTTCAAAGGCCAACCAAAATACGTCATATCATTTTTTGCTCGGTAGCTGGGTAATGTTGTATACCGGATGACGTGACATATTTTGATTGGCCTCCAGACCATCCAGTGTCCGCGCACATAATAATCTCTTCAACATGACAGCATTTTGTTTGCCATACTACATATTGCATATTTGTTTGCGAGTCCCATCCATTATCATGATTTCACTTTGTTTGTAGGCAATCTCTCAATATTTTTTACATTAACATTTCTAATTTCATTCTTCATTCTTTCTCCACCTACATTCTTTCTGCATGCTCATATTTTTTTTATTATAAAAACCATAGAAAGGATGAGCGATTCACAAAATTTCTGAAGCTCACCAACCCATACTTTACAAAAGCACTTGACTACTATCACTCATTTATAAAGAAATAACAAACTGGTCACTGACAAACATATCTACAGATCTTAGTGAGATTGCATTACAGTAAGGTAGAATGGATGTCCTCGGCTCATACCAGATGAACTTCTCGTCGCATCGTCGCCGGGCCGCCCTTTGTCAGACCGACTGGATGACTGTACATTCCAGTGCAATTCATAACTCGATAGATCAAATGTCCCAGGTGAGAAAATACAGATTCTGAGAGGAACATTAGCAGTAGATAAAGGTTGCATCTTGACTGAAGTAGAGCTTGCTGCACACCAAATAAAGGGAGAAATGCTTTGTGAAGATGATGAGGATAACTTCTCAGATTGAACATTTGAGATCTCTTTTATGTCATTCGCTAAAGATACATTATGCCACCCTCCTTGATTGGTGTTAGAATCAGAAATTAGATAATCTGAAAGCTTTGTTTCGGGCATGAAATCATTGGTGATGATTCTAATGGAAACTTCAGCGTTCAGACAGTTGCAGATTGTTAATTCAAGATCAATCTCACAGAAGGAAACAGAGAAATCATGGCTCATCACTCGAGGTCCCTCCATAAGCCACCATAAAGGTATCTCGTTAGTGATGCTGCAAAACATGAAAAAAATTGTTTGTTTTAGCTCATTAAAGATCTTAGAAGCTTAGATCCGAGAAGTGTTTCAGTTCTTAGAACTTGCCTGCAGTGACATGCATGAAAGGATAAAATGCTTGGGTGTAATCCTGTAGAACTGCTATCATGGAGCTCCGAAATCAGGATGAAGTCGATGTTGCTAATACCTCCCTATATAAATAAAAAATGGAGCTCAATATAGCAAGCAAGTAAAGATATATAGATATATGATGGGATGTGAAGATAAAAAATGGTAATTTTGCTTTACTGTAAACATATAATGAAACTGTGAAGCTATGAGTACTTCATAGAACAATCACCACGGATGAAAGATGAGGTGAACACAATGGAAACTAGTATAAGACAACAAACTCAGGCTTCGTTTGGGACGGCATTCTTTCTGCTTCTTAAAGCAGCCTTCTAGTACAAAAAATTTTAAATTTTTATACTAAAAAGCTGCTTTAAGAAGTAGAAAGAAAGCTGTCCCGAACAAAGCTTCAGTTTGACACATAAGCCTATGAATAGGCAACTTTAAGTTAAAATAAAAAATATTTGAAAAAAAAACCTAGAAAAAAAATTAATTTACAGGAGATGCCATGTTGGTAGGACCAAGGATTAAGAACGATTTACAAAAGTAATCCAAATTTACAGATATAACACTGAACGCAACATCTTTCACCAAAAGATAAACCTTGCAATGAGAACTCGATCAATTCAAAGCTAAAAAAAAAAACTATCATTTTACTTTTCTTTTTCAAGAATGGCTGAAAAACTTGTTAGACCGGTCCATTGGACCAGTCCAACCGGTCCAGGCGGGACCGGTTCACGGGCGGAATCGCAGAACAGGCGGAGCTTCCGCCAGAACGAGCGGCCCGACCGCTCATTTAGAGCGTTTTAGGAAGGATTTTTGGGGAGTTTCAGTGAGAAATTTGAATGTAGGGACTGTTTAGGGAATTCCTTTTGATTTGTATGCATTAAATAGTTGTTTTTTCTAGGGTTTGAGTATCTTGAATTTGGCTGAAATTTGAGATCTCTTAGATTTAGGTTTTCTTTGGGCTCTTGGCGTTGCCAGAGATTTGGGAGAGAATGATCCTCCTCTCGAATTGAGGATCAATTGTATCTTGCTATTTTATTCTTCTACCAGTAAAATACAAGCTGTTCTTCCAATTTTCTCTCAGCTTTTCCCTGTTTTTCCCACTGTTTTGCTGTTTTTCCTGCTGTGAACAGCAGTTTGCATCGAGATTTGCTGTAGAAGTGATTTGGAAATACTTGAAATCAAGTATTTCCTATCAAAACCCTGGCTTAATTTCCAATGCCTTGAATCTTAGTGACCAACATCACAAATTTGGACAGGCTAGTGTGAACAGAAGAACCAAAAACCAGCAGAAATTACAGCAAACAATAGAAAACCAGCACTTTTTCACGTTGATTAGCTTATGAAAAGGCGTAAAAGAACAGAAGAATGCTGAGCATATAAACCTCGGCAGTTTTTCCTTGGTGATATCTTTCTTGTTGGTGAAACTCCAGAAAAGGTGATCTGGATACATCAATCAGAACTTTTCCGTTGCCCTGAGCATCCAACTTTTCATCTTTTCCATGAAAGGCAAGCCCAGTTTCATATTCAAAGCTTTTACTACAATCCTGAACAAGGAGATCAATAAAAACTATGATAAAAAAAGTTCAAACCAGAAACATGCTTTCAAACAAATCTAAAATACTAAGGAATATGCTCTGCACTGCCAATACACATGCTTTTGTAGAATAAAAACAGCCGATAAAAATGAATAGTTGAAGCTTATTTCCTACAGGGTTCCCAATGTTTGGGCTTAAAGATGGCTCATGTCATAAATCTACCATTATTACTGTAACAGTGTGCAATTAAAAAGAAAGGCAAAGTATAGGGACCCGTTGATGTATTTAATCGAGTGCATTCCAATGGAACAATGAAGAAACTGCAAGCATGAACAATGACGAACTTACAATGTAGTCTAAAACAAAATTAAAGTAGGAGGGTGAATAAACGTAAAGCTAATCACAGCTTGCAATGATTGAGAGAACCAAATAAAGAAGAAAATAATGCAATTACAAGATGATAAATAGCGCAGCTTGGAAATGTGTTACTGTGCAGTGGAGAGAGTGTGTTACGTGGGAGGTCAGAGCTTTCAATAGGTACATAACAAGAAGGATGACGAGAAAAACCTAAAACATCAACGACCAAGTACAAAAGAAGGAAGAATAACCATAGGAGAGGATTGCCTGATGAATAGAGTGTGTTACGTGAGAGGTCAGAGCTTTCAATAGGTACATAACAAGAAGGATGACGAGAAAAACCTAAAACATCGACGACCAAGTACAAGAGGAGGAAGAATAACCATAGGAGAGGATTGCCTGATGAATAGCATTTAGAAAGCTTTAAATTGCATAGCATTGTCTGATTGCTTAAAACTTACCTCTTCAATTCACACACAACAAAATATATATCTAAATTCTTTTCCAGATGCATTTCTGTTAATGCCTTGCAGATGAGAAGCACAAATTCACCAAATGACATTAATGTTGAACTCAAGGACACTAGTTAATTGACATGGAAAACACTAATGTATCACAATTTTTAAAAAAATTGTCCTCCTAAAACCAGAGACCTTGTTTCACTTGCCATTTGTCATTCTCAGTTCAAACTTATGTCTTTATATTAGGGTTCACATACCTTCAGCTTAAAGAAGCAAGATAAAGCTTGACCAGCATGTAAAACCTTTAAAGGGCTAATAGTTTCATTTGCAGGCAGCCTTGAAATACCCAACTCATCGCCAACACATGACAACTGTTGCATAGAGAAACTCTCTGTACTTGTCCTGTTCATGATATCCATCCGCATAAGGAACTCCTGTAACTTTGATGGACATGGAGCTATATGGATTGATAAATCTAATGATGGCAAAACCTGAAAGAAGAAAAAAATACGGACATGGTTATTAATGACTAATAACGTCATTTTTCAATAAGGAAGCACTAGGACCTCCAAATACACCTAGAGAACCATAAAAGTACCGAATTCACAACATACCATTAATTATAAAGATGAGAAATGACCATCAAGCTAGGGTATAAATATCACTAAAAGGATGGATCCTTACAAAACTTACAACCATCCAAATTATCAATAGTTATGATCTCAATGTCCCTAATACAAAAATACAAATTTAGACGAAAATTAAAGAATTAAAAGTGGTTCAATTAGCTTTAGAAATCGCCTGCAAGATTCCTTTTTTTGTAATTAAATCATCTAAGAAAGATAAAGAGATCATTACGTAATTAAAATAGGTTAATAAAATGTAAAGGTAATCAACATCTTTCAATGAGGCAAATGCATGATAAAAAGTTTTTCGTAATCATTATGATTTCACTACCATAATTTGAACATTCTTTTATGCTCGTTCCAGAAAAATTGAAAAAAGAAAATATTACGAAGAGTTCATAAGCTATTACCTCCAAATCATAATGCATACGCAATGTCCTATAGATCATGTCACTAGAACAACTTTCAATTTCGTAATATACAGATAGATATAAGGAAATCTTTCCAGAAAAACTAGCGTGAAACCAGAGAGGCCAATAAAATGCAGCTCCTCCTTCTATAGTCACATCCTGCAGAGGGAAAGATGATCAATTTTTAAACCAACAATAAATATGCCCAATTAAATATAATACAACAGAAAAAAAAAATCCCCTTTCCTACTCACATTGGGGAAATAAAACAAAAGGTTCTTAAACTTCTGAGCATTAGCCGGAGCTTCCATACTTTTTGAAAATTTCTGCTTTTCAAGATAGCATGGAAAATCCATGTTAAAGTCTTCCAAATTCCCTGGACTCAAGAATCTCGGATGACTGATTGCCATTCTCATGTTCTGCAAGTCCATGTATGTCCTATTAAGCCAAACTTAATCTTCAAAAATAAAATAATAAAAACAGATGCAAAGGGTCCGATAAAAAGAAGCAGGAAAACAAACCAATGAGAAACAATTTCACCAGTTTCAGCACTTATAATGTAGTATATTACAAGTATTTAGAATTTTAAATTGACTAGTACATGGGAGTACTAAGATTATAGAGGCTTCTATGCAAGCAGAGAAATATTAGGAGGCCACTGGACCTACTCAGAGATGTCAATCATACCTTAACAGAGTATTCTGATTGATTTCTGAGCTCCATCCTAAGAAGCCTAAAATCACCTGCAAATGTAGTTCCAGGCAAGTTGTGGATGCATCCTTCAAGTTTTGGCAGACCCTGAAGAGAAAAAAGATTGATTGACTTTTCATTTCTTAAAAAAGGGAGGAAGAAAGCTAAAAGCCAGGAAAAAGGCAACAACCTTGATGACAATAAAATTAAGAATTCCCCCTGAAGAATTCCTGGCTACTCGTTTTCCTTTCTTATGTTTCATTTTCATATTAGGCTCAAAGTAATGATATCCAACAACAAGTTCAGATAACTTCCATCTAACTCCAAGTACTTTCAGCACTCCTTCTATTTTTGGCGTAGCATCAAGTTGTATCTAAAAAAAAAAACTGATAAATTATTTTAGAACACTAGGTAAACATGATCATGAAGTGTTATACTTGGAAAAGACTGGCTTTTGAACATAGAACTGTGATTTTACATATTTGGAGAAGATACATAGCTTCAAAAACAAGTGCAATACAAACTTACTGAGGATTTAACATGTAAGGCAGTTCAATCACTAGCATTTTCACAAGACAAGAAGGCTATAAGACAATGATAGCTCTTAATGATTTATAATAGTTAATATCATAGGAAACCACAGCATATCACGTTATGCACTCAATACCAGGAGTAGCTAAAAAATAAAAACCAGTGTTATATTGAATATCCAACAAAGCAAGGTCTCCATCAATGAAGAGTAACATCTTGATGGTTATTCTGCAAATACAAAGTATGAGGATGCGAATTATGCTTCCAATAATCCACAAAAGAATATTCTAAAGCATGTACTCATCTATGATGCACCAACACTTCTCTTCAAAGAGGTGTGCAGTGTCCGACAAGTATCCGACACGACACGCATCCGACATTCCTCCAACACGTGTCGGACACGCCGAAAACGTGTTCAATTAAAAAAATATTAAATACAAATTGGACACGCGTATCTTAAATATTTTATATTTTTTGTTTTAAACACGTATCTTAAATACAAATTTGATACTCAATGCTAGCAATTTCTACACCCACAACTTAGATATCTCAACTTTGTCCAACGCCTTCTGAACATCGACAACCAACGCCTTCTCAACATCGACAATAAATGCCCTCTTAACATTGACGCCCAATATTTACTTCATAACATCAATTCCTGACTCTCGACAGCATTATCATCTCCTCTCTCGATGACTAATAAATGACATCAACGCCCGACTCTCGACATCCTAATATTAATCATTTTAAGCTCAAATTCTAGTTAAATGATTTATTATTTCTAAATTATTTTAAAATTATAATTATTTAATTTTTATACACTATTTTTAAAATATAAAACTATAATATCATGTCCAACCCATGTCCGTATCCTATATTATCAATAATTGATGTGCCCCGTTTATGTGTCGTCGTGTCCATGTATGTGCATCGTAGGTACTCATTAAGTGACAGGGTCTGAAAAAATGAATCAGAAAAACAAGTGTTAAATTCCAGCCATCCCTTGGCCCTTGATCTTACGGCCAAAATGGGGATCTGTGGGCGTTGTTAAATCTCAGTCGTCCCTTTGCCCGTGATCCCACGGCTTACCTAGATCACACCAATCTCCTTCTATATTTGGGTGGCTGATTTAGGAAGGATTATATTAAGGCAATTATGCATGATTATGTAGTTATTTGTTTCTGTATTAAGACATATTTTATAGATCTATAAATAGGGATAATTTTGTACATTAAAATTAAGTCTTTTACTTCTCCAATTCTTTGAATTTAACATGATATCAGAGCCTAAGGAGATATAATCAGTTTGTCCCACCACCGGCCTTCATTGTCATTACCATTGGCAGATCTTGCATATAGAGGAGACGGGACCTTGCGCCTTCGATCCCTGAGATATACCAATCGGAGGAAGCAGAGAGGAGCGGCCTTCATTTCCCTTGCTTCTTGGACAGAGATCGAACGAGAGTCGAGCCTCTAGTGCCCTCTGTATCATGCGTGCGACCAAAGAAAGTTGAGACAAGAGTCTCGCGTACATCTATAATGGCGACATCCATTGCATCTAGGCGAGATTGTGCATGCGGCCAGAGAAAGCGGAGATGGAATCTCACGTGCAGCAGCATGCAGAGAAGGATCGTGCATCTGGATAGGATCATGCGTGCGACGAAAGGAACCTCTCTCACGTACATGAGAAAGAACGCATGCGGCAAGAAGATCAGCCGTGAAAACCCATTCGTGCATATGAACTGAGCCAAATAGAAGCGCCGCCTCCAAACAAGAGTTGTTATAGTTCCTGATCTACTCAACAAGAATCAGCTTTCATTGTCGTTGTCAGAATTCAAAGGGTAAAATTCCATGAAGCCTTCATTGCTATCCAGGATCTTGCAAATAGCCTTCACTCCTATCACTTGGCACCACAATGCTGAAATTAATTCCTCCCAGAGCGTGTTGACCAAATTGAGGATCTATGGTGCATCAAGGAAGAGGGGATCTCCAAAATATGCAACTTTTCTATCGCTTAAATGAGAAGAACTATCTGAAGTAGTAGTAATTTGTGAAGACTTACTTGAAAGGGAAAGGAAAGTTGAATCGCCTCCTTGGAGTAGGAGCAAAAAAGGAGATCCTAATTTTTTTAACATGGGATAAAACGTACTCCATTATTATGTCATGGTTGTGGAATTTCGTGTCTCAAAAAATTAGTGATACTTTTATTTTCCTGACTACTGCTAAACGGCATATGGGATGCTGCCAGACAAACCTTCTCAAAAGCTCGGGATGTTGAAACAAAATCAAGATGGAAGCGTGCTCAGGGCGTACAAGAGGCTTCTAGACCACGGAAGTGCAAGAAAGGCTTGGATGACACAATTGTTGGTTCAAAGATAAAAAAATTGGTGGCCAAATGATCATAGGTTTTATGATGATATTGTCGATTCTTTTAATTAAAGTACAAGAATGCATAAAATTATATATGATGCTGATGCAGAGGTGCTACTCCTAAAGAAAGAGCAGTGGGAGTTTATTGAAGGTGAAACAAAGATGCATGGGGCGCAGGAAAATGATGAAACCGATGTTGCAGATATTCTTACCAAGGGACTTGATAACTCTACCTTTTTTGGACTTATTACCTTACTGAGAATGATAGATCTGTATTCCCCAACTTGAGGGGAGTGTTAAATCCTAGCCTTCCCTTAGTTTGTTTCCACGACCAACATGGAGATCAGTGGGAGGCTCACTTGGATCACCCGAATAAATCTCAGCCATCCCTTAGCCCTTGATCACACGACCAACATGGGGATCCGCGAGAGGCTCACCTAGATCATGCCGATCTCCTTCTATATTTGGGAGTCTGTTTAGGAAGGATTATATTAAATCAATAATGCATAATTCTATAGTTATTTGTTTCTTTATTAAGACATCTTAAATAGATCTATAAATAAGGATAATTTTGTATAATAAAATTAAGTCTTTTTCCTCCTTGATTCTTTGAATTTAACAAAATCTATCACATATTTTTTATTAGATGGGCCTTTATCAATACGTGGATTTTGAGAAATTCATCATAGTTACGTCTCTAGAATTGGTGCCCGAGTACTCTAAAATAAAAACCAAGAAGAACACCACTTGAGCCAAGGCTTTTAAATAAGATAATCAAAATAGATTTCCATTTTTAGAGCCAAACAAGCAACTAGCCAATAGCACTCATTAATTCATCCTGCATGTCATTTTCACGAAACCTAAGACAAGTGCTACTATGAACAGTTCATAATAGTTGTCGTGTGCAATAGAGATAACACGGCCATCATCGGGGTAAACTCGCTTCACAATTGTTAAAAATTTCTTTTTGGTTAGTACCAACAAGCACATCACTTGCAAATTCATGCTAGACTTGTAGTCAATAGGTGAATTCTCATATGACCTCTTTGATCATTGCATATTTTTATTAAATTTTATATGGAGTCAAATTACACCTAGTGATAAAAGATATAAAAAATAAAAATAATAAAATAATTAAAAAATTGATATAAAAAAAATTAAAATAATTTAAAAAAATTACGACAAGCTCTTTCCTTATTGTGCATATTAAATTAGAAGCATTTTTATGAGAATGAGAATGCTGAAATAGTCACCCCATTATGATAGTTCCAAATAAATCACCTATCATCCAAACGTGTATGGGTAGCTTCTACTAAGTTACATTTACATTTCTTCAATTAATCAACTTTATATTATTTGGGATCTATTTTTAGTAAACCTTTGCAATTTGATGTTGCTATTGCCCCCATCTTTTTAGGTTATCAATAACCTTGGTCCCGATAGAAATACCGGGTACCTCTCCTCTTCATAAGAAGGTGTTGATTGATATATCGTCTTGTGGTTACTGGCAAAATGTTGAATTTGAAGGCATTTCTAACTATTGCTTTTTCTAAAATATTTTTTAACACATATACTCTAGTTACTTCAAAGCCCGTCTGGATTTAAGAAATTCAATTGATCAAGCCCAAGAAGCACATTCAAATAGCCAAACATTCATTCCACCTCAATGATTGCTACTTCTTCATTAGTTGAGGTGTGCGCTCAAAATTTAGAATAAATTGATCTCTTAAAAGTTGCAGTTAGTTTGTTCAGCTCTTTCAATCCATCAATTTCATCAACCTCATAAATGCATAATATAGATATTTATCCTCATACTTTGGAAGTTCCTCTCTCTACTATTGGTAAAGATACAAAAGATGATGATTCATTACATCCTCTTGAATCGAATGGGAGCATTATGAATGCAAACATGTAGGTGGATAGGAGATTTCATATCTTATTCATCAGATGGGGCAGTAATGAGAAAAAAAATTATCACTTACCTATTTGCATCAAGCTTCAAGATAGGCGGGCAATTGAACTTACACAACATGATATTTTTATTTAATGCTATTAAACATTTTTTTCTCTGTCAATTTTTAATAATTGCCCTTGTTATACTTCTATCATTGCCTTGTTATGAATTTGAACCACTTTTTACTATTTGATACAACAAAATAATAGCGTAAAAACACAACCTTCCTTTCTTAAAACATTGACAAACATAAGCAAGATAACAATAATATTAACACAAAGGCACAATACAACTTATAAAAACTTAAGAATGATACAGTGGAAGGGTAACTTGTGGAGAGAAGAACTAGGTAGAAGACTTAGAAGTAGGGAAGAAGAGCTCTCAAGCTTTGGAAGAAAACACTCAAGTTTTTAGAGATAAATATCCACTTCACCAACCTCCCAACAGCAGCCAACATGTCATTTAAATAGGGGAAAGAAGCTCAAAAGACAACCAAAGCAGCCAATATCTCAAAAAATAGCCCCCAATCAGCCACAACTCTCCAAACACCAAATAGCCAAAGAAACATGAGCCAAGCCCATTTAGATGAATTTCAGCCCAATAATAAATACCCAAGGAATATTTTTTTCCTACATCACTATTTAGGACGTATTTTCTCAACTTCGATTATATTTTTTTCAAACATTATACAAAATGGGTTTTTAACTTAGATAAACATTTGCAAGTAGATTTGCTGCTACTCGTATCTCAAGGTCTTTTATAAACACTTTTTTTTTTGTAAAAAGGAATGTTACCTTGTTGGAAAAGGTGTGGATTAGCTTACAATCTTCTAGATATTTGCAAAAAATAATCTATAAAAGCACCCCCCCTCCCCCCATGTTGTTCTTTCTATAAAGTCATTCGATATATACTTTTTTAATTATTTTAAGACTTATCAAGATCTAAGAACATCAAACATTCGGCCATAAGAGGGACTTTCAAATGGAAAAACCTCTTCCTACTACTGTAACAATTGATGCTCCTCGCCCATCGCTCAAATTTGCATTCAGAATTTAGAACCAATTTACTTACCTCTAAAACCGAGGCCTATAAAGCCTGCTACTATCAGCAAAATAAAAGCATTCACTTCTTTTGCAAGTAAGTCAATAGAATTTGATTCTCTACTGGAAATTCCCCTTATACTTTGTAACCTAAAGATTATGATTGGACCATTATAAGTTATGATGTTTTAATATATAGAATTTTCAAATCATATTCGTTAAATAATAATACATTTAAAAAAAAATATTCGCAAGGGCATACGAGTACTTAAAATTGTCCCCTCTATGCTATGAAGAGCGTGTACATGGCCTACCCGTCTCGGAGCATGTACAGGGCCTACCCGTGCAAGCGTCGCATCGGATTTCCTCCCACCACGCTATAAAGAGTGTGTATAAAGGGTCCTCCAGCTCGCAGCAAATGCCAAAAACTAGATTGTTTCTGGAGGACTTGAGTTTGAAACCATTATACCTAAGTGACGACAAAAATCGAAAATATGCACAAAAGAAAATCTCCTCCCTCTTTCTCCTTTTTTCCCCTCTCTCCTCTTCCTTTTTTTTTTGCATTTTATTCTTTCTTTTTCCACACACACACTATATATAGTGAGTTGGAACGAAAGGACTTGCGATTTCATTGGCTTGAAGGAGAATAGGTAATCGATACAGTGAGCTAAAACGAACCATGTGGTTTGAGGCTATGGGGGTCTCAGAAGTCGAGTGAACTGAAGGCGGTAGCTCGTGGGAAGTTTGGCTCCATGTGTGTTATCGATAACTTATGAAAAGCTAAGCAAGACTACTATTTGCTGAAGGGAGCAAGCAGGTCGATTGCTGTGGAGACTGGAGAATGGCTTTAGAGGGAGTCAGGTGCAGATCGATACTAGAGGCATAACTAGGGCCGAATTCTGAATGTTGGATGGGAAGCTACAGGCGGGAGGGAACTTATGCGAGCGAGATCTAGAGTTTGGAGAAAGAATTGAATCCCTCGAGTGTAGTGGCTCGTGAGTTATGCAGCTATGGGAGGTAAGGTTAGAACGTGAGACTTGCGGTAGACATAGGAAGATGGAGGTAATGTTTGATACAGATTTTCGTGCAAAGGGTGTTAACGGAAGCTTGTGCGAGTTTAGCTGAAGGCTCGTGTGTGGAAGAAATAGGATTCACAGAGATGAGAAGCAAACAACACCGAATATACAGTGCTTTCGGTCGGATTTGAGCGGGTTTTTCGAAGGTGTGCATATATATTTTTTTTAATTTTGATTTTTTTTTTGGATTTGCTGTAGAGGTTAACATTATCTCGTGTTGTTTTCCTATACTTTTTAATGACTCACCATTTGGCTTTATGATGGATGTATTTGATCATTTTTCTGTAATCTAGCAATTCTTGATAATTTCCCTTCTTGTACTCATATTATCATCTTGTTATAAAATTGCACTTAAAAAAAAATCTCAAACCGCTTTTATTAGTTTCATTTCTTGTAGTCATGGCTAGAGTCCTAGTAGAAATGAGTGTTAATATCCCTTTGGAGAAGAAGATTTGAATTGGTTCCATCGTAATTTTCTTCTTGTATTGGTCCCAACTTCATAGGTTTCTTCTAAGCTCATCCAAAATTGCAGATATCATATTTTATTAATGAGAAATAGCCCAAAATAATCCTTCAACTATTTCGCATATAACCAATTTAGTCCAAAAGAACCACATTTATACAATTTAATTGATGGGGACATCAGATTTCGACACGTGTACCATCGCCGGAGGCGCAGATTGATGGCCACGATCCAGAGTCTCTATTTTTGATGTATTCGCATTTTATGTTATTTCCTTTATTTTCCTAGTTTGCCCCTGAGGGCATTGTTTCACTTATGTAGCCCTGAGGGCATTTACGTCATTTTATTTTATATTTATTTTGGGCCTCTTTATATGAGGCATGAGGGATTGTAATAGTTAGTTTTTTATGAAATGAAATTTACTACTTGTTCTCTTTGTGAGTTCCTCCCTCCAAGATCTCTTAGAGAGTTCGTCGGAAAAACTAGATCTCTTTGTGAGTTCTAGTTTTCATACTACCTAATCTTGTGGAAATTCAAGGTAAAGATAATTGAGGTTAGTAAATCCGTAGTCGTCGAATTCCTAGAACTCCATTTCTCCCTCCCCTTGCTCTTGCCGCCGCCTCCTCCAAGTGACCCAATACCGCCGGCCTGAAATTTAGCCGCCGCCGGCCAGCCCCCAACGGCCAGCAGCTGGCCACCCGCCGAACAGCCCAGCAGCCCATTTCCGCCGCCTCCCCTTCTTGGAGCTTCCCACCGTTTGAATTTCAAATCTCATGAGTTATTAACTTTCCTAATTGGTGATTATGCAATTAATCCAGCCCATTAAAGAGATTAAATCCAAATTTGGTCTCCCTCTCAATTTTAAATTTTGGGAAGTTACTTAAGCTCTAATTAAATCTGAAATTAAAAATTCAGATCTAATTGATTTACTTACTTAAACTTGGGCCCCACTCTCATAACCCCTTAATCCCTCTTCCCCCTCCTCATATGGCCGGCCCCCTTTATTGGCCTTCTCTCTCTTCCAAATGACATAAATACACCAATAAATCAGCCCAAATTCCTTCCCCTTTGCCGCCCCATCAATCCCTTTGGAATTAATTTGAATTCCTCAAATTAATTCCCTCCCACCTCTATTAAAAACTGAAACTACGGCAGAATTTTCAGTTTACTGTCGTTGGAGCCTTTCTCTAGTTGATGATCTCAAGCTCTCAAGGCAATTCCTCTCCTCCTACAACCCGCCACCTTTTCCCTCTCCCTTCCCAACTATTATGCATTCATCCCTCCCGGCAAGATGCATGGCGGATCCGGAGCTAGAATGGGGGCTTGTGTTTGACGCCCACGGTAATCTTGACGTCCTACAATCGCCGTTTTTCGACGCGGGATTTGACTCCGACGACGACACCGTTGGAACTTCCTTGGATCGGATCCTACCGACCCTCATACACGTCATCGACAGACAACGTCCAGACTCCGAGTGGATCATTGACAGTCGCCCACCCGCTCCTCCAATTCCGACTTCTTCCCCGGCGACGAGTCCCCTTGGTATCACCTGTCTACTAATGGCATCGTTGAGTTTGCTTACAATCCTCCTCCGCTAGCCCTATTTTCGAGAGTAATTAAAGGACCTCAAGGTGAAGGATCTATATATTAAACGTGTGGCTTTTGTTTTCCTAGCTATTTACATTACTTGTATTTCTTTTGGTTTTATTGCGTAAAGGTTTTATAATCTTCAATTGTAGTCAATCACCATGTCTTAATCAATCATTGCTTTTTCTTGAACCCTACTTGAGAAAGCTAGAATTTATGGTTAATATGCAAAGTTAATAGTCTATTATTAATCTCTAATTTGCAATTCTTAATCCACACATGATTGCATTACATCATTAATCCCAGAACTATGCAAAATTTAATCGAAATGCTCCATCAAGAAGAAAATGATGAAAATTGAGATATAAGATTGATCCCAACTTAGTAGTCCCTCAATTATATAAAATTTATCTCAATTTAATCCCGAAGGGACTATTTGGAAGAAGGTTTATATAGTCGATAGAAAAAAATGGATTGATGCAATAATTTGGGGCTAAATTAGCCACATAGGAATAATCCAAGGATTAATTTTGGATTTTCCCTTTTTATTAATAATGCTAGCAATCAGGATATAAGGGAAAATTCAAATGATCAACATCAGCTAAAAAGTTCTAACTACTTTTGATATGGTTTGTATACAACTTTGAACTAACATTATATCCTATCATGGAATCAAAATCATCCCTGGGTGTCATTACCACAAAGGAGGTGACCAACACCTCATTTGCACACAAGATGATGCAGTCATATGTGGCTATTTTGTCTTTCATAAGCTCGCTGTTCGTGAACTGTTCCTTGTTGATTCCTATGCTAAAGTGTTTTAATTTCTCATTAAGTGGGCAGTTTTGGGTTTATTCAATTGGCTGATTTGGGTGGCTCATTAAGGAGAGCATTTATACTTTTTTTCTCCATCTTTTAGAGAAAGGGAGAGAGATTTGTGATGATTTTTGGAAAGTGAAACCTACGAGTTTATATAGCTTGTGCGCTATTTTTTTCTACCTCCCTATCTTTTAAAACTTGTCTCAGACTTCTATCTTCTTCTTCTCTCCACGATTCTCATTCCACATGCATCTTTCTTCTCTAAATTGTAAGTTTTAAGTTGTGTCGTGTCTTGTTCTATTATAAGTTATAAGTTGTGTTAGTACTTCTTTATTGTGTTTGTTTGTGTTATTTAAGGGTTTATGTGAATAAAAAATGAAGTGTGTTTCATTTGTATTCCTAAAGCAAGGTTTGTCTTTAGGTTGCATAACAATATAATTGATCCAAATCCTAAAGATGTATTATTTCCCTATGATCATCTTCTTGTTGGGTACATTGGTGATCTAGATTCATAATTTGATGGCTTTGATGTTAGTATTTCAACTATAGAATAATAATTGAAAAAAATGCTTCCAATTCTCTATAAACTGAGGAGCACAAATAGAAAGAAAATATATCATCACTCTCCAAGGTTTACCAGGCTTCAAACAAGATGCTTTAAATGAGGGTTATATACTTCCACCAAGACTACTCTTGCTTCATTACTATCAACTTATATTGGAAGGTGTATTTTGGTATTTTCTTTTTCAACAAGCTTTTTCTTTGCAATTGCTTGATGTTGTACTTATTTCATTAGGTGATTATTAAATTATTGCCTTAAAGAATCTCAAACCACATTTAAAATTAAATAAATAATTTCAAGCCCTTAGATTGTTAAAAAATAAAGATATGATTCATCATATCCACACAAACAAATAATTGAATCAACACAAAGCCATTAAGTTTTCTAAGATCAAAACTCCGAGCAAATCTTAAATCCTACGAGCCGAGTTTATACCACATGCATGTATTTGGAGCTTCGTCAAGCCTTCTCTACAAAATACAAGGATATGAGCCCTAGTTTTACTAAATCCCAAACTCCAAGCCAAGTTAATACCAGATACAATTATCTTGAATCCATCATATTTTCTCAATAAAATAAGGAAATGTAAACCTCAACTTCCCTTGAATTTATGGGTCAAGTTTATTCAATATAAATAAACTTCAAATCTGACTGATCCAATTTGTTTCAAAACTAGTGGGTGATCTCTCACTTGAGTCCTCAAGGGGTGATTCGTGGGTCGAGTCTTACATCTCTAAAAGAAAACATAGAGGTGCAAAATCACACATTATAAAACAGTATTTAGAAAAGATCAAACAAAAGTAACATCCACCAAATTCAAAATCCATCCACATGCCTTAGGATGTAAGCTTTGACTTTCCCAAAATCAAGACTCATATGTTATGTGCAAACCAAATACTTACCTTATGCTCAAGATCTTCCGTTAACTCAACTGCATTCCAACTCATATCTCAAGTCAACTTGAAGGTCCCTATTAAAAGCACCTTGTAGAAGCATCATAATGTTATTAACATGAAGATGCTTAAAATAAGTAGTGAAATCTCAAGAATCGCCTTGAGTCAAACCTATGATATAGACTTCAATCTTTAGAATACACAGGATGCCTTAAGAAAAACTCTGATATAATCAGGTTGACAATTCATCCTTCTACCCATGGTTTAAAATTGCGCAATATGAGGCTCGCCTTGAGGCCCGCCTTTGCGCAATTCCAATAAAAAACTTCTTGATGCTTACGCCTCAAGTCTTTTTTATGAGGCTTGCGCCTCAACTTGGTTGAGGCCCGCCTCGCCTCACTGGCATGAGGCTTACGCCTCACGCTATATATATTAAAACTTACATAAATCTTGAAGTAAATGCCCGACATTGGACTCTATAGGAGAGGAGGAAGGGGAGAGAGTCGTTCATCATAATGATGATTCAAATAAAGAACCCCTTAGTGATGACAGTGCTGATGACTTATGAGTTCTTATGTGATATGTCATTGCTATTTATTTTTGGAAATTGGAATTATATGTTAATGAAAAGATTACTGGGATTTAGAAAAGATAGAATTTTGAGTTGAACTACATTTCATGTTGTCTTATTATTGAGATGTTTTGATTTCAGTTCATATCTTATACTTTTTTATGTTTTATATTATTCACTCATTAGTATATAAAAAATTTATCATTTTATGTTTACACAATCTTTTGATTTTGAGGCTTACGCCTCAAAACGCCTTGAGGCTTACGCCTCGCCTCACGAATGAAAAACGCCTCAATACCCGAATACGCAATTTTAAACATTGCTTCTACCATAGACAAATTACAAAACTAAATCATCAATAATTCAAAATGCACATGAATATCTTTAATCGAGAATATTCTCAAATATAATATTTGAGATGAAACAAATTATAAAAGTTAGCACCCATTGAAAGCCAATATTTCTTAAATCCAATATAAACCTCAAATAGTCCAAAATTTTGCCAATGGGAAATATATGGGAAAATGAAATGTTCTACCTTTAAAAACTTCATGTTGATCAACATAAGATTCCTAGACCCTAAAAGAGTTCTAAGAGAGGGATCATCCCTGGAGTCCCTGAGCGCTTTTACAACCCATATATTTTAAAAGCACAAAAAACTCTATTTTATTGTCATAACAGTTTACCAGAAGAAAAAATACTAGCCTGCTTGGGGAGTGAATTCAGAAAAATAGATACCTAATTACAACACGTTAGAGAATGAGGGATCTAGCCTATATCTATATGCAATTTTACCAAATTTCAACCAGCAGTTTGTTCTACTCCATTTATATCAGTTGAAAAAAAAAAAAAAACCTTCAAGCATTTGATACTTGAGGGTCTAGCAGGTTCATAGGCGTGTGAGATAAGAATATTTAGCAATATGCAAAACCTACCCTTTTAGCCTCACCTCCACCAAGAACCAGATCAAACTCTGATAGGACAAGATTTGAAACATCACCAATTCTACTTCTGCAACAATCATAATAAACTGTAGTAAGAAAATCAATTCGTAAGTTCTCAGAATTCAAAATCAGGTGAAAACCAAAAAGGTTCCAGCCGAGAACAATGAAACTTAAATAGCCTGTACCTACAACTAGGAGCCTCCTTAAGTTCTTCAATATCATTGAATCCAAAAGAAGATGTACCTCCATCTGCATAGTTAACATATAAATATTATAGAAAGTTAAGAAATGCACTGACTGAATTACTGACATATAGAAGGGAAGGTGATTTACCAATCTTTGCCTCTTTAGATTTTTCACAGATATCACAAATAAGAGAAAGGCTGGAAACAGAAATTGGAATCTGAAGAGGATTTCTGAACTCAATATCGAGTTTTATTGCTTCTGCAAGCAATTAAACATAAAAATTAAGTATGCCTAGCAAAACAAAACATTAAAAAAAAACACTCTAGCAAAGTTTAAAGCATAATAAGGGTACATCGTTTAGCAAATTTATAAGTCACGCAAAAACCATCAGCCTATTTCCAATGAACTTTGCCTACTATCTCTTAGGGTATTGAGTAGCTTTTAGAACTCTAAAGCCAGCTCTTGTTTAAAAAAAAAAAAAGAGAAAAGCACTCAAGTGTTGAGATAGCATGTATAAAACATGCCATTTTAAAAACGTTAACCACGCATGAAGTTGGGTTGTGAAATAAAATAATCAATCACGTAAGGTAGCATTCATAAAACTTCTTGTTTCAAAATTTCAAGTATGCTTGATGTTTTAGTGAGATAAAAAAAAACAATTATTCAACTCCAGATAAACAACCACATTGGCATTACTAATGCAAGATTTGGCGTAGACAATACTACATGACTAAAGCAGGCCTATGATGAATAGAAATGAATGGAGAAAGGTACACAACTAACATCAAAACAACTCTACTTGTTTTCAGAAACAAAAAAATGACTTATTAAACTTGCTTTATGATTCCTTTAACCTGTTTTCTAAAAATAAAACCAAAAGCAATCCCAAACAAAGCTGGAGCTGAAGTGGCTACATCTTTCAATTTTATACATCAAAAACTGTAAGCTCTCTCAAAAACTTATAGTTATATGCATAGGTTACACACTTTTCAATATAAAATAATTGTAACACAAAATATAACCATGCTGAATATTGGTACTTTAAAATCCACAATTCCTGTCCCTAATTTAAGGGGGCTGCAAAATTATGAATACCAATCAGAAATCAGACTGAAAGTTAAACCATACCTCCAACAACACAAACATGAGAGTCATCATACTTTTTTAAGGACAACTTTGACTGTGATTCAAGCCAATTCGATTTAATAGTAGACGCCAATGGAACCATTTCCTCCTCCAATGATTTCCACAAGTTTTCATTCACATTAAGCTGATTCCACACACAAAATGCATTTTACAGACAAGAGATAAAAGGTAAAGTTAATATTCTCAAGAAAGAATGCTAACAATTAATCTATCAATCAATATAGCATGTTACCGTAATGAAAATTAAGCACAGCAGAGGGAAAACTTGTAGATAACTAAAGGAGATAACAATTTCCTAATTTAAACTAAAATAAACTTAATTTTCGGATTTACTCAAAAACCAAAATTTTAGAAATCATATATTCACTAATTTCATAATATAACCATACAAAAATTTCCCTTAAATCTAATTAATACTTAGGTAAATTTATTTTCGGATCATTTTAATTTAAAATTTTGGAAAATTACAATTTTATGAAAATACTAAATTTCTTTCATTAAAATTATTCCTAAGATCATTAGGAACAAAAAGCATTAAAAAATTTCTTAAAAATCCAAAAATATGACAAACCCTAATTTTCCAAACCCACTAAAAATTTCGGAAAACTTCATTTATATGCTCTAAATCATTCCTTCAACTCTCCCTAACAATCCTCATGAAAAATTTTAGGTTTTGGAGAAACCCTAGAATTTTTTTCCTCAAGAAATATATGTGAAATGGAGGATATTCTTGTTTATAAACATACTTTAGTCTTCCTTGAATCTCCCATCACAATTTTCCCCAAAATTGGTCGTTGGAAACCGCCTCTGCCGCCACGAAACCTTGTCGTCGTCCCTTGTCCGCCTCCTCTATTCTTCTAAAATCAGCTCATAAATGTCAAATCAGGTTCATTCACCCCTACCCCTCTCTGTTGCCCGTTCGGTTTCTCTGCCTATCTCATGTCCTGTGGTTGGTTCCTGCCCCATGGTTGGCTGTTTTGTTCCCCGTGTTTGCATGTTCCTCTCCCCTGTGTGGTCCCTTTGGCTACTGCTCCTGAAGCCTCCTGCTGACCTTTTGTTTCCCCTTTCCTGATTGGTTCAGCTCGAGGTAAATGGGGCGGTTTGGCTGCCTCATTTCACCAATATATATGGGTAGTTTTGTAAGAAAATTGAGGATGATATTTAGTTATTTTTGGAGCCAAAAAACTTACGGTTTTCTTCTTGGAAAAGCTTGAGAGCTTGTTCCATTTCTCTTCTCCTCTCTACGATTTCGTCTCGAACTTATTATGTAATTCTTCTATCTGCAAGTGACCACCCCATTTCTATCTTTCTTCTCAAGGAATTGCAGTTTTAGATGTTTTATGTTATAAGTTTGTATGCGTCCTCTTTATAATATGAAAGTTAAGTTGTGTTTTGCTTAATTATTGTATTTTCTTATTATAAAAGAAAGACCTAGTTTTTATGTATTATGTGATCTTTCTTATTGCATCAATTTGGTATTAGAGCCTAGGTTGTTCGTGTTTTTTTGTAAGTATTTAGGAAACTGGAAAAACATGAAGATAATGAGTCAGTTGTGGGTGAAAATCAGCCAAGAAATCCTGAATTCCAAATTCCAATCAACAGATGAATTCCGCCACAAGGAGATTCTACCGATCCGCTACAAAACGAATTATACAAACTTCATATGAAGATGCAATTATGTACGAAAAAATACGAAAAGAAAATGCAAAATCTCCGGGCCAAATTCAAGCTAGAAAGATAAATTATCCTGAAGATGTAAAAAAAAATCATGAAGAAGTATGCGGCCATAATGCAAGAGCTAGATGCGGCGCCTTCATCTCGTCAGAAACGTATTCAAGCATCCTCATCAGGAGATGAGCCCTTTCAACCGAGGAAGAATTTGATGTAGGCAAAGGGGTGGGCAATAGATGTTTCTTGTTTTTTGGGTTGATTTGGTTCCTTGTTTGGGTTTGGTAGCTCGGTTTGAGCTTCCCCTTTGGTTACTTATTGTTTTCTTCCTCTAAAATTAGTTCATAAATGTCAAATCAGGTTCATTCCCCCCTCCCCCTCTCTATTGCCCGTTTGGTTTCTCCGCCTGGCTCCTGTCCCGTGGTTGCCCATTCCTCTCCCCTGTGTGGTCCCTTCAGATACGGCTCCTGGAGCCACATGCTGACCTTCTGTTTCCCCTTTCCTGATTGGTTTGGTTGGAGGTAAATGGGGTTGTTTGGCTGCCTCTTGTCACCTATATATATGGGTTGTTTTGTAAGAAAATAGAGGATGATATGAAGTAATTTTTGGAGCAAAAAAACCTGCGGAAAAGCTTGCAAGCTTGTTCCATTTCTCTTATCCTCTCTACGATTCCGTCTCAGACTTCTTATCTAATTCTTCTATCCGAAAGTGACCACCCCATTTGTATCTTTCTTCTCAAGGAAATGTAGTTTTGGATGTTTTATGTTATAAGTTTGTATGTGTTGTCTTTATAATATGAAAGTTAAGTTGTGTTTTGCTTAATTATTGTATTTTCTTATTCTAAAAGAAAGATCTAGTTTTTATATATTTTTGCGATCTTTTTTATTGCATCAGGCGGTTAGAGATTTTCAAATTACTTAATTACCCTTACCTGAAAAAATTTCCTTAAGACTTTCATGGGCTATTAAGTAATTTTTATATTATGGAACTTTGGCGATTTTAATTTCCAAAACGTGGGAAATTTTTTATATGTCATGATTGTAAAACCTGAAAATGTTAATTTTAGACATCGCACGCTTTTCGATGTGCCGCAACGGAATTTAAGTGGATTTTCAAAGTCGTCAGTTTTCGACAAAAATAATTTTATAAAATTGTACATAATATTTCGAAGAAATTGGTATAAATGACATATATGGAATTTCACATAGATTTGTAATTAAAAATCAAATAAGTTTTGAAAATTTTTCCTAAATGACTTAATAGCCCTTAAGAATCCTAAAGAAAAATAAAGGCATGTGAGGGCAAATTGGTCATTTGTTCTTCCCAAAGCCATTTAGAGCTTTAAGGGGACCGAACCGATTTGCTCAAAATTTCATATACTATTTTATAAAATCATTTTCGTCAAAAACCAACGACTTTGAAAATTTGCCTAAATTTTATCGCGGTGCATCAAAATGCATGCAACGCTTATGATCAACTTTCTTCGAGTTTTATATTATAAGTCCTTTATATCGATTTAATTGAAATTTAATGTACACTTTTATAAAATTAATTTCGTCGAAATCCGACTACTTCGAAAATTGGAGAAGAACACAAAAATAAGAACGGAAACTAAGTGTTGTTGAATAACAAGTAAACTGGTAATTCCAAGTATAAAAAACATGCAATAACAAGGTTAAATATGTCCAATAGTTCATTCTTATTTAGCGTTGGCTACCAATTATTAATCCATTGCTTGATGGAAACAATATAAAAAACTGAGTTAATTAATTATTTGTGATTGAATCTCCAAGGTAAACATCCTTTATTTTCTACCAAAGCTGAATTTGTAATGAAGTCATGCAAATCTAGCTTAAAAGAGTTCTACGGGGATTGAGGAAGGTCGTGAAATTTAAATGTAGAATTGGGAGATCTAGCCAGTTAATCAATATCTTGGAATTTCGTGGGTGTGCAGCAGGAGTTTGTCTAAGGTTTTCCAACTTACATCTGCAAATGATGCATAAGTCCGGTGATCTTCAAAAATAACTTGGATGGATGACATATTTACAACAGGAAGCTGAAGCTTGTTAACTTCAAATATCTTCCCCATATTCTGATGAATCAACAAAACACCTATTAAGAACAAAACAGAGTTTGGCCAAATAAAAAGAAAGTGGGAAGCAAATCCAGGTGAACTACCTCGACAGTTTCGAAGAAGTTCCCCAGGAATAAATGTTGCGTTGTCGCTGACTGATGGCTGCATGCAAGAATCTCCAACATGTGCTTCACAGACACATCAAATACTCCAACAAAAGCATACCACCTGAACCATATGATGGATTTTGAGAAATCAGAACTGGAAGAATTCCGTCTATCACAAGGCCCCCTATTATTCAAATATATACGAAAAACTATTAGGAAAATGAATGCCATAACTACCTTCCAATATTGTAATGAACATGGTCAAGAATAAAATTCCAAGGAATTCCTCCGTAAACTAAGAGAGCGTTTCTATATGTTCGAAGTGCATGTGGTCTCTGCATTGGAAAGACACCCGGCAAAGGAAATCAAGAAAACTTTGATTCATCAGATACAGTTTATCCTATGCACAGGTAAAGTTTATGGAAAATAGATATACCTGATCAGAAACATAGTAACGATTACCGGCAAGTATAAGATGAAAACCATACTTGCGCAACATAGGTGGTCTAGAAAATAAATAGCTGTATGAAGCCTGCTCAAGCATTACAGCTGCATGTAGCGGTGGTTCCTGGGGAAGAAAAGCCGCCAAGAGCACAGATAGAAGAAACATGATTGATAAGATACTCTAAATATATGCATAAATGGACATAAATACATAGGCACACAAGTAAAAGAACAAACACATGCTAGCATATTTATCCTCTGAGTTAAGAAAATCACCTCACTAGAAATGCGAAAATAAATGCCAGCTGCCTCTTTATATTGGCCCCTAGCCTTCAGAATTTCTGCCCACCAGAGCCCACATCTTGTAGCATTTCTCTGAGCTGAAGGCACAAGTTTCTACAGACAAATATGGATGTAATCATTAGCATAGAATGATACTTAAATCATTTTCTTAGATGAGCTTCAGAAAATATAAGGAAACAACAATATGTTTTTACCAAAAACAAAAAGAGTAAGAACACCCGTAAGGTATATAAATGATTTTTCACAAAAATATGCAACATAATATTGTATTGTAAAAGCTTTTGCATGAGGTACTATAGGCAATGTAAAATCTTTGAAAAAATAATAAAATATCATGAGAAGAAAGGAGTTAAAATTATACCAAGTAGGTGTTAAAAGCAGTTTCCATGCAAGTCTCTGAATCCTTCCTTGATTGATCTAGCATAAAGTACGCAAGTCCCATCATTTCCTGCTTTAATAAATAAAAAGTTCAGCAAAATTGTGACATAAGTGATTATCAATCCACAATCAAATGACTCACAAAAATAGGAATAATGCTATCCTATGATGCATAGACTCGGACACAATACAGACACGAAACACATTAATTATTGAAAATATAGGACAACAATACAGATTGGATACGTCATTATAATTTTTCTATCTTAAAAATAGTGTATAGAATTTGACTAAGTAGAATATTAAGAAAAATTAAAAAATAATTAGTCATTAAATTAAGATTTATGCTTAAAATGATAAATATTGGGATGTGGAGAGCTGGGCATCGATGTTGTGTGTCAGGCATCGAGAGTGGAGATGAAAAAATTGTCGAGAGTCAGACATCAATGTTGAGATGTCAAGACCGTACCAGCTGTCAATGTTGAGACAACATAGGAAAAAAATGAAATGTCGAGACAACCTGGGGGCATGAATGTGGGAGTAGAAATTGATGGCATCAAGCATTAATGTCAAGGCAATGTCAAATTTTGATGTTCATATGGTTATAAAATGATAATGTTGTGATGGTATCAGACATCGATATTGAGATGGCATTATGTGTCGTTGAAAAACCCAAACCACAACCCGCTAGAGAAATGAAATGAGAATGTTCAAAGAATAGGGGACTGAGTGTAGGCGATTAATTTGAGGCTATGGAGAGGAGAATTTTTTTGTAATCAATAAAACTTTTAAATTAAAGTAATTATATTTAAAAAATCATAAAATATTTAAGATGTGTGCCGAATAGGCGTATTTATTTTATTTTTAATACTTTTAAAATCAGCACGTCGGGCTATAAACGAATCAAGCCGAGTCGAGCATGTGCTTGTTCATGTTTGTGTTTGTTTATTATCAGCTTGTATATATTTATTTGAGCTCGATTCGAGCTTTCCTGTTCGTGTTTAAGTTAATGGATATCATGTTTGGTTCCTGTTCGATTCGTTTCATGTTTATCGAGCTTTAAACAAATGAGTCTTATCAAGCTATAATTAGCTTTACTTTTAAATATTCATTAGCTTAACGAATGAACTTTATCGAACCTACTAACAAACATGTTCGCGAACGTTTCTAGCGATTTCTTCAAACTACAAAACGAGCATGTTCACGAACATATATAGTGAGTGTTTTTGAGCTACCAAACATGTCTATTCATGAACATATCTAGTAAAGGTTTTCAAACTATCAAATAAACCTGCATACGAACACATCTAGCGAGTTTTTTTGAACTACCAAAACGAGCTCATTCACAAACAAACGTGCTTGTGGGTTCCGAAAAATGGAATTAAGTTCCGGGGTAAATTTTAGGAAGGCAGATGTGATTGTAGATAAGACACTACCCAAAGATTTCGACCTCATTTTGTGAAAAATTTATGATCTGAGTTCTTGTTTCCTATAGGCGCAAGCCCTTATAGTTAATTACCCCTCCCGATCACGAGAGAGAACTTTCGATTAAGGCTAGTTGTCAATCAGATACGTAGAGATGTGTTATCTGGCATATAGTAGGAGCATGGGTGGGTTAAACGTTGGAAAATTTGATATTTAAAATTGAGAATTTCACTATCTTGAACTTAACGGATGGTGGGGAAATAGATGATGGACTCGATCAAGATCCCATTGTTCCGTCGTCCCGGGCCATCGTGGTCCCTAGTCTACTTAGTCAGAGGAGGTAGTCGACCTAACGTGACGAAAGGATCCTTATCGGCATCCATGCGTTGCTTCGTCCAACTGTCCAAGGCTACCTTATAGACCTAGGGTAAATGTTTGTCTAAGGGGACAGATTTGAATCCACCTTAATAATAGAGGGCTTTGTGCCTTATCGATTATATCCTATTGATTCATATCTCAAGGATTTGATGTCACTAGGAAACATATTGTCTATAGCCATAACTGTTATCTCGTGGTGTTATTTGACGGCAGAATCACTCGGTTCAGAGGGCCACTGGTCATAATCGTTTATCCTGCGATGTCATTTGGCGGCAAAACTGCTGGTTAAAGGACATATACCGCATCCTTACTAGCAATAGATTATTTTGAGAATGAATCTTAGTGATATTTTTCGACTAGACATTACTTCTACGTGAGCTAAAGTAAATTTTAATTTGTCCACCTCGGCAAATTATTGTGGAGGGTGGATGGATTTTGCTTTAAGCGATTTGATGGATTATTTCAATTTTAAATATTTGGATTATGGGATTTTGGGGTTTTGATGGGAGTTTGAATGATATTTTGGATATTTAAAATTGACCACTCCGGTTGAGATTTACATTCAACATGGTCATCATCAGGATATATATGAGGTTATTTACATTTGTGGATTGAACCTTATCGACTCTGTCGAGCTGTCGACAAAGGATCCTGTTTCGTAGGCTTTATGCATTTGTGAATGAATTTTCTTTTTCATGGACCTTGAAGGTCTTATATGAACGTATAAAATAGATATTTCGATCGACACCCTGACTGTATATTTGTTTGATAGTTCGAGCCGTGTCGACTCCTATCTACCCATATCGAATGATCGTGCTCGAATTTAGGTTTATTGTTTAACCCGCGCAGCATTCCTAGACATTACATGTATGCTCATAACACGCTCGCTGGAGCCCATGCCAGTGTTTAGGGGCATTTTATGATTATCTGATGAACGTTGTCGACTCCTATTTACTTGCTTAGGATGATCAGATTCAAATTTAATAACTTGCACAGCATCGCTAAACATCACGTGTGTTCCTACAACAAGCTCGTCGGAGCCAACACGGGTTTTGTGATTGCACTTACCCCATGTGTACCTATGTATATACATACAACGTTGCATATACAGGGACATTTTTTTGTAATATTTTAACGCCGATCAACTGTGCGGGTGACGGGTGACCTCATTTTTTGAATAAAGCATTCTATTTGGATGCTTGTATACGTCTTCTGTCTGCTTGCAAGGATGTTGCATATCCGGTGGTGTTTTGTAGTACCTTCTGCATTGAGTTGTTTGCTGTTTTGTACAGGTAGACTATCGTGCACTACTTATTATTTTCTGTAGTTGGCTCATAGTGCACTAATGAATCTCATGTTTTGCATTTTTAGATGATTGCATATGGCCTATCGTATACACGTTGAGTTTCCTAAAGTAACTCATAGGCATTTACACCTGATTGTCACTATGTATTTTGTTTATAGGTGCACACAGGGTGTATGGCTTATAAGCATTTGCATACGCGAGAGCTTACCCACAATGACTCATAGGAACTCGCATATGTCATTTATCCTTCCCTGCATATTGACTTTTCTAATTCTTATAGCAATTGTTGCTTACATCTCAAGACATTAAAAGCTTCCATTAGTGCTTGCAAGTGGATGCAGAAGGGGCTACTATGTCTTCTTGCATGACTCGTGTGAAGACAACAATCAATTCCAATTTCTTTGCTTGTGGGGTTGAATGCATCTGCTTATGCCTTGATGCTGACCATATAACACTATCATATTCATTACACATTGGCCATATGCTCGTGAGACTCTTTCAGTGATTTGGCACGATGTGCATACTTTAGTTAAGGGTAGTACAACCCGTGAAACATAACAGTGCGCTATTTTGTTTCTTTCTAAAGACAGATGTTTACGAGGCGTACGAGCCGCCTAACTTTAACAGCTGGCATGCATGTTACCAAAAGCACTTGTGCATCTGTAACTTGCAATGTGATGGACGTTTTCTCATTTTATCATGAATGATTTAACCAGAAAATTATCGGGGATATATATGGATTTTCTTACATTTTTAACAATTAATGCAAATACATTTTGTTAAAAATGTAGATTTTTTTTTACTTTTATCTTCCCCTTTTTCAAGAAAATTATTGCTTGTATTCAGGTGTATTTACGCTCGTAATTCACAAGCTGGTGAATACTCTATGAATCCAAGGCGAAAGCCTCGAAATAACATCTTAGGATCCTAAATCGATGGGGCCTGCATGTGTACCTTCTCTGTCTTTTAGCAAAGGGATCCTAGACTTGTGGGGCCCACAGGTGTACCTTCAATGTCCTTTAGCAAAGGAATCATAAGCTGGCAGGGCCTACAAATAATTTGAATTCAATGTTACAAATAGGATGAATGCTCAGTTCATTTTCTTCACATTTCATTTCTACAAAGAAATTTGGTAGGGGACTTACATGTGTGCAAGTCAAGAGCTAGAAGGAAGAAGCTTGATTCATATATGTTTGCGAACAACTAATTTCATTACAAGTTCATTGTATATTGCATTTTGTTATGATTTGAATTTTTTTCTATATTTATTGTCAATGTCGAAAACCTATGACGTCATATGTTTTAACTATTTTTAATTGACTTAAAAATTTATGTAGATTAAATTTTTTTTAAATTTTCTAAGTCATGAATTTTGTTTAAAGTTTCGGCAGCACTCCAACATCGTCCATGTGTTGGGGACTGCATCAGAAGTGTAAAACATTCACGCCTGCCAAGAAAGACAGTCACGGTAAGTGTCAGGTAAGATCACGGCCGCAGTCTCATTCCCCGCTCGCTAATAAAAGTGTCATGGGGTCTTTAAGTAACTGTTTAAAAAACAATATTTTCCCGCAAAAAAAGGCAAAGACTGGTACTTAAATTTTTTTATAAAAAATAAATTTCTCTACTCGCTTATAAAAACGATCACGGATATTTATATTTCATGCATACGAATTTCCCCGCTTGCTAATAAAAGCGACAACGGATACTTATATTTCCTTACTCGCTAATAAAAGCGGTCATGAGTACACTTATATTTTATGCATAGAAATTTGAAATACTAGTGTTGAGCTTTTACCTTGGATGTGCAGTGATCGAGACAACGACGAACGAAGGCGACAAAGGAAACCCTACGATGCACAATTTATTTATTTTTTATCACATATGCAATATAATTAATTACACATGTTCATTTAAAAAAAAAGGTCAGAGAGAAAAAGAAAAAAAGAAATAGTGAGCTCTCTTTCTAGAGAGAGAAAGAGAGGGGCTTAGTGAAAAAGACGTATGACGCGTAAAAGAGTGGGGGTGAAGTTTAGAGAGAGAACCTCTCTCTCTAATTTTGGAGAGAGAAGGTGAAGGGAATGGCTCTTTCTAGAAAAAGAAAGAAGGAAAAAGAGGGATTTGCATAGGAAGAGGTTTAAGATACATGGGGAATGGAGGGTGAGGTTTAGAGAGAGAAAATCCCTCCAATTTTAGAGAGAGAAAGAGAGAAGAAAATTTTCTTTCTCTCACTAAGAAGGGAATATGAATGAATGGTGGTGAAGGGAAATGTTTGAAATGGAGAGGGAATCATGTGTTAAAAAATCTCTCATTCAAGAGAGAATTTTCTCTCATTCTAGAGAGAATTTTCTCTCTAGGCTTGAGAGAGAAAGTTGAGGGTGAAGAAGCTTTTTGGTTGGAGGTCTGTAGGATGTGGATGAGAATATTTTTTGTCAAAGGGAGATTGGTGGTTTGAGGGTTTTTTTTTTAGAAATTGAATAATTAGGATTTAAGGTTTGAGTATGTTTAGAGAAGAAAGTCGAGGAAGAAGAAGAATATGGAGGAAAGGAAGAGGAAGAGGAAGGAAAAGAAGAAATTCATCAATTTCTTCTTCTTTTCCTTCCTCTTCCTCTTCCCTCATTCACCAGCCTCAAATCACCAACCTCCCTTCACAAAAAACACTCGTACACACATCATATACACACCCAACCAAAAATATCATTCACCCTCCACTTCTCTCTCCAACCTAAAGAGAAATTTTTCTTTCTAGAATGAGAAAGAAATTTCTTCACATATGATTTCCTCTCCATCTTAAATATCTCCCTTCACCACCATTCCTCCATATTCCCTTCTTAGTCAGAGAAAATTCCCTTCATTTTCTCCGTAAAATTGGGGAGAGAGAGGGATTTTATCTCTCTAAACCTCACCCTCCATTTCCTGTGCATCCTAAACCCTATGCAAATTTCTCTTTTCCCTCTCTTTCTCTTTTCAGAAAGAGAGTCATTCCCTTCTCTTTCTCTCTCCAAAATTAGGGAAAGAAAGATTTTCTCTCTCTAAACTTCACCCCCCACTCTACTATGTGTCATACGCCTTTTCAACCAAATCCCTCTCTTTCTCTCTCTTTATCTCTCTTTTCCTCTCTAGAAAGAGAACTCTCTTTTTTATCTTTTCCTCTCTCTAACCTTTTTTTTAAATATCATGTGTAACTAATTACATTGTATAGGTGACAAAAATTAAATTGTGCATCGCAGAATTTCATTTGTTGCCACTGTTCGCTGGCGTTACCTCGATCACTGCGCACCCAAGGTAAAAGCCCGACACTAATACTTTAAATTTTTATGCATAAAATATAAGTACTCGTGACCGCTTTTATTAGTGAGCCTGAAAAAATAAGTACTCATGATCGCTTTTATTAAAAAACGAAAAAATTCGTATGCATGAAATATAAGTACCTGTGACCGCTTTTATTAGTGAGCGGGTAAATTTATTATTTATAAAAAAAATAAATAAATACTCGTCACTGCCTTTTTTAGGTGGAAAAAAAATGGTGTGTTTTAAAACAAGTTTTTTGAAGACCCCGTGATCCCTTTTATTAGAGAACGGGGAATAAGACTGCGACTGTCATGTCACCTGACATCTACCGTGACTGCCTTTCTTGGAAGCCGATAAGGCTTTACATTTCTGATGTAGCCCCCTACACGAGGACGACACCAGAGTATTGCTGAAACTTTCAACAAAATACATTACTTGGAGAATTTTTCAAAAAAAAATTAAAATCTACCTATAAGTTTCTAAGTCAACCAAAAATAATTAAAATATATGACATCATAGATTTCCGACACTAAAAACAAATATAAAAGAAAATTTTAAATCATAACAAAATGCAACATACAGTGAACTTATAAGATAATTAGTTGTTCGCTAACAAATAAAAATCAAGCTTCTTCCTCCTAGCTCTTAATTTGTACACACCTAAGTCCCCCACCAAAGTTTTTTGCAGAAATGAAATATGAAGAAAATGAATTGAACAACCCTCCTATTTATAACATTGAATTCAAATTATTTGTGGGCCCCGCCAACTTAGCATCCTTTTGCTAAAGGACATTGAAGGCAATGTTTAAAATTGCGTGTTCGGGTAATGAGGCGTTTTTCATTCATGAGGCGAGGCGTAAATCTCAAGGCGATTTGAGGCGTAAGCCTCAAAATCAAAAGATTGTATAAACATAAAATGATAAATTTGTTATATACTAATGAATGAATAATATAAAACATAAAAAAGCATAAGATATGAAGTGAAATCAAAATATCTCAATAATAAGACAACATGAAATATAGTTCAACTAAAAATTCTATCTTTCCGAAATCCTAGTATTCTTTTCATTAACATATAATTCTGATTTCAAAAATAAATAGCAATAACATATCACATAAGAACTCATAAGTCATCAGCACTGTCATCATTAAGGGGTTCTTCATTTGAATCATCATTATGGTGAACTACTATCTCCCCTTCCTCCTCTCCTATAGAGTCCAATGTTGGGCATTTACTTCAAGATTTATGTAAGTTTTAATATATATAGCGTGAGGCGTAAGCCTCATGCCAGTGAGGCGAGGCGGGCCTCAACCAAGTTGAGGCGCAAGCCTCATAAAAAAAATTCGAGGCGTAAGCATCGAGGCGTTTTTTACTAGAATTGCGCAAATGCGGGCCTCAAGGCCAGCCTTGTATTGCGCAATTTTAAACCATGATTGAAGGTACACCTGTGGGCCCCGTAAGCCTAGGATCTCCTTGCTAAAAGACAGAGAAGATACACCTGTGGGCCCCATCGGCTTAGGATCCTATGATGTCATTTTGAGGCTTTGGCTTTGGTTTCTTAGAGTATTCACCAGCAGCTGAAATACGAACGTAAATACACTTAAATACGGGTAATAATTATCTTTAAAAAAGGGAAGGTAAAAGTAAAAAAAATTATCTACCTTTTTAACAAAATGCATTTACATTAATTGTAAAAATATAAAAAAATCTCTGCATATCTCTAGTAATTTTCTGGTTAAACCCTTCATGATAAATTGATAAAATGTTCATTACATTGTAAGTCACTGGTGCACAAGTGTTTTTGGTAACATGCACGCCAGTTGTTAAAGTTAGGCAGCTCGTACCCTCGTGAACATCTATCTTCAAAAGAAACAAAGTAGCGCATTGTTATGTGTCACGGGTTGTACGACCCTTAACTAAAGTATGCACATCACATCAAATCACTGAAAGAGAGTGTCTCTCACGAGCATAAAACTGATATGCAATGAATATGATAGCGTTATGTGCTCAACATCAAAGCAATGAAGCAATTATTTAGGCCCCTATTCACAACTTCTAATTGTTCATCTGTTTAAAGGTGATAGGAAGATGGAATTTTTTTTCAAAATAATTTCTATAAAATTTTTAAATATAGCTGGCAAATCTTGCACCCTACCAAATGCAAAGGAAGTGGAGGCCAAAAAAATGTCCACAATAGAGGCATTAATAGTTCTAGAATAGGAAATAAAATGTGACATTTTCAAAAAAAGAAGATCATTAATATAGAAGCTTGTTCATGGGTAGTATTGGGTAATTCTAACATAAAATCCAAGTTGATGAATTGCCATGATTCATTAAACATAGATAAGGGAGTAAATGGGCCTAGAGTTTGTTTAGCAACTTCCTCCATTTAACTAGTCTAGCATTGACAAAACATGATTTGCTGGTACCACTTCCATTACCAATCATGGAGAAGAATAAGGATCCAAAAAATTAGATCCAACATTTCATCTAAACATAAAATTGTGAACATATATTGAATCGTAATTTTGTTGCTAGTTAAACGTAAAACGTTCTTCATAAGCCATTTTTCTTGAGAGTTAATAAGACAAGCATTGCATAATGATTCAAAATTTCATATAAGAGTGATTCTGATCACATTTAAATGTTCATGCGGCTATTATCTACATGCCTCCATAGCAAAACTTTTAGTAATGTGGTCCTACCTAATTTTGTAGGCCTCTGACTGTTACTAAGTTTTGAAGAATACAAATTCAGTGTGTCAATGTGAATGCCAACAATCTTAGGCTTCGTTTGGGACGCCTTTTTTACTACTTTTTACTAGAAAGCTGCTTAAAGAAGCAGTAAAAAAGCCGTCCCAAACGAAATTTTAATCTCAGCATAACATACTAATATCAAAGAGCATCATAATGAAAATTAATCTCTTCATGATTCAAATTTTAAGCCATTCAATCTAGACATGCCTACCTAAGGCTACTTAATGAAACAACAAGAGTAGTGAGTTCCTTAAACTTATTCAAATATTCAATGACGGCTTGAGCACCTTATTTGAGGTCTATCAACTGTTCAACTAACTTCCTGTTGTAATATATCAGAATGTATTTTTGCTGAAGCCAATGTTTCATTTCATCACATGCAAAAATAGGATGTTCACCTTAGCAATCAAATTTAATTTTTGACCTCTCATCAAAATCTTTTGGCAAATCCTAGTAACTTTATTATCATGAATCAATTGCGTTGCAACTACCCATGTGATGTTAAGTGAAGAATCAAAGAAAACCTCCATCTACGAGAACAAATACAAAAAAGAATTTGGATTATACTTTTCGTTGATAATAGAAGCGTCAACCTATACCCTTTTTTGACAACTCAAAATCATAACTCTTCAAGGCTGAGGTTTACTCATATTATTTATATGATAATTTTGTTGTGGCAGCAGAGTTCAAGAATATCTTCCTTAGGTCTTCCTCTTCATAAAAAGCATCAACCATGTTCAGGGATCATTCGGATATTTTTCTTCATTATTGTCCCTATTATAGAGGATGGCAATTATTACTACTACTATTCCAATCAGAATTATGTTATTGGTAAATTCTAAGTTCTTGATCATTCCTCAATGTTGTTTTCATAAGAAAGTGCTCCTAAACAACATGTGGGGGTATAGTTGGATCAGCAAATGTTCTGGATTTTATTTGAATAATTGATTTGAGTTCAAGAGGTAACTCACTTTGAATGGTTGCAATTGGATATGGAGGAAGGATATCCTGGTAGGCACCTTCACCAAAGTTCCTTTTGAATTTCAAGTAGGCTTCAAAATGACGGAATTTGACATGACAAATCATCAAATCGACCCATAATTTAATAAAAATTGTTTTCTATATGCATACCAGAAGTCATCCTATGATGTTGTAGGTTTTCTACCCTTTAGCTCAATTGCTCAAGAAATAGTGCTAGTCTATTATGTTCAACCGTAACTGCAATAAGTTTCATGGTGACTAGAACACATATATGCTGACAATGGTTTAAAAAATGATGTGATGAATGCAACTAAAAAACTACAAAATAACGATGAAAATGCAAATTGTTTTGATATCAAAGAAAAATGATTCTACTAAAATGTGATTATAAAACCTACTATTAATGCATAGAATATCTCGAGATATGCAAGAGATTAAGTTATGTTAGTTATATGGTGATAGGCAACAGGTTTAGTGTAACAACACAAACACTAAACAATCGAGATATTGTCCTCTTTGGCCCAAGGGCCTCACTATTTTGTCCCGTTGGTGTAACTTCCCAGGAGGTCATCCATCCCAAGATTTCTCCGAGGTGAACACGCTTAATTGCAGAGTTTCTTAATGAAATTATAACTATTACACCAAAATGAACCTCAGTGTTCAAGAATTTAGCTTCATTTATTTAAAGGGTTTCATAATCTCCCCCATTGAAGTAACTGACATCCTTGTCAGCATCTTTATCTCATAATCATCCACCATATAGATAGGATTCTAGAGGTGGCCCTACAAGTTTAAGTGGTGACTCCCGCCATGTAGCACTTTGTCCCATATAGGGTTCAAGAGGTGACTTCTATGGCATAGAATTTTATCTTGTATGACACTTATTTCTCATCTTCTGGCTGATGTATTGCTCCGATACCATTTCAGAGAAGTTATTGAATTTTGTATGATTTACAATGTATAAAAATTGGGTATTTTTATTCAAGCATACTATTAATACAACCATTGAAAATGAAAATTATATGTGATTGGATAATAGCTCGTTGTTATTGCTTTAATTGTAATGTGTGTAAAAGCCGAGTAAAGAATGGTTGACCCATTGGTCGAAGATGGATTGACTTGTACATAATGGTGGGTCGACAGACTTTCTTTTAAATACTATGGTTGGGTGTTATCCTCTACTGATTCAGGTGATACAATGATACAACTATTAGAAGTTATTATCATGTTAACGGACAAAGAGTGATGACTCTATTTATTGAATTAATGGTTACTGATTATTGATTATCGACCACTGAAAAACGTTATGATAACAAAGACTTCTTGTTTACATGTGACCATCGAAATGCATGTTACATATTTATTGTTTTGTATGGCTTTACGGATACTATATTGAATTACTATCACTGCATATATTTAATGTTATTGCCACCAGTTTTACTGATGACACTGTGTTGATATTGTTACCGATATGGATATCGATATTGTTTGATACTACTACTGATTCACTATTATTGTTATTGATTCACTCTGCTAATACTGAGCATGTGATTAAAATACTGATTTGATACTTATATAAAATAATAGGATATCATGTGTATATCATTATAGAGTTCTATTGCATTGATATGATTTCGACAGTCTTTACTGATGGTTTAATTTTTCTGCTTTATAGATTTCTTTACTAATTGATAGTATTGATACGACGACTGCTTTACCGATTCGACACCCATACTGGTTTATTAGTTTCCCCATTGTACTATTTTTTTGCTTCCGTATAGTGTTATTTTGCAGTTTCCAAATTCTACTGCTACTGCATATGAAGTTTATTGTTTCTGCAAAGATTTATGATCATATAAATGTTATTGTTATGATTTTACTGCTAACATGCAAATTGCTCATTTGTCATGCTTTAAGTTCATCTGTAGAATTTGGTTATTTACTGGGCTCTTCAACTCATTATATATGATTAAATAATTTTAAGTCATAGCAAGTGAGCACGAGTGTGAGATTGATCAGGATCCTTCAGGTTCAGGTTTTGTTATTTTAGCTATTCTTTTATACTCAGGGCATGAAAAATATGTTATGATTATATAAATTATGAGTAGTGTAACTGGTTTTTTGGGAAATAAATATAAATGTATATATTGATGTTTTGATCAATAGTTTTATTTCTACTGTTATTTATATTGATAAAAGAAATTAGGTAACATTGGTTGTGTAAATTAAAATATAAAAGAATAATTCTTCCAAATTAGATTTAGGACGTCACATTTGATGGAACTCATTCACCCCTAATTTTATTGGAGTTTCCAAAGTAAACATCATGCAATAATTAAAAAATTTGCAAGGAAATCAATCATGTAAATTTACTAACAATCAAGGAGTTTATACCTTTGGGCTCCACAAATATGTAGGTTCTCGAACAATAAAGTACTTCAATCCCTAAAAGCCTATAATACGTTTATCAACCTCCATAAGATGACGGTAGGTCATAGATTTTGTTGTGGGCAGCATAAAGCTACTTTTCCACTATGAAATTTCACCCAAAGAGAAGCGAGAGGCTTATGTGAAGTAGAATGGGAGGGCCTCAAAAGTCTAGAGATGATCTGATGCAACCGTTAAGGGCTTTTCAAGGAGCAAAGAATAAGGATCTCTACGGTGATGTGGTTTTATAGTGTAACGAAAATGGAATAGTAGCGATTATTGTTGCGGAACAAAGAATGACACATTGAATTTGCGCATCTGAGGGAAGCGATGGGCAGGGTCATGCCCAAGGAAAGCGCACAACTTGCATGGTGGCACTAAAAGGAGGTTACAAGTGGCATGCACCCAGACACCATATGTGAGAGGCACTAGGAAACTCATGCAAGATGAATGCAGGGCAGCATAGGTAACAAGTCAGAGTAGCAAGCAAGTAATGGTGAAGTCATGGATCGAGAGCAGAGGATGAGCAATGGGTCGCAAGGAGCTATAGAACAACACGATGATGGAGTTGTTAGCTATGGGGATCGAAGTTGTAAGCACGCTATTCACATAGCTAAGGATGAGCACATGGTTTCAATGAAGTGTATAGGTAGCTTGTGAGAGGCACAGTGTGCAAGTTGGCTTGTGATCGACAGTATTCAAGCGGAGCAAGGTCTTGTATAAACGGTAAATCATGCAAGTGGCAAAGTGCAATAGTATATGGTTAAATATGGATGAGGACTATAGTGAAGGAGGAATGCTATGAGTCTAGCAAGCTAGCAAGAGAGGTTGCGATGGGCAACAATGGGCTCAAACAACCCAAGTGGAAATTAATGCCAAATGGATCAAACGGGTCCATTACTAATAAGGATCGTTTTAGGCTCTCATGCCACTTAATACAAAACAAATAAATACATAAATACAAAGACACGAGTGAGAGAACAATTGATAACTTTTGAGATAAATAATGTAGACTGTTTATTCAATACTAAATTAATCCTTCAACCTAGTCATAGGGATCCCTATTTATGGTGAGAGGGATCAAGGGTTACAAGAAAATAAAATAACCCTATTGAAGGCAAACAAGTCTTAAAAAATTAACAAGGCATGAAACAAACATAATAAAGCAAAATCCAAATGCTAAATTAAGAAACGGAATATTTGATTAACTGCATCATCGACATCGAAGAATATGAATTCGAATCAAACGACAATCATCATGCATGCAATAACACTTGAGAAGACTAAGGCAGCTTGAAGAACAAAGGGTTCAAATAAATATACGAATTTATTGAGAATGTAGACAACGGGTAGGTATCCAAAGTAAAAAAAACATAAGTACCTCTCAATTACTAATCAAAATCAATGAAACTCTTGAAACACAGTCAAAATACTTCAAAACATAGCTTAGGTGTGCCAACAACATCGACAAATCATGAGGTGTAAAACTGTATATAGCTATTCTTATAAAAACTATAGTATCATATTTTATCCCATTAACGGTAAAATTCCAAAAAGTTACCATAAAGCTTAAAATGTTCACATTATAAAAAGGAAAGATAGTCCAGTGTTTAGGCAAATGCTTCAAAGATAAAAGATGGTAGAAAATAGATCAATAAAACAACTTTCCCAATCTTCCATAGGTAATTGAGAACATCAAAGCACCTAACAAACCACCTGTACACCAGCATAGCGTTTCCAGGCTTTATCAAGCTTGTAATCTGTAGAAAGTAACCGGTAATTTGACAAAGCAAGCTCATAGTCACGCAAAATAAAGGCATAGTCACCCAAGACTCTGATTTGAGACTCCATAGAGCTAAATGTATACCTAAGAAAAGACAAACGCAAATTTGATAAATTCAATTGAATAAACAAAAGAAAGATGATAAGCAAGTATGCCGAAAGAAGAAACCTACATCTGTCCACTAGTAGTTTCAGGTGCATCTTCTTTTCCTTTCCTCCACCACAGATTTTTAATTTGGTTTCGAAAGCCCTTCCTAGTTGCAGAAACCTGGGATATAAGACCATTAGAAATTTTTTTAAGTGTGCAAGAATATCTTTTAGCAATATACAAAAGCAATTACCTGCTGATTGAGAAAACGTATTTTCTGTTCCATGTATGGAATTATGTGTTTTGAAGATAACTCTTGCATAAATTCTTTTATCTGACCAATCAAAGAACCATAGAATTAGTTTCATAGAGAAAGGCTAAAGCACCGAAATTACACAAAACAAAATTAAGAAAAAAAAGAAAAATTCAACCAACTGAAAACTAATGTTAAGCAGAAAAAAGTTTCTGTGGCGTCAGAACATAATCACTATGAAACAACTAGGAAATTAGTGGCGGAGCAATCTTTCCCCAAACAATTATGAAAAAAAAAACATCTCCGATCACAGGCAGTACAAAATAATGCGGCAATCACCTCAATAAGATCATCAATGTTAAGAAAAGAACCAATTTCATGGCTAGCTGACAAATGTGCTTTCTGCGCAGAATAAAAGATAAAGCAGTAAGTTGCAGATGAAGCTGTAAATGACGAGCTAATTCCAACCAAATACTTGGCGCAAAGAGTCAACTTACAACATTTAGCCAAGGATTATCTTTTAATTCACCATCTCCACCATCAGAAGAATTAATGCACAATAGTCTACAGTCAATTGACCCAAATGTACTCTTCATTTCAGCTAAAATGCCAGTAGCCCTTCATAGGAAAGACAATGAAAAATTCATAATACATATAAACGCATAAAAAATTAACTGTAATGAGAAAAGGACCAATACCAAAAAAAAAATCAAAATGGCCCCTCAAAATGTTTTTTATGTTCTTTTTTTTTGGGGTGGGGGGGGAGGGGGGACCACTATAGTCTCAAACTATTTAAAGCGTCTAATCTAGCCCCATGACTCAATAAAAGCATTTAATCTTGTTCCATGATTCCATAAATATAATCCAAAATAATCCCACCGTTAGAATAATTGTTCACTTTGATAAATAATTCACAGAAAGTTCACAAATAAGGTGGGGTATGAGCGTATTTCACGCAGATTAAGATATATAAAAACTTTATTTTTTTTCTTTTCAAAATACCCTCATTTCCAACCTCATTTGTGACTATGTGAAATTTATGTCAAATTAAACTGTTATTCAAAATTTGAGACTATTTTGCTTCATATTTAAAAAGTCAATCAAGGTATTAAATTGGACATTTTAAATAATATAGGATTAAAATGAACCCTCACAAGCAATCCATGGATCATTTTAACTATTTCCTCCACACAAAAATGAAATTGACGCACTCATTTTATAGAATAGTTTAAAAACTGACCAAAACTTCTTAAACGAAGATCTAGATCATTCATTCTTAACTTTTCATCAAAGCATTGATAATTTCTTCAATTAAATGATTATATAACACGATCAATTAATAAATCTCAGCCATATCTTCATTTTTTATAGAAATATGTAATTAATTATATAATTATAAAGTGGTCAGATAATTTTATAGTTACCATTACTTTTTAATTTTTTGACAGTTAGTTTACAAAAATTACATAATAATATCTTAAATTATATACAGTTTATATATTAACAAAAAATATCTCATGTTATTTTAAGACCATTTCCAATTTCATATTTACTATTTTCTAGGTATGATTTAGATGCAACTAAGGCACACAAATACATATATATTTTAAAAATAGAGAATGCATGACTTTTATGAAACATGCAACTCTTGTTTCTCTGTTGAAATGTTTCTAATTTATATAGAGCATAATGTTAATTCTTTTATAGATTTAATAGAATAGCTAGTTCAATTTATTAGATTCCTTTGTGTAAATAGTATCTAAATTCCATGTGAAATCAAATCAAATTTTCAACTTGCATGAAATCCAAATACCACAATTATTTGAAAACGTAACTAAAGTTTAAAACAAAATCTCACTATTTTAACTGGATTATTATTTTAAAGAACATGACACCATAAGAAACATTTTATCTCATCTTCTATGACAATTTAATTGAGTTTGGTTTAAAAAAAAAGAAATTATATTTAATAAATTTGCTGACTTAAAATTAAAGTGAAATGATTGCAAGGTTTGAGAATTATATATATATATATAGAGAGAGAGAGAGAGGGGGGGGGGAAAGGATCAAAATGGTCTCTTAACTCTTTATTAGAGATCAAAATGATCCCCAACTCTTTTGAGGGATCAATTTGGTCCCTCAACTCTTTAAAAAGGAAAAACTTTTTAGTCCTAATATCATTTTGGGAATAATGGTGTTAAATCAAGAGGTATTTTGGTCATTTTTAATTACATTATTTATAAAATATAATTTTCAACCATTTAGATATCTCTCTCTAATATATAATATTTGTGTGTCTACATGTTAATGTGCATGTACTTGGCGTGCGTGCTTCTTACTGATATATTCAAAATGTTCAAAACCAAAAGAAGAAAGAAAGCAAATCTCTAAGGCATATCATTTTCAGCATAATACGGTGGTAATGGGAGGAAAATATATACAACTTTTTTATTCTGAAATGAAAAGTTGGAGAAAGATCTTCCATTTAAAAAATGCTTTACCTATCCATTGTTCCGTCATGGTTTTCATGGAGTAACAAATATTGCTTCAAAATTTTGGGATCCATAACACCGTCATTTAGAAGAGATGGCAACTGGTCTGTGTTGAATAGATCAACAAATCTATTGATCGGCTGTGCATCATTAGATGAGACAACGAAAAGGCCTGCACGCACGTATGCAAGTAATGCAAGTAATCAGACGAAAAGAATTCTGGTAAGTAGTTCTTAGAATTCCAAGAAATGCAGTGCAGTGAAAAGCCACAACAAGAAATAAGTCTGCGAGACAACTACTGAAAGAACAAATAAAAACTTTAATTACATGCTACAGGGTGATCAAAAGCTTCGTGCTCAGAGAAAGAAACAGACTTTCTCAGCTCTTTATTGAAGGTCTGAATCCAGGATGGGCTGAAGTTCAACTCAGTTTCTGCAAAGTTAAAAATTTACTCAATCAATTACCTTAATTCCAATGCATAACACTTCCAAAAAAAAGATAAAAGGGTAGAAATTATAGGAGTCCTTAACAATAATAAATTGTGGACCAATTTCAAAGAGATGCAAATTTAGTTTAAGAGCTTCAGTTATGGTAGGCGTTCCCTACTTACAACAAGGATTTCAAGCAACAAAAGATGAAAAGCGAATAATGGTAAAAACTTTGATTGGATGGGTCTCATGTAAATGCCTCATATAGTTGGGATAACATTTACATGAGAGAATAAAATGGCATGAATCTTAAGCATAAAAATGGAGATCTCATATGCAAATCACCAATGTTCAAAGTGGCTTGATATATGAGGTGAAAGACGTGAAAATACAAATGAAATTGTACATCTATACCCCTTTTTGGTGTGAAATAACAATAGAAAATGAATAGAAATAACACTTAGGCCATAGCATTAAATATTTTGTCCAACAATAGCTTTAAGGAAGTTGGCCATTTGAGAGCAGATTGTTGATTAATGAGCAGATTTTTTTTTATAATTCTGACTAGTAAAACAACAAAAACATCATGCCTTTATGCCACTACTTGGGTCTTATTTCGAACATTTTCTAACCAAATCTAATTAGGCCTATCTCTACCTTTCTTAACATAAGCCAAATCTAACACATGTACTCACCTAACCGGGAAGGCTGCCGTTTTATGTGACCAAACCATCTAAGGCGACTCTCTCTAACATTATCTTCCACTGGAGCTACTCCAACATTTTCATGTATATGCTCGTTTTGTATCCTATCTATAAGAGTAAAGCCACTCATCCACCTGAGCATCCTCATCTCTGCAACACTTAACTTAATATAATGCTTCTCTTTTAATTGCCAACATTCTGCAACATAAAGCATTGCAGTTCTCACCACCATTTTGTAGAATTTTCCCTTAAGTTTGAGGGAGACTTTTCTATCACACAACAAGCCCGATGCATTCTCCACTTCAACCAACCAACTTAAATTCTACTAATAAAATCCACATCTATTTCACCATCACTTTGAACAATAGACCCAAGATATCTAAAATGTGTACTTGCTCGGTACCGAGCGTGTACTTGCTCGGTACCCCGAGCATGTACTTCTTATTGGCAGCGCCCCTGCGAGGGTTTCCGGGGGCAGCAACAAAATTATATTATAAGAGTAATTTTTAAATTCTGCTTGTTATATATGCTCAATATCGAGCATGTACCGCTCAGTACCGAGCGGTACTGGCTCAGTACCGAGCATGTACTGCTACCGAGCGGTACTGGCTCGTTACCGAGCATGTACCGAGCCAGACCGAGCGTGTACTTGCTCGGTAACGAGCTTGTACTTGCTCGGTACCGAGCATGTACCGCTAAGTATCGAGCATGTACTTGTTATTGGCAGCGCCCCTGCGGGGGTTTGCCCCCGGAAAAAAATTATATTATAAGAATAATTTTTAAATTCTGCTTGTTATATATGCTCAATACCGAGCATGTACCGCTCGGTACCAAGCATGTACCGCTCGGTACCGATCGGTACTGGCTCGGTACCGAGCGATACTGGCTCGGCACCGAGCGTGTACCGAGCCAGACCGAGCGTGTACTTGCTCGGTACCGAGCATGTACCGCTAAGTACCGAGCGTGTACTTGCTCGGTACCAAGCATGTACTTGCTCGGTACCAAGCATGTACCGCTAAGTACCGAGCATGTACTTCTTATTTGCAGCGTCCCTGCGGGGGTTTCCAGGGGCAGCGCCCCCAGAACAAAATTATATTATAAGAGTAATTTTTAAATTTTGCTTGTTATATATGCTCAATACCGAGCATGTACCGCTCAGTACCGAGCGGTACTGGCTCAGTACCGAGCATGTACTGCTCGGTACCGAGCGGGATTGGCTCGGTACCGAGCGGGATTGGCTCGGTCCGAGCGGTATTGGCTCGGTACCGAGCTTGTACCGAGCCAGACCGAGCGTGTACTTGCTCGGTACCGAGCATGTACCGCTAAGTACCGAGCGTGTACTTGCTCGGTACCGAGCATGTACCGCTAAGTACCGAGCGTGTACTTGCTCGGTACCGAGCATGTACCGCTAAGTACCGAGCATGTACTTGTTCGGTACCGAGCATGTACTGAGCGGTATCGAGCATGTACTGAGCGAAACCGAGCATGTACAATCTGATGAAGCGAGACATGAAGCAAACAACTGGAAGAAAGATCATTACCAAGCCGTGAAAAAAGAACCTTCGATTACAAGAAGCTGGAGAAGAAGAAGTGAGACATGAAGCAAATGACGGGAAGATTACGGGAAGCAAGAGAAGAAGAAGAAATAAATCGTTACCTTCGATCGCCTCCAGCTATGTTCGAACTCGACCGAACTGTGGTCGTCCAAGTTGGCGGAGTTCGCCTTTCAGTTCTCACCAGAAGCAGGTATGTTACCCTAATACTCGACTCTTATACGACTCTCACCGCTCGATCTATATACTTACAAATCGAAGCGGTGCCTCGTTTCGCTTCGAGGCGTTACGAACCGAAGCCTACGCCCCGTGAGAAATAAGCGCACGCTCTGCCGAATCCAACGAGGCGTAAGCCTCAACGCGCAAATGCTTTGCCTCGCCTTAAGTCGCGTCTCAGTGCGTACGCCTCTTCCGCCTTTTTAATCGTTGGTCCATTGTACTTGGCTATATATAGCTCTTTGCTTATTATTTCTTGGTTAATGAATGATTATGAGATATTTTCCTGCACTTGTCTTCTTGGAGCTTTTGAGAGAGCTTGAGAGCGAGAGAGCTTGAGAGCGCGAGAGAATTAGAGATCTTGGTGGAGCCTAGGAGAGGCCACCCGTCGTACCCAACAGTCACCACCGGTGGCTCTTGGTTCTCCTCCCTTCCTCCATTCTCAATCCCACGGTCACAAACCCCACCCGAGGCCCTTTCTCCCCCTCTCCATCCCACGGCCAAGGCTTTACCCGAGCCCCCTTGGCCGCAGGCCTTAGGCTTCTAGCCGCCGGCCACCTCCCCCTTTCTCCCTCTTTTGGATTTCCTCCTCTTCCATTTATTTCCTATTATGGCTTAAATATATTTAGGATTATATTTGAATTCAAATTCAAGTTGTTTGAAATTCAAAATATTTCCTAATATACAATGTCTATTTTAGGAAAGTCTTTACACCTCATTCAAATCTATTTATATTTGATTAGGATTTAAAATCTCCTTTCCTAATTTATATATCCTAATCTAGCATGCAATAAATAATTGCCACACGCCCTATTTTCCCATTAAATGCCGCCGGCCCCTCTTGGAATTTAGAATAGGAAATCTCTCCTAAAACCAAGCCATCTCTTTGGAAATATTTCCAAACCTGAGAATTTTTTATTTGGCCGAAAATCTCAAGCCCCCACCTCCTTTAATTCCTTCCCAACTCATGCCTTTCCCTTTTGGAAATAAATCCCTCTTTCTTCTCATGCTCCACCGCCCCCTCCTCTCTCCTAATTGCTCCAGATAGCTCTCTAGTCCAGAACCTATGAATTGGAATTCACTCTCAACTTTCTCTTCACAATTAAGGCTAGACTCCTCCCTCCAATTTCTCTACATTCTAGCCCACGAAAATCTGAAAAATTCCTCTCATATTTTTGTTGGAAATCTGAAATTGTTTTCAGATTATAAGAGAAAAAGGATTGGAACTTGCTTCCTTCTCCCCTATCAAGAGAAACTCCTTTCTCTTTGTTACTATTCAAGAGGAGCATCAATTGTTAGGAAGCTTCTATCTTCAATCCTCCATGAATGGCGGATCTGGAAGTTGATTATGGGATAACGTAGGACGAGGACGGTTTCATTGACATTTTACAATCTACCTACTTCGACGTAAATCCAATGGTTGATCACATCGTAGAAGATTATTTGGAGCGCACGTTGATCTACTTGGTTGAAGCTATTGACGAACACTTCGAAGGCATTGAGTGGAGGATCTCCACTACCCTTGACGAAGGTTCATCTTCCCCCTTACATCTTTTATCTCTTAGTCTAACTTCTCTTAACTTGACTGCAGTCACGGCGGGCTCTTTCACATTGCTCTTGCTTACGCTTAGTAAACGTAGGGTTGAGCGGACCTCTATGTTTTCCTATTCTCATTGTTAGACTAGGGATTATTTTGAAGCTACTACTACTCATTATGTTGTTTTCCTATTTATTTTGGAAGTTTCAAAATTCTCACCATGTGATTTAGCCTAAGCGGATAAACACTAATTGCTTTATTTCGTTGTTTGAATTTGCTAGTAGATTTGTTCTAGAATTATTCCAATCATAAGTTGTGCAAAATCTAAATGAATTAAACCTTGCATACGTAGTCCTGCATCAGTTCTCCTCGGCATTGATATGAGTGTTGTCGACTAGAGGTAAAAATGCACTTGTCAGTTGAGGCATTGGCTGCTCAACTCATTGAGGAGTAGATTATTTGTTGTAGTCAGGAGGATAGCAAGTCTCATCTATCACAAGAGTTGAAGCTAATGGCTTCATACTTGGAGATCGTCACCATATGAAATAGCCTAAGGATCTTTCTACAATATCCAACTTTGAAGTAGCTCTCGGAACACACTCAAATACTCCTTGAGATATTCTTAAATTATTTCGTCCATCTATGCCAACTTTTTTACTGGTCACAATGCCTCAATTCTAAATGTTCATTGGCACTCACCACAACTTAGAAAAATGTTTGAACCAAATTTATCCGTAGAAAATTCACGAACCATTTAAAAAGTAAAACAAGATAAAACAAGAAAAAATCAAAGAGAGTAAATAAATGTAAGAAGCTCTAGGATTTCACTAGAAGAAAGTATAATACTTGAGTACAAATGACCTGAGGTATAAGGCCTTCTTCTTGACTCCCCAATTTATTGGTTCTGACAAGGATTTGGCATAACATAAAAAGCCATATTCAAGCCATACAAAATAAGGAAAAACATTGCAAGATTAATTAATTGTTTGTTGTAAAAATACATGAGTAGTGTAGCCAAAATGAATAAAAAGTAAATATTAATTATTGATTGAATTATCACTAGATAAAGTTGATGACCAGCTTAGTTGAATATTGGGGAGGAGCTCTTGAGCCAAGGCGAGTAAGCTAAGTTGTCCCTTAGGTCAGGTAGGCTATGAGGCGAGTTTAGCATGAATCTTGCAGTGATGACCTGGATGAGTACATGGAGTGTTTATCACGTTGAACATAGCCAATATATTATAACTTATGACATCAACTTAGCTTTGACTTCAAGATAACTCTAACAAGTTCAATGTGATCCTGGTAACCTCTTAGCAAACCTAGCATGTTCAAGTGAACCCAACAAGTTCATGGTGAATATGGACAGTTCATGCTGAACTAAGTGATTTTTTTTCTTCGCTAACTTAGAACCCAAATCGGATTGATTTGAACTAGGTTCATGATATATTTAAGTATACACTGGGGTTGCATAGTCTAAGACAGACAAAGATAAACATAATTGTGATTATGATCACATTTAAAAGTTCATGTGAATATGATCTACATGCATCTACATAACCAATACTTTCAACCACGTTGTCGTCTATATCCTCATGCCAACTAGTCTATTGATTTTATAAGAGTAGCTATATCGACTAGTGAAAAGTCTTTTTTTTTTAATTCAACACCAGGGATATTGCAAATGATGTCAATATTGCAGAGGCTGAATCAAACGAATTGATCTGACAACATAAATGGTACTAAGATGAAATCAATTCAAAGAGTGCTACATTACTTAAAAGAACAATATTTAAATCAATATAAAGAAATATATTCATTCAACCCAGCAACTCATAGGTCATAATATAGGAGCACATGTGTTTTATTAAATAAGTTTTACTCAAAATCTTTTAAAATTATTTATTGCTCCTACAACTTATCTTTTGGCAACGAATTAATCCACATATAATTTGCCACTATATATTTACATATATTTACATTATAAGCTTATAAAAACTATTTTCAACATTTTAATTACTAAGGAGATCCTCTGTAAAATTAATTGTAATAGCAAACTTATAAAATGGTTCTACTTATTATAAAATATTTACAACTATGAGTTGCTTGTTTTAAGAGTGAATGACTATTACAATTATGATCCTACAGGCCATAGGAACTTCAAACATGGTCGAGCAAATTTTAAGAGTGGATGACTTCCATTTAGGCTATATGGAGTCAAGTAGGCTTTTGTTGCATGAAATTTGACGGGATTAAAAAGTTTATATTTGGGAGAGAGTGACGATCGATGCGAAAGACTCTTATCGGATGTGGTTCTTAAGATTCACATGAAAGTGAAGAATAATATCAATTCAAAAGTGAAACAAATGTTGAGTTTCTAATATCCCAACAGTAACCCTTACCATTCAATTTAACTTTTGGGTTGATGGGTGTCCACCTATAATGATGACAAAGGCGCAAAGCCAAAAATTGAGATCATCATAGCTCTAAAATCACATTTGGTAGCCAAAATCAATTAGCTAAAATTAAAATAATGGTCTTTTATAGCGGATGACTGTAAAGCAGAACAATGTGTACAAACTTTTCAAAATTTTGTAAGAGATGGCTAAGCAAGGCCATGCATCACGAAACAAAAACAATTAGCCCATAAGTCATTTATTTTAACTTCTGTTATTTGATAACTGTCAAAAGCCACATTACCATCTTGTCAAAAATGAATTAGAGATTGTTTGGTTGCCTGAAAAAAGAATGTAATATAAAGTAAATGCAACGTGTTTAAAATAATTTGGAGTTGTTTGGTTGTGAATTGTTTTTTCTTGTTTAGTGAGGTATATACAGTGTAAAGTAAAAGCAGTGTATTTTGAATACTTTGGTGTTGTTTGGTATAATGTGCAGTATCAAATGCAATATACTATTGAAATGGAAAGACAATAATATTATTCAATACTTGAAAGCTCAATCATACATGACTGGAGATAGAAAATTGAATCATTACATAAAGGAAGACTGGAAGGCTTTCATCAAAGCTCGACATCTTCAAATCGAGAAGAAAGATAACAGCAAGACAAAAAAATAGGAGATGGACAAAGTGAAATTTTGATTGGTAAAATGTGAACTAAAAATTGGGACGAAAGATACATAGGTCGCGGGCAAGAACGATATGTGTCGCGGGGATCAGCTGCGAAATACGTAGGTCGCATTCTTCAGCACCGCAAAGAAAATGTGTCGGGCGAGACCCTTACAGTCTGTGAAGAACATCTACAGGCACTCGATTTTGCGGAAGGGACAACAGGATGGATTTCACGAGGAAGATGCGGGACGGTTGGGGTTCCGCTCCTTTTCATGCGCAGAGAAGCGGTATATTTGGAACTCGTTCAATTTAAGCGAGTTTGTAATACACGTGAAATGAACCGCATAATGACTTTGAATGCAAGCCAAATGCATTACATTCTCACTATTTATTTACTTCACACGGAACCAAATGCCAAAATTTGACAAATTTGCGCATTTATTTTCTAGTACAAGCTAATTACGGGCAACCAAACACCCCCTTAAGCCTCTCTATTAAGTAAAGAAGTACCTTGAGATCTGTCAAATTTTTAATTAAGAGCTAAGATTGGTGATGCTAGAAACATAATATAAAACAGGCCTAATTTGTTCTCGGAAAATTTCTTTTACTTTTTTCAAAGAAACTTCAAATTAAAACTAGACCTCAAGCTTCTCCAAAGGCTTTTGAATCCTGACAACTACTATTCCTAGTTTAAGTGTGAAATCACTTTGCATTTATTAACTTATTTAGTCATACAATCTCCCTTCTACCAAATCCAACAGACAGAATATGCTCCTACAATCAATAAATAAAGAAACGATATAATGTTTGATTCCAAGGATGTTTTGAGAAAGCAAAAATGCAAAATGATTCAATGCCATTCCAATCATTATAATCTAACAAGGTCTTCAGTTTCTCCTAGAGCATATCATGATGTAGAGCATTAAAAAATTAAGATATCTAGCTAACTTAATTATCACAAGTACACACATAATTCATGTAAGAATCCTGACACCTGTCTTCAACAACATATCATGATGCGAAGCATTAAAAATTAATGCTATATAGGCTACATTAATTATCACAATTACACAATATAATTTATGTATGAATGCTGGCACCTGCCGTACGCTTCACAATTTGTAAGACTGTACTATAGAATCAGATAAATACCACTGAGGATAGTTTCAAGTTGTGGAAGCTCAGATTGCAAATCAGAAAGCGCTGCATTGGCTGCATCGCTCACTAACTGCTTCAAATGATTTTCTGCAACCTGGTTAGAAAAACAAAAAGGACAATTGGATCTAATCATGTAGAAATAATCCTTAGGTATCAACGCTTTCAATCAGAAAAAGCTAAGATGCTTATCATGGCTTTTCTTTAAAATCAAGAAAGGCATAGCTAAAAAGAATTCAGTGAAATTACTCCACAAGCTACAATATTGGACAACATTTGTTAGTGTTCTGTTCAGATCAAGGAAAAATTTTAAACATCAAAATAAAGGTTCAACTTAGGAATAATTTCATGACATTAGAAAAATGTCAATGGCCAAGTTGAATGGCAATATTGAAGATTTCATTTCATTAAAAAAATACAGCTAATTATTAAAAAAATATGATTGCCTGTCATGAAAATGATAATAGTAGGAAAAAAATTATCTTTAGATTAAAAGCCAAGAATGAAGCAGTCGGTTAAAAAGGCTGTGACAAAATAGCTAAACATTCAACAAATTACAGCTCAAATTCGTTTTAAACTTTCATATTCAAGTTCGCTTCAAACTCAATAAGAAAATAAATGAAAGGGTAGTACTTCACTTAATTTTGTTCATTTACAAGGAAGACCCTCTGTTGCTTAAGTCTGTGATAGAACTTGAAGATGAATAATAATGGAAACTAATTCAGTAGAGTTCCCATTTAAGATAACGAGAGAGGGCTCTCTTCGAACTAAATCAGTAGAGTCCCCATTTAAGATAGCGAGGGAGGGCTCCCTCTGAGGGGGAGGATGAGAGTTAGAAGGATTTAACATTCCCCTAGAAGGGGGTATTTATAAAGGTGGAGATTAAGGGAAGTATGGTGCTTTTTGGTGAGGAGGATGGTGGACAGAAGGGACAACTTGCCTTCAAGATCGAAGTCAGAAGAAAATGCCCTTGTGTGAAGGGTATTTTAGTCCTTCAATCAATCATAGTGATGGATAGATGGGTGGAGTCCTTGGCAAATAAATTTTCCTGACCAGAGATTGAAATCAACCAAGTGGCAGGAGATCAAAATCAAACTATATGAAGGCCTACAGATTTTTGCTAGGTGAGATCTAAGCTGGGCCATCGAATTCTAATTGATGCTTCGGAAATAATGCTTAAATTTATAGACTTGAATACTTGATTGAAGGAGTCGAACCCTTCAAGCATCTTGAAACGATTTAATAGTGGTGATCTTGAAGTATCATTGCTTTTTCCTGGCTCCACTACATAAAGATCATAAAAGCATGAATCACGATGTCATAGTTGGATAGCTCGAATTAGCTAGGACTCCGTAATTTTAAAGGAAACTATCAAGAAAATAGTGCATGAGGGTCAAATAAAAATAGCTTATATTTATTATTATATTAGGATATTTTGGGTCTATTAATTTTTTGAATTTACTGATCATAATATATAATATATATACATTTGACCAAATCCATATTATGTGACACATTATCTGTTTTAGCCTAGCTAATTCCATATCAAGCAAAACCTCAAGCTTTTTCCCTTAGTCTAATTTCCAAATAAATTCACCTATTCACTGAATGCTCCATCGCAAGCACATCAAACAATAAAGCTCACAATAACACCCAACACATTACACTAAAAGGCATGTTGCATATTTGGTCTAACTCTTTACTCATATAACCAATAAGATTTTCTCATTTTTCAATGTGAGGTTTAGTTCATTCTTGCCCCCCGCCTTTGCTCCTAGAAATCGGCTATCCTAGAGGCCTACCAGGACCACTCCTTGTCAAAGGCATCTGCTCTAGCAATCACTCCCAGCTCTCTTTAGACCACCCTCATGTTTTATATTTGACCACATATCGTACTGGAGAAGGTCTAACTATGATAATAATTGTAATGATCCAATCTATATTATGTAAGATATTGCTCACTAGGGTCTAACCTATCCCGTAATAAGATGAGCGTTACAATTTTACCCGTCCTGGTGCATCATCCTAGAAGATCACTTATCCTAAGAATACACCATCATAAGCATGTTAATAGGAGAGTTCCTGATGAAATTTTAACATATTATATCAAAAATCACCACAAATATTTGGTTTAAACATTTATTTATATAATCCGATAATCTTTCCTTTTTTTTTGACATAGGATTTATTTCATTATTGTTATCCTTTTTCGTGCAAACCCAAAATAACATATATCAAAAAGAATAATTCATCTTTTTTTAGAGTTCCTAATGAAACTCAATACTAAACATCAAAAGGCACCTCAAAATAATTGGTAATGAAGTATTCCTCCAAAGATGACAGGTCTTTTAGCAATCTCATTGCCATTAACAAGGAACTTTTCGTTCTCTTGCAAGCTTTTGCTTGTTCTCCCTCCTCAAAAATATCTAACACTCAATATGTGAATGGGCTACTCAAATTACTTTCACGCAATATCTAATTTTCATCTATCTTTTGTTTCCATTACCAGCACCCAATTCAACCTAATAGCAAGTCATTATTATTTAGCCAAGTTGGATCATATCTTAAGAGGTATGTTGGATCAGCCTGATTAATTCATTACAGGGTTCTTTGATTTAAAGCAAAATAGATGTAAAGTATTTTTTACATTGCATTCATTTTACTCTACATTTCTTTTTCAACAAACAAAATAGCCCCTAAATCTTACGGCAAGCTTTGATCCTATAGATTTTCATATGCCCAAATCCTAATCAAAAAATAGGGCCCGATTAAGTTGAGTCGGTCTAATGAGTTTGACAACAAACTTTGAATAAACCTTTCAATTTGTCAAGTTGGATGGGCCTATGTGGGCTTCAAAAATTCACATCTGACTATTGAGAGAGAGTTTGTTCTGAGTGAAATTTTGAGAAGATGGATTGAATTATATTAAGAAACTATCTAGATATTTTGCCCTTATTTTACAAGGATTTTATGATATGATTCTAATTTTCCCATAGGTACAAGCCCCTATAGTTGATTGTCCCTCTAGATAACGAGAGAGAATTTTTTATTAAGTCTATGCATTAGATGTTAAACACAGCTTATAGTCGTAGAGATTTGATTTTAGATTGAAAAAGTTTATTGTCTTTAGCTTAGAGCTTATGGTGGGAGGAATGATGATGAACTGATCAAAATCTCATACATCCCTCATCTTGTGTTGTCATGAACCTTAATCTACTTAATTAGAGGCGGCATTCGACTCAACCTAGCTAAAGAATCCATGTCAATAATCATAGGTCATACCATCCAAGAAGATCTTAAAAACTCGAGGTGGATATTTCTAGGAGCAGTTTTTAGATGACCTTAACAAACCGAGGGTTTTATGCCCAACCAAATATTAAGTGCACCCATGATTCACAACTAAATGGTTTTTAAGACATTGAAGAATCTACGGGCTCTAGCCATAACCAAAATTTAATCGTGACATATTCTTATGAAACTAACCGATCATAAAGGACTCGATCATAACTGCTATTTAATGATAACATTTGGCAATAAAACCACTCGATCAAAAGACACATACCACATCCAAATTGTCATAAGATCTTTGAGAGTGACCATAAAATTACAACTACTCTAACATTAGCTCTTTGTGAGTTGATGTTATCTTAAATTTATCATCTTATCAACTACTATGGATGGTGGATGATTGTTACTTTACTTTAGTGTGGTTAATTTTGCTTGAAATATTTTTTTAATAATTTTAAATTTTTAATAAATATTGAATCCTTAAACTTCGATCAAAATTTTAGCCAAAAAATTTGCTATAAGATTTGGGAGCATTTTGGTAAATAAGATTCCCTCCTGTTGAGATTTTATATAGACAAATTCATTATCAAGGTAGGATGTTTGAATCATTTGTATTTAAAATTTAAGCTTGCTCTTTTTTTATCAAAATTAAACCTCTTGGGTTATGATCTGCAACAACGATGCCTATCATAAGAATTGGTTGCTTGACTGGCCTTTATTGCATCAAACCTCATGAACTATATTTGATTGCTTGCACGGGATCGTGTTTATGGGGTTCAAGTATTGTCAACTCCAGTCTTTGTTACATGGAGGATCATAATTGCAATGCAAGACTTATGAACTATATTTGATTACTTGCACAGGATAGAGTTTAAGGGGTTCAAGTATTGTTGACTCCAGTTTTTATTATGCGGAGGATCAGAATTGCAATGCAAAACTTACAACTCTGCCCTACGAGCAAAGCGGCCCGCTTGAGAACATGCATGCAACATAATGATGGATTTGAAGCTGAATTTAACGTTCTTTGGATTCAAAATTCTTTTAAGTTATTCCTAGCAGCGGCTAAGGTTTGTTGGAGATCTACCTCTCGAATAGTAGATCAATTGTATCTTTCGTTTTTGTTGGAGTAATCATAAATCAGCCCCCCATACTTATATTCTTGCAATTTCTTCTTATCTAGTTTGTTATTTTTACTTCCAAGTCGCATCACATTCATTAATCATATACATGATTTTCATGCAGATTATACTTTATAGTGATGGTGTTGAGATACAAAATAAAATTTTGAAAGTTCTCATGATTTTCATCAAAATGCTTGGGTTTACAATGATGATATTATATCTTTGTTCATATCTATCAAATAGGCTATTTGGAATCCACTTTCTTGAAATTACCTACCAAAACTCTAAGTTATATAGTATTATTAGAAAAATGATACATCATAATATGATTATTAGTCCTACTTACTATATTTTGGATATGTTACATAATTTACGTATTTTCTAGTCTCAAGTATTTAATATATATACTTCTATAAGTAGGATTTATTTTTTAGTTTACTATTGTCAAAGAAGCTTGTTAGTATCCTTCAAAACCATATCATTCGTTAATTTGTGGAAGTATCATCCACCATTTAATGATATATAGTTCATGGAGTATAATGATTACTTCAACTGTATTAACACTATCACTTGGAGTAGTGTTTTGAAGCCGGAGGAATTGATGTGGACATAAATTTTCCGTTGCTACCATATTATGAATATTTGATCCATTTTTTTAGGTTTTGTTATTTTATTAAGATTATTTTGATCAATAATATTATGTTTTCTAGTAATTTATTAGCAGTGTGTTAGCAAATTATAAGCTGTAAACAACTTGCTATTAGTTTGTCATTTTTTTCATCTATAAATATGTAAACTTTTAGTAATGCAAGGCTGTTTACACCTTAAAAAAAAACTTCTATTGTGGATGTAGAGGTATAGACGCTTCTTATTCATCTATTATGGGATTTTAATCATTGATCTACTGTGACTTGACGAATTTTAGTGGAGATTATCTCCTCATATATCATGTTACTTAATATGTTCCATCATTTGTACTACCTTTCGAAATTTATTTTCATGACCTTTCATCGTTATGTTTGGATGATGGGAATTTGAGTGAAAGAAAATAAGAAAAAGGCTGAAAAGCTTAATAAGTGGCCACAGATTCATAATCAACCCATGTTCAATTAAGATTTCATTTCAGTTCCTTCACTTTAATCCAAACCAAGCCTAAATTTCTTCACAGCTAAAAAATTAGCAAAGAACACATGGAAGACTTCCTAGGAGGTAAAGAATATAACAATTATACTTTTAGATTATTCTTTAGTTCTTTAGATGGTTTTTTTATTTCATTTCCTAAAACTATGAGGAGCAATTTGCGTGATTAATATTGGAATCAGATGTTGTCTGTTTGATTTCATAACAGGAAGCCTTGGCTAATTTGGATCTTCAAATATTTAACTGTATATGGAAATAACTTAAGTACTACAGAAAAATCAGAAACATTCAATTTTTAGCAGAGGCTAAGGTTTTATGGAAGGCAAAAAAACGTTGAAGCTTCCAATTTCTGTTGTCCAACACCAACCCCCAATCCCAACAGTTTGTCTTTACATCCAAAACCATTTCTATATGAAATTCTAACACTAATATGAATGTTAAAGTCATTTCTTTCCATTATCTGCTCTACAAAATATTTTAAGCATTTGTTGTTGGGATTTAAATCAAAAAGTTGTTTTTAGGAGATGAAGAATGTCAGAGGCATCAGATGTGAATATTGCCATACAGGAGAAATGTGAAATTACGGCAAAAAGAATAGCATAGATTTTTTTTTTGCTTGTGGTTAATGAAGAAAGATGAGAAGGAACCTTGTAATCTTGCTGGCATATGTCAGAAGCATAAACTAATCGAAGCTTAAACATTTTGCAGTCTATAGGGTTGATCACTTGCTGTACGAACAGGTACTGTAAAAATATTTGCAAATTGTAAAGTTCAATTTCCTAGTTGAAACCTGAGCTTTTAAGCATTTAAAAAAGAAAGGACCTCACCATCTATTTTGTTGAAAACAGAGAATGGGAGCAGCATTTCAACAAAATTTAGACCATTTTTTCTGCAAGCTTCTTCAGCAAGAGGAGTAGAAAGAACCATGACAACAGGGGTTATTTCTTCTAATAGCACTCTCCCAAGCAAGGATCTCATTGGATCCATCATCTATGAAGACAAATACCTCAAAGCTAACTTTGTAAGGATTCCTCAGACCCAAAAAAAACTCCTAGGAACACCGCTTCACCTGATAACAGCAACGGAAACTGTAAAATGCACCATGAACTGAAGAATGTAGCCCATAATTTTGTCTGATAAATTGTAAATAAACCAACTTTTGTAACGACCAAACACTAAAGGTTGCTTTGCATGCATTCCATATGCTTCTAACATGCTGTAGTCAGTAAATAACCATAAAAAAGTTTATAAATGGAAAAGACATCTGTGAGTGCATAAAAACAGCAAAGAAGATATTCAGTAGGATGAATCCATATATGAGTCAAGAATTAATAAGGCAAGGCCTTGAGTCTTAACGCTATACCATATGCAAAGATAAAACTCGATATTTTGCTCCCAAAAATTTTAATTATGAAGCAAGGCTATGACAGGCAACTTTCTTCTTCAAGTAGGGGTTAGCAAATAGAATTTTGGTTTTGAGGTTGTTTAGTAAAGTGGAAGAGAAACCAAGAATCCTGTCCCGACTCTCAAGAATGGAAATGGCACAGAACAGTTGATCAATTTCTTATTAAGGTGGGAGAAAACACTATAAAATTCACATCATCGTACAATAAACCCTCATGCATCATGATCGAGATGCTTTCAACAAACATAAATAAAAGACCATCAGTCATAATGCACCCAACGAATGTAACAAATTGTCATACATATGAAAAAGAAATTGCATATAATATAAAATGACAAGTGATAAATTGCGTGAATATAATTGAAATCCAAGAAGAAAATTACATAAATTATAAGAATTGCATAAAACTATCATATAACATCAAGTTTAACTTCAAATTCTTTCTTTCTCACTTCATTGCTCATCCACAATTAATTCTTAAAGAAAGCTAAAATAGTTGTCAATAACTCAAAAATTATCTGCAGTGTCATCAGTGAGGGTATTTTTATTGGAATTATCGTCATAACAAATTGGTCTCTCCCCTGCCCCATCCTGTGGAGTCCAAGCTTTCCAATCTGCTTCTTGATTATTTATTTCAGTCATCTTCATCTTTCATAAATATTTATCATCAAACTTAAGGGAAAATTCTATAAGATGGTAGTGAGGCATGCAATGCTTTATGGTGCCACATGTTGGCCATTAAAAGAGAAGCATAATACTAAGTTAAGTGTGGCGGAGATGAGGATGCTCAGGTGGATGAGTGGCTTTACCCTTAGAGATAGGATATGAAATGAGCATAAACGTGAAAAGGTTGGAGCCTTGGAGTAGCTCCAGTAGAAGATAAGAATGTAAGATTAGAGAGAGTCGCCTTAGATGGTTTGGTCACATAAAAAGACGGCCTTCCAATGACCCGGTTAGGAGAGTAGAGGTATTAGATTTGACTTGTGTTAAGAAAGGTAGGGGTAGACCTAAAAAGACTTGGTTAGAAAATATTATGAATGACCTTTATTTATTAGATTTAAATGAAAATTTGACTTTTAATAGGACACAATGGAGAAAAAGGATTCATGTAACTGACGCCACGTAGTGGGATAAAGGCTTGATGTTGTTGTTGTAATATAATTGTGAGAGTAATACTCCTAAATTTTTAGAGGAGGTGGTGATGGTATGCGGCATTTAGGCAATCGCTAATGGTCGCTATGACAATGGCGGTTGCGATGAAGGAAGTAGGCTGGAGGTCGAGGCAATCGAAAGAAAGTTGTTGTGGCTCGGAGGTACATTAAGGCATGATTTGTTTGAGGCTTTAGTTTACGATTTAGGTAAGTTTTAATAAAAATATATATATAAAGTACCATGAGACGGTACGACGTACCGCCTCACGCCAGTGAGGCATACCACCTCACGACAGTGACGCGAGGCACTTCTCAAGGAGGGCCTCAACCAAGTTGAGGTGCAAGCCTCATAAAAAGGTTCGAGGCGTAAGCCTTGAGGCGTTTTTTAGTGCAATTGCGTAGAGGCAGGCCTCAAGGCGAGCCCCATATTGCACAATTTCAAACAACTATACCGTGAAGTCTTACAATTTTCTTAAAAAATAAATTAGCAACATGAGAAGCATCAAAAGTTTTTTTGCAAAAGATGAAATGTGCCATTTTGCTAAATCGGTCAACAACAACAAACACATAATCAAATTTTCAAGCAGTGACAGATAATCCAAACAAAGTACATAGGGATATCTTCCCACGGTTTGATTGGAATTGAGAAAGGGGTATATAGACCAATGTTTTGAGTGGTTCCTTTGAATTATTGACAGATTTTACATTGTATTATGAATTTCATTATAGGTTTTCGCATGTGGGGCCATACACATCGTTCCTCAACTAAAGCAGTGGTATTTCCTTGTCCAAAATGCCCTCCTAACCCTCCACCATGAAGTTTTTTAATGATTTTTTCACGTAAAGAGCTTTGGGTAAAACAAAGTCTAGTTCCTTTAAATAGAAATCCTTGTTGAATGGTAAATTGAGCAGAAGAGTCAATTCCAGAAGCACAACATGATTCCCAAATAGTTTTGAAATATGGGTCAGTAGCATAGCTATAATTTAAAGAATCAAGGGAAATTACAATTTTTTTGATAGTTATCAATAATTGAGCTCGTTGGCTTAAGGCATCAGCAACTTTATTTAAAATTCTAGCTTTATGTTTAAGATGAAATGTATATTCTTGCAAGAAAGATGTCCAGTTAGCATGTCTTTGATTCAAATTTTTCTGTGATCCTAAGCATCGGAGAGCTTCATGATCAGAGTTTAGCACAAATTCTCTTTGAATAAGATAATGCTTCCAAAATTTTAGGGCTTGAACAATCTCATAAAACTCAACATCGTAAGTAGAATATCGGGATCGGGTATCATTGAGTTTTTCACTAAAGAAAGCAACAGGTCTACCCTCTTGACTAAGGACAGCTCCAATGCCTACATGGGAAGCATCACAGTTTACTTCAAGCATCTTTTCAAAATCAGGTAACTTAAGAACAGGAACTTAATGAACACCACGATTGCAGAGAAGAAGAAACGTTTAAAAGGCATATATTTGAAGGTACATTCACAGAATGGTGTCTCATGAATCCAATAAGATATATATATATATAGAAGATATGTAAATAAACATAGAACATAATTATATTTGCCAGTATTTTTTTTTAATAGTACCTGTATGTAACAAGCAAACTTCAGAAATTAATCATCTATTGGATAAGAATGCCTCTTGGTTCTCTGATGGCTTATCCGAAGAACTTTGCTACTTTCAATTTTGGGAGATAAATCACCCCCCTCTTTCCTCTGTACTTGTTCGAAGAGCAAAGTTGGAGTGCTAAGTGCAGCCGAAGTAATGGAGCAGGAGGGCTGCTTCTAAGGAGCTGGGTTTGAGTCCGGCGTTGGGTAGTCGGCTGCTAAAGCAGAGCTACAGCAGGTGGTCAGCAAGATGACCGATTGGAGAGGGAATAGGTACCGGCGGTTGGAGGTAGGCCGGCTGGAGGCGGAGGCGGAGTCGGCTGGACCAGCGAAGGGCTGGAGTCGGGGTGGATTCGGGTAGGCCAGATCGGCGGTGGCTTGGAGGTGGAGATCGAGCTGATCGTATGGCTGGAGCCGGTCGACGTCGAGGATAACTGAGAGGTTGGTCGAGAGGTGGCGTCGGGCTGGAGGCCGAGGCTCGCCACCGCTGAGGGAGAAGAGGCTTCGGGACTTGAGCTGCACGAGGAGTCGAGCTAGAAGGGGGTAGAGGTGTTGCTAGATCGGCTGCTTCGTCTTCCCAAAGAGTGGATCGTGGATCTCAGAGAGGGAGAATGAGAGCTGCTGTCGGTGGCTGTGTGAGGGAACCAGAGAAAAAAAGGTGTGAGGTCTTGCGGCTGGATGTTCGGTGAACCGTCCCCACTCCTTGAACCGGCGTTGCCTCTATTCACTCCGAAAATCAAACCCTTCATCAAACGGATGATATTAAATATTATCTTTGATGACAAAACTCAACCCTAAATAAGAAATAGCTCATTTTATGAAGATGAAAATGTGAAATTAAAATATTTTGTATTTAAACTTAATAGAAATGTAATTTGAATGATATATGTCTTTTTTAATTTAATAAAAACATATTTTATCAAATTTATATTTTATATTATCTCCTTTTTTAAATTGATTTATTATATATATGTATATAAAAATATTTCATGTTTATTTAATATTATTATTATTGTTATTATTTTGAATAATGCATTTTAATTTATTTTTTATAATTAAATTTATTAAAAAAAAACACTCACCTTTCTCTCTCCTCAACACTCAATTCGAGCACGAATGGACACGTTTGAAAGATCTCGAATATCCAAATGTGCTCGCGTGCTTCATTTCACAAAATAGGTTATGATCAAAAATTATGACGCACAGAACGAATATGTGTGATAAAAGACTTAAATGCACGCAAAATATACATCAAATCGACGTTACCATTATTACACATATTTTAAGACATGATAATGGACAATGTGTGATCAAATAAGGGGTTGTTTGGTTGCCTGAAAAAGAAATGCAGTGTAAAGTAAATGCAATGTAAAGTAAATACTTTGAGACTGTTTGGTTGTCTGCAAAATAAACGCAGGAGAAATATTTCCCTTGTTTGGTTAGGTAGATCCAGAGTAAAGTAAAAGTATTTTTTTTAGCAACGTATCAAACGAATGCCTAACGACATGATCTTTGAATTGGATCCTATAGAAGAGATTCTATCATCTAGAATCCAAATTCGAATGCCATGTGATTTTCAAAGATTATATAGTTACACAAAGACAAGAAAACAACAATAAATCCAAAAATTAAAGAAAAAAATTCGCCACGATCAACCAAATCATTTGAACTTTCATAGCAAACCCCAGGATCCAAGCGCAACAGCTGGCGCAGCACATATCGCCGCATTCAAACCCCGCTTCTCAGCATGCCGCTTCACAATGCTTTCCAGAACACAATTCCTAAGCCTCTCCGCGCCGGGCATCCCTCCCCTGCATCAGCTCAAAACAAATCAAACAAAAAATCCCATGAAAAGAATCAACTTTTACCACAAAACCCACAAAAGAAGCTTCAGCAAACACCCCCCGGAAGGGAAATGAGGTCAAACGAGGACTCCTCACAGTCAACAACGAGAGCATCGGCGACAAGCTTGATCCCCAAGGAAGCATCCACTCTTAGATTCTTCTCTACCGAAGCGACAGTAACTTCAGCCCCAGCTCTACGAAGAACATCGATGGTGATCACAGCTTCCAGTGGCTCCGTGCCATTGGTGATCAGAACTAGCACCTGAGAAGATGCATCGGTAACATGGCTTTGGAATCGAGAAGGGGAAGAGGGGAATTTGATAAGAGGTGTTTACCTTCTTCGATGGAGGAGATGACATTTTTTGAATTGGAGAAGAAGAGTCGAGTGGGCGGGCGATTGCGAGCAAGGCTTCTGAAAAAGAGGGGAAGGGGAAGGAGATGACGCGAAATCCGCCACCGGCCCGTAAAACGGCTTCATGCTAGTCGCTATGGCGCTTATCGCGCTCGGCACCGACGGCATAAAGCCCTGCATCTAATCCTTCGGCGTTAACCAGTTCGACGAGGCCGACCCCATCGAAGCCAGCAAGAAATTCTTCTTCTTTGCGCCAGAGAATTTCTAACCCCCTCAAATTGAGCGGGTTTCGAAGTCTCGTAAATAGCCTCCAGTAATACACCGCTAATACATCCGAGGATTTTCTTATGTTCCGCTCAAAATCAAACAAACAGTATAATTTAAGAAATACATGTAATTAGAATACTTTACACTCCTAATTCTGCATACCAAACAGCCCCTAAATGAATCCTAAGATCGAGCACGAAAGGTAAAATACATGATTTAACACTTCATATATTTGTACTCTGTCATTCGTATGTACGAACTGACATCGTGCTGTACGAACAATTCAAAAATGAACAAGTTGGCCATGTATGATTCTTTACGAATGCATTTCGTACTCTGGTTGGCGTATTATACAAACTTCATTTCGTACAATACGACCAGTTTAACCAAATCATGCTTCGTTTGGTACAAAAATGGACGAGCCCATTTCGTACTCTGAATGTTATCTGTACGAACCCAATTTCATATATTACGAACAGCTCAAAAAATTTACTTGTTCATATGGACGAACTGGTACGAACCCATTTCATACTCTAGACAGCGTCTATACAAAATTATGATCATACAATACATTTAGTTAAGAAAATTTTGAGTTCGTTTGGGATGAATTGGTACGTAGCCATTTCGTACTATAGACATTGTTTGTATGAATGTACCTTCGTATAGTATGAACATTTCAATCGAAAAATTTCTAAGACATGATTCGATTAACTACTTTCTGGAGGAACTGTCAGGTCAAATCATCGCGTACTATTTCATAATTGTTTATTGCGATTAGTTTAAAAAATATAAATTTGGACTCAATTCCCCTGTGTGTGTGCATGGTTATCCAATTACAATCACACTCTCTCAGACCCAAGAAAAAGAAAAAAAATACATACTTCAATTACAATAAACTATAATCTAATCTATCTTGAAGTTTTCAACAATATGAAGTATAATTTCCCTGGAATCTTAATACACATAAACAACACAAATAAAATTTTTCTAATATATATTAGGAGAAATAATAATCAATACAATAAGATTTTGGTATCATCAAAAACTCACATGTATAAATATAGTTATGAAAATTAAGTTGCAATAAAGATAGAATACAATTTACCCAAATAATGCTTTAATCAATTCAATGGACTACTTAAGGAGGCCAACCCGACAAATAATATAATTCTAACATATTTATACAGGCTTAAAAAATTGGTTTTCAAACTTGGTTTGATAGCTATAAAAATATTATTTTTTTGTTAACAGATGTGTTGTACTATAGAGATAATTTGTCATATATTGCATGTCATCATTGTAACGTGACAATATTTAAACCAAGTTTAAAAAAATAAAAAAGAAAGCAGAAGGATGTGCTAGTTAGTCGATTATTCTACTTACCCATCATTCCCATATTGCAATGTTTATGTGCATCTATAAGGTCTGTTGCACATAAGAGATGACACAGGGAATACAACTCATAAGTAGGTATTCTAAAACATCCGTCAAAAGTAGAAGCATATAAACACTTTGACTGTACACATCCTACATTCATAACAGAACTAAGGAATGTAAGATTAGGTTTATGTGCAGATGGTTTTACTCCATTTAATTAATCTTTCTCACCTTACTCATGTTTACCCGTGATTCTTAACCTCTACAATCTTCCTCCGGAGTTGTATATGACTACACCATATCTGTTTCATTCCAGGCCCACACAATCCAAAAGCAAAGATAGATGTGTTATTGCATCCTTTAAGCAATGACCTAAATTTATTATGGAATGAACGAGTTATCTAAATTTTCATCTCAAACATTGATACAACGAACAATTATCATTGTTTGCAATAGAAATATCCTTCACAAATTGCGGTGGCTTTGCAATGTTTTTTATGTTACAATGTACAATGGATATTCCATCGTAATTTGTGGCATAATTTACGTTGTATAAATGTTGCTAATCCATTATATTTGCGACGGATATCTTCCGTCAAAATACTTTTGTGGCACTGGTTTTAATTGCATAATCAATGTCGTCGCAAATCCACCACAAATAAGGAGTTGTGAATGATTTCATTTATTTTGCGCTGGATTTTTTCACTGTAAAAAAAATAAAATTTCTTGTTGTGTAATTCATTTCATGCCATGAGTTAACCCAAGCCATATGTGAGTCAGTTCATGGTAGGTTGGCTTAGTCAACTCACATAATTTGGTCAAACCTCTTATCACGACCCAACCCGATCGGGACGGATCCCGCTCGCATCGAGCCGCAACACAACAACATTTGAAATCCAGGATCTAGTTTTGGAATTTGCTTCAGACTTTCTTCCAAATATTAAATAGATAGAAAAACACAAAGCTGCTATAAATATCTAAATATATAACAGTTCATCTATCTTTTCTTTCATCAAAACAATCATATACATATATAGTGCATGGCTATAGACAGAAATAACATAACAGAAACAGAAAAGTCATGACTGTACAAAATTAAAAGTACAAAATACCTAATCTCAGATCAGACACAGAACTTCTAGTCCAAGACCTCATTCCCATTCCCAAAACCTAAAAACCACGCAAAAAATAAGGATGAGCTAACAGCTCAGCAAGACATCACTCACCGATCAAAATCATCAGAAATTCACATCAGAAAATAGCCGTACGGAAATCATAGAACAGATACTTGATCAACATAAATCAAACAACTGATACAAAAAACTGAAGTCATGTCGAATCGGAGTTCAGAACAGATATCATAAAGCTTTCAAGTCACAGAGCAGACAGAATCGTACGGAATAACCAAAATCGTACATAAATCAGACATCAGATAAAATCACATTCATATCAGATAATTCATAAAACAGATCAGATAATTCACAGCACAGATTATCAGATATCAAACATCAGATTTCAGATAACATATCACATATCAAATTTCAAATTCCCAAACCCTTATAGAATCTATACGGATTCTGACCCCTTATGCCTTCCTTCCCTAACACTTACAGAATCTCGACGGATTCTGACCCCTTATGTATCCCTTTGTGCTTATAGCACCAGAATAGAATAGATATTCAGAATTCCGGATCAGAACTTATTTTCATATTTCAGAGCTCATTTTAGATTTTCCTGACACTTACAGAATCTCAAAAGATCGTGGCCCCTTATAACTCCCTTCTGATAGCATACAAACACTTCAATCCATTCAATGTATCAATTCAAAAAAAAAAAAAAAAAGAATTCATACGAAAAATCAGCGGCATAACGGCAGTATACGAAATTTACACAAAATTCACAGATTCAAAAATTTACCAAATTATCACAGAATATTCACAACAACATTATAATACTTTTACTGTACTGAAGTAATAATATCAGACATCCATATAATTTGTTATTTTTATAAAACTTAGCAGAATTCAAAATACTCGATTAAAATCTTTCAGAACATACTAAAAATGTGCACAATTATCATCTCAAAAATATACCAAAAGTTATGCGGTAAAACATTATCAGTGCAAAATAAAATCAATTTTTCGCTAACGGAAACAAAATTCAAGACAGAAAAGTCGTCAAAATTCTCGTTTCTGAAAATTGAGAAAGGCGGAATGTACCTTACCTCGAGTCGGTCAACTTTTCCAACCACGACGACCGAACGAAAAAGGGCAGAAGTCGCCCAAAAATCCACTTTTATTCTTTCCCTTTGTTTTTCTCTCTCCTCGGCTTGTGTTCCCTTCAAAAAACGACACTATTCAGATATTTATTAAGCAGGATCGTCCCGGACGATGTCGCGATCGTCCCGGTACGATCTTCTCTGGACTCAAATCGTCCAGACGAAAATAAATTCCAATTTCTTCGTCCCTGGACGAAACTCTCTATCAGGTTCATCCCGACGGTTCGTCCCGACCCTTCCAGGTTCGTCCAGGCGAACCATGCAGATTTCTTCACAATTTCTTCAGTTCGTCCCGTACTAAGGCCAGTTCGTCCGGGACGAACAGCACTTAAAAATCAACTTTGGAGGGGTTTTACATCTCTCACTTGCAAACTTCACAAATCCAAAACTTTATGCCCATATCAACTATTCAGGGAGGGATACTAATTAATCTCAGCTATTGGTTTGAAAAGGAGGGGCTTCAAAATGGCAAAAGTTGAAGAAACCCTCTAATTCCACACTCATTCCATCAAAACTCAAAATCCAAAGCTCTTCCAACCCCCAAGTCTTGAGACAAGTTGTTCCTAGAGCTTCAAGGAAGAAAATAAGCCCTTACACACCTCATGAGGTCCATTGGTTTTTTGTAAATGTCACCCTAAATTTTACCTTCAAAATTAAATAGCTTTTTAAAAATACTTATCAGAGATTTCAAACACTTCCCCACTCTTCATGTGAGTGTGGGGAAGCTATGTTTCAAATTTCATAGCATTTGGATTAGTGCATACAAAGATATTCAACTTCTTCCACAACTTTTCTCATTCATTTCTTCTTTTCCTATGTAAATTGTACTGTACTATCAAACCTATCTTACAATACGATCATGCTTATACATTTAAGGCTTTTTTTGTTTGAGCATTTTTTTGCCTTCTCCGTTTTCGGAAAAGGAGGATTTTTTTTTTTGTGTTGTTTGGTTCGTCAAATCACGTTCCCAATAATCCTTTTTTTTCATTTTTCTACAGTTTTGAGAAAGCTTTTTATATGTGCTTCTATGTTAGAAAACTACATTTTCTGAACTAATGTTTTTTAAAACTGTCTTTTACAAAAGCACAAAAAAAACAAACGAAGCCTAAGTCACATGACCGTCGTTGTCATCTTTTGATTTAACTGACTAAAAAACTTCTAAAAATGTCAAAAACTTTGAAAAATCACCATAAATTTATTTTTCATCCAATGTTTTAGTTATTGGGCTCGTTGGAATTGGCTTAAGTTTAACTTTATTTAAAAAAAAAATTAAAGGATTTTGACCAATTCATAGAGAGTAATTAGGGTTTAAAATTTTTATAATTTTCTTTAATTACTCTATAACCAGTGATCCATTGAACTCAAATTTGGCAGTGAATACTAGGGTATGTGTGTTATATAACCTATTTATTTTTTGGCCTTGATGACAAATAGATTTTGTTGAATTGAATTTTTAAAGTTATGAGTCACAATTAGATCCAAAACCTGGAAAAGTTATAAACTCATAATCAGGCCTTCATTTTTCTATAATGTGTTAATGTTATTTTTATGGGTTAGATGACCAAGATTGCAACCATATCCAATCACTAACATTACAGGAAAATAATCTATTACCGACGAAATTTCCAGCGGAAATTAATCATTTTTAGGCGGTTTTCGAATTTAACGAGACCGGTAAAACACGAGTGGGAAAATAAATTCTGACGTTTTTTTTCGGCGAAAAATAATTCAGGTGGCTTTTCAGCGGAATTAACCTACTCGAAAATTAAAAAAAATAATTAAAAAATTTTTGTGCTCTCTCGCCCAGTAACCCACTTGACCTCGGCGCACGATGCCCGTGTACACAAGCCCGACAACCCTCTCTCTCTCGCGCCAGCCCAGCAGCCCGCTCCCATGTTCGTGTGCGTCCGCGCAGCAGCCCGCTCCCGTGCTCGCCCGGTATCCCGCTCCCGCGCCAGTCTGACAGTCCACTCCCATGTTCGTGTGCGTCCGCGCAGCAGCCCGCTCCCGTGCTCGCCCGGTATCCCGCTCCCCGCCAGTCCGGCAGTCCACTCCCATGTTCGTGTGCGTCCGCGCAGCAGCCCGCTCCCGTGCTCGCCCGGTATCCCGCTCCCGCGCCAATCCGGCAGTCCGCCTGATCTCGCGCCCGTGCCTACCAAGGGTTTCGAACCTGAGAGGGTTGGGGAGAGTTTCAACCACCCAACCAAATTGTTGAACATGTAAATACAATTTAAGTGTCAATTTTTTATATTTAAACTATATTTGACACAAAATCAAGTTATTAAATATAATTAATATACTAACTAATTTAATTATTAAAATTTAAAAATAATAATTAATATAAAATAAAAATTAATAATTACTAATTAATTTCAAAATAAAAATTAATTAAAATAAATAATTGCAGTTAAAAATTAATTAAAACAAATTATTAAGTTAATAATGAATTAAAATACTACTAAATTTACTAATTACAGATAAAAATTAAATTTTTATTTAAATCTTTTTACTTAAATTAAGGAAATAGTTAATATTTTTTAACCATTTTTTATTAAATAATTTAAATAGTTAAAATTTTAATCAATTTAATTAAATTTATAAAATTCCTCCGAAAATTGAAAAAGTTATTAAAAACTTCCGTTGGAAAGAAACCCCCGAAAAATTTCATCGCAGAAGTTGTCTCATTGTCTTCCGTCGTAAAGCCGCCGGAAAATTCTGCCGGTAATAGATTATTTTTCTGTAGTGTAGATTTCCTTAAATAAAATCACCAAAAGTATAATTTAGTTACTTTGAAAATTAATTATGAAACCTAAGAAAGCCTCCATGGCTTAAATTTTAATGGATTTGAAGCAATGGTTTAGGTGAAACTATGTTTCAAATTTTTACTATAATTGAAGTTTATTTGATATGTCAATTAGTGAACCTAAAATGCACTCACATAATTGACTTAGAATGTTATTTAAATCATGATTAAATTAAATTAAATAAAAAAATATAAATTAAGTATCATACTGCTTAGAATCAAGTGCTTAATAAATAAAAATAAAAAGCCACATCAAAAACTTTGTGAATAAAATAAGATTAGATAATTAAGAAAAATTATAAATAATTAAAAAATAATTGAAAATCCTAAATTATTCCAAACACTTGTAATTATTCATAAGAGTCATTGCTGACAATTGGGGGAGATTTCATGGTGTTTGGAATTTATATAGATCATTAATAAAAATCTTTCTAATTACTTGAATTAATTAGTTCATTTAATTAGGCTGATTTTGTAAAATGCATAACTAATTACAAAAAAATCCAATTGAAACAGATGTAAATGCATTGAACTCATAATATGGTATTGTATTTATGAAAAAAAAAAAAAAAAACTAGAATTCAAAGTTAATTTAAAAGTTAAAATTTGGTCATATATCAATTCATTAATTCATTATGAAAATTTAATAAATCACTAAAAAATTAGTGAACAATTAACAAAATGAATTAAATCATATGAATAATAATCACACTCAGACAATGAAGTTTATAGGCTGGATTTGAAGTAACTTTCAAACTTTAAGGAAGTCAACTTATAATAGTAAAAAAAAAAAAAATTGGAGTGATTAAAAGTCCAAATCATAATCCGTCTCTCCATAGCATATATATTATTGTGTTTTAGTTTTACTAAATTTTTCATAATTTTTTTGCACTAGCACCCTTAAGAAATTGATATTTATGTTTCAAGTGGGATTTTTTGGATTGTTGGGTATTCATTTCGTATACTTATTTTACGAGACATGTTAGACATGTTTAGCTAATTTATGAATATTGTTTTTGTAGTTTTTAGATTATTTTATTTGAAAATATAATAGAGTTTATATAAATTTTATGCTAAGAAACTAAATAATTAGAATATTATTTAATATGTTATTATAAAATAATATCTAAACCCACTTACATGTTTGTTAAAAGTTTAATTCCTAACTTCCTAAGCCATTTCGGTTAACAAGGAGGAAAAAGAAAAAATATGAATAAAAAGAGAGAGGGACACTACAGGAAAACACGCAAATACCGTCGGACGTTTCGGCGGAATTTTTTGCGTCGGCAAATACGGCATTTGTACCGGAGCATAATGCGACGGAATATTAACGGCATTTAGTCCGGCGCATCTTGCGCCGAAAACTTGCCGACGTCCATTGCGCCGGTAATAGCGTCAGAAATTAGGAGCTTTTCATTATTACAGGCGGAGTTTACGACGGAATATGTTCGGCGCATTTACCGGTGGAGAATACGTCGGCTATTTTAAACTCAAAGACTTGGAACCAACGAAACGTGCGCCGGAAATTATGTACGTCGTAAATTCCGGATATGTACGTCGTAAATTCCGACGTATATAACGTCGGAATAATATGTTAAGAAACGACGTTTTGGCTAACACATTTTTCACCGGTAATGCGTCGGAGAGTGCGTCGGAAAGGTTTCCGGTGTCTTATAAACGTCGGAAGACATTTTTCGATTTTGGTATAAGGATTATCGAAATGATGTACAAAATTCCGACAGAAATGCGTCGGAAACCAAGGATTTTCATCGTATTTTTAGTATTACCGGCAGATACTGTCCGCCGGTAATACTAGGTTTTCTTGTAGTGGGAGGGATAAGTCACACTATGTCTATCTCAATTTAGAAAATACATAATTTTTAACAAAAAAATTAATTAAATTTTATTTCGATTATCGAAAATAAGGAATAACTTTGCACTGAAAAGACTTTCACCACAAAAAATTTAATATGTTATAAAGATTAAGATTATGAGAACTTTGAATTTTTTCTAAAAATTTCGCAACATTGAATTTAAAATTTGTGGGGTTTTTATTGAATAAGAAATTATATGGATGCTAGAAAATAATGTACGTTGTAAAGCAGTAAAAGTCTTAAAATAGTGGTCAACATGATCTCTGATAATTTGATTATTTTTTAGAAATATATATAACAAAGATGAGCAATAATAATCAATACCCATGTATAATAGAAGATTCTTTAAGAGAAATTCAACAAGAAAATGAGCATGTGATAAAGAATGAGATAGGATGGTCCAAAATGACTCATTAACTTATACATGAAAGACTTTGTTATAAGAGTAGGGTCACAAATAAATATCCTTATGAAAATGTTTCAATTTAGAATCTCAACTCAGAGGTTGAACATTTTACTGCTAAGTAATGTATAAAGCAATTGATTTCCTCTCTTGAAATAGTTTTAGATATGCATAGGAGTTGCCTCGCCATATCTCATTATTTATATTCATATCAAAACTTTTAATATTCATCCTCTAAAGTATGCTATTAGAGAGTGATTTATTTTGTTTGTCATTGTTCATCTAATTGTGACTAGAAATTCAAAGTCTAATGAGAGGGATTGTCCACTGGCTTTTAAGTGCCTTAAGCCGGCCTAAATTCTTAGATTAATTATAGTTATAAAGATGATCATTAACATTTTGTTTACTATAAACAAGACCGAGAAAGATTTAAGATTTTTTTTTTGTAAATTATTTAAACTATTAATTTCATCCTTCAAATGTCAATAAAATGCTCCTTATTATTATATTTTCTTAGCATGATGATTAGGGTTATAAATGAGTCAAGTTGAGTTTGACTCACTACTAACTCGAGTTTGGCTCTCCTAACCAATAATAAGTTTTTGCTCGAGCTCAACCTGAAGCTCAAGTCATGCTCATAAGGAAGGCTCAAACTCAGCTTTTCAATATAACAATGAGCTTGAGCTAAACTTATAATCTTAGCTAAAGTATGAAAATGCATCAAAGGAAAGTCCACAGACCAACAATATTATACTAATATATCACTGAGGATGTCATGATAGGGAACTTTTATTTTATCCAGTGAACGTACGCTCCTCTACGTTTTTGCCTAAAACTGAACGTAGAGCAGCGTACGTTCACTAGATGTAATAAAAGTTCCACGGTAGGAGCTCACGAGCGATGACATTTATGGTGGAAAGCCAATTTATGGTAGAACTCATGAGAATATGCACCGACATGACCAGGAATCGAGATTGTGATGGGTGCTCGTTAGAGAAGACATCAATGAGATGAACAAAGATCGCAGAAAAGCCACCGCAAGAGTTTCCAAGCTATATGATTTTTTCCTTTAATTATGACACCAATTTTATCATAAAATGATCATATTACAAAACATATGTAAACAATTCTGCTCTAAAAAATAAATATTTATTAACCACGTAAAAGGAAGTTTCATCCAACATTAGCTACGTAGAGGCTTCCCATTTGCGATTTTGGCGTGCTGTCGGCAAGCGATTCCGACACCACTATGGACCCGCGAATGGAAAGAACGAAGTTCTGTACCGCAGCCGAGGCTTATTTGCACCTACAGTCCGACTAAAGTGAAGGACCATCACATATTCTTCCTCGGCTTTAGATCTTTGTGGTGGTCAATTTCTATTTGCTGAGTTGATCTCTTCTCGAGGAATCCCAAGTTCTATACATTTATAATTTATTTATTTATTTTGGAATAATTTTTATTTATTTTATTCCCGATAGCCACTGCCGTGCCGGCACGTGCGCTTGGCGTTGGACTATTCGGTCACTTTGCAGCCACTCGTGTGGCCACGAGGCCCACGACCTTCCATTTCCCTTTCCCTTTTTTTTTTTTATGGCATGGGAGTGAACCAGCAAGCCGCTACTCGATGCGCGCTGCGCTGCATTGAAGAGAGAGAGATATATATAGACGAAATTGTGGTCGACCTAGTATGTAACTCACATTAATTTATACGGGCCAACACTTAAAACTTTTTCTGCTTGCCAAGGGATTCGAACTATGGACCTAGGCTTTGCCGAGCCGGCTCTTTGCCACCCGAACAAGCAGCGGTGGGTCATTGAAGATATCATCATTCCTTAAATTTGATGATTAATTATTTTATTTATCTGTCGAGATATTTTAAATTCAATCAAGTTATCAATGAGGTTTTATTAAGGATCCGTTTGAGAATGTTGTAGGGTTTTATAAAATTGATTGTATAATTGTTGTGAAGAAAATAATTTAATTATTTTGATTGCAAAAATCAATTTTTTTATCATTAATTTTTTTGAAAAACATCAAGATTGTTGCATGCTAGAATATACGCGGCGGTAGAGTTCGTAAATTCGCGTCCGAGCGTTGCACGAATATTATGTTAGCACCCTCACCTTTGCTCTCCACTACCATCTGAATATCCGTGGACCACCTGCATACGATACGCTGCTCTGCTGCTATCCTCTTTTTCAGTCTGTGTCCAACGGCTTCTCATTATTGTGTTTCCTGCTTTATCTATATATACTGAATACCATTGTATGAGCAGCTAATGAAATAGAATGCTACAGTAACTTCAATATCACTCTGTTTCTTCTTCTCCTCTGCTGCTCGCTTCTCTTCTTCTTGCTTGCAGGCTCTAACAGGCAGCAAGCTCTTTTATGGTATCAGAGCAACTGCATCATGGCTAATCCAGATTCATCATCTTCGACTGCTCTTCCGCCAGCTGCAGCTAACGTTGATCCTCCGGTATCTTCTCTAACCTCAACAATGGCAGAATTCACAATCCCTGCTCCGCTAAAGTTCTTGATGTCTAACCTGAAAACCATAGTTAACATTCAGCTCTCAAATGAGAACTATGATATATGGAGTCTTCAGATTCACAAACTTTTTGCAGCGAATGGGTTTGAAGGTTACCTATCAGGACAACAAGCCTGCCCGAGTTGTTCCGTGACCGATCCCGAATACAAGCTGTGGCGCCTTATAGATCAAAACCTGGTATCGGCTTTATTCTCAACAATATCTCCATCAGTACTTTCCTATGTACTTCACTTGTCTACTGCACACGAGATTTGGGCAATGCTGGCCACCAGGCTCCAGCCGACCAACAGGTCGCGTGTTATACAACTCAAAAATGAGTTGCATAATATACAGATGAAGGATTCTTCAATGACGCAATACTTGGCTCAGGTTAAAACTCTTGTGGATAATATAGCTGCTGCAGGTTCTCACGTGGACACTGAAGACATTTTAATGTACATTCTCAATGGTTTGCCGGCTTCGTATAACTTTTTCAAGAGCTCTGTACGAACTTCTCTGCTTCCTATCAGCTTGGAGACTTTATACTCTCTTTTGTGCAGTGAAGAAATAAATATACAAAATGAACTGAGAAAGGATACTCCCCCAGCAACTGACAACTTAGCCTTTTACTCCAGCCGAGGGAGAAATAACAGGGGACGTATGAATACCAGAGGCCGCGGAATGACCTCTCGGCAACAATCCAATGCTGGACGTCCTCAAGCTACGACTCCAAACACTCGTCCCGTCTGTCAGATATGTGCCAAGAATGGACACACTGCTGTGACCTGCTGGTATCGTTACTCATCATCCTCTTCAGAGCCCAGTCGTGCTCTGCTTTCTCAAAATCAAAGCTCCAATACTTCAGAATGGATACTTGTTTCTGCAGCAAGCTCTTTTATATTCCACACACAAACAGAAAGAAAATGTACACTAGGATTTTTACGTGGAAAAACCCGAAAGAGGGAAAAAACCACGGGGCCACGCCCAGTTGAAATAATTTAACTAGTATTTGTTTGAAGTACAAAGACTGATTCGTCTCACAAGTTGAGACAATCAGATTACAATCAGCAAAGTTACAAAGTTTTGCAAAATCCCGTCGTTCTTGAAAATCCGGCAGAGTTCCGACGTATTCAGGCGGCGGGAAGAGCTCCAGCGGTGGTCGAGGAGGAGATGATTCTCCCTTTCCCCTTTCTCCTCTTCTTCTCTCTCCTCACTTGAGTCCCTTTGTGTAGAATGAGGGCTATATTTATATATTTTATGGAGTGACATGGCTTATAAATAGGTGTGAGATCAGGGTCTAATATGGAGTGGTCGAATGGACGGTTGATGTTGAACACTTCGATCATGTACCGTTCGTTGGACATTTGAAGGCCTTAATGATGTCGGAATTCAGCGATCTTAGGCTCGTTGAATTCATCTCGTCGAGCTGTTCGATTCGAGTATAAGATCGTTAAAATTGGAGACTGTTTGGTAACTCAAATTGTGGTTTGAACCTTCCAACATCGCTTCGGGTTGAGTTGAATTTGGTGTCGTTGGTTTTGTATTTCCGAGACGCTCAGTTTGACTGTAAGCTCGCTGAAATCGGAATTTAGGTGCTCCCAAAATTAATTTTTGAAGTTTCCAGGTTGGGTTTTGCCTCGAGATTCGTGCCGATCAATATACTTTTTCGAGAATATATCAAAAACAATAATAGCAAAAAAAAAATTATGAATGCTATTTAATATGTATATGCATATATATAAAAGAAATCCTAAATAAACCCTAATTCGATCTAAATGACTTGGATGTATTGTAGTTTCCGTAAAATTTTTTCTCTATATGAATGTTTGCATATTCATTTTGTCTAAAAACTATATTACTGAAATTGAACTAAATAAATTATAATTAACATCATATTTTAGAATGATAACATGTTCACAAGAAAACTTATAATCAGATTGTGAATGAAATTTTCCATCTCAAAATTTTGTCATGATTTGAATTTTCTCCCAAACTTGTGAGACCTCGTTCCCTTATTGTTCCTCTCTGACTTGGATTTTCCTCCCAGGATCGTCCGGGACGATAGTGAGATCGTCCAGGCCGATCTGTACTGTTCAAAATACCGTCATGAGAATAGTTCTGGGAACCGTCCAGGACGATCGGGACGATCGATTTTGGTCTGATCGTCCCAGGACGATCTAGCGATCGGCCGGGCCGATCAGCTTTATGATATAAGAAAGTCAGCCCGTTTTGAGGAGAGAGAAAATCATTTTAAAACAAAATATCTGATTTGAGGAGAGAGAAAGAGACAGGGAAAAGAGGAAAAGCTTGGTTTTGGAGGCCGCGGAGCGCTTTTCGTCCGACGCCGCTGTTGGGAAAAGTGTAAATCTCGTGGTAAGGACTCCGAATCCTATTTCTGTTTTCAGAGATATTGAGTTTTGACCGAGTTGTGCATTATTTTGTGTTTTCGATGTCGAATTTTGGACATGATTTTGAGTTGACACAACTTTTACCGCACAACTTTTGGTATGTTATAGATATGACTATTGTACACGATTTGACTATTTCCTACGAAGATTTTACCAGTCGGAATTGATTCTACGCGATTTTAATCGAATAGAAAAATATCATGACTTGATTTGATTTGGATTCTATAGAATAATAGTCTTATATTGATGTCGTGAATATTCTACTGTAATTTGGAGAAATTTGGAATTCGTGCTTTTTGTAGGATTTTTGTGTAAATTTGACAGACTGCCGTTACTCTGCCCGATTTTCGTATGATTTCTGATTTTCCCGAAATTGATAGATTGAATTGATATGCGTATGACTATTGATATGATTGTTCTAGATTTCTTTAATATTGTTTATTGCATCGATTATTGCATTGACTATTGATTGAATTGATTGATACTAAAAGACAAGTGGGAACCTGGTTGAACGTTGGTTGGAGATAGATCTTGACCTGTACAGGATGGTGGGCCGACGGGCTTTCCTTTAAACATCGATCGTGGATTTCTACAACAGCACTATTGATGGGAGTCATAAGGAGTTTTATATGCCGAAGGGCGGCCGACGGGCAAAAGAGTGACGACTCTTATTGATTGAAACCAACGTACGGATATCTACAACAGCAATATGGATTCTACAACAGCACTATGGATTCTACAACAGCACTATTGATCATGACTAGTGTTTGTGCTTGTCGAGTAAGACCATTGTATGGAATTGCATGTATACGATATTGCATCGTATAGATTTCCTGATATGCATTGATTTATTGATTTTCGATTGATTTATTGAATTGATTTATTATTGAACGGATTTATTGATTTTATTGATTGATCATTGATCATTGATACTATTGATTTTGCATTGATTTGACTTGCTACAATTGATTTATCGTATTGCTTTTCCGATTGATTATATCGACTTGATTTATGGATTATGGATATGGATTGTATTGATTAATAGATACCGGCACCGATATTGATATGGACTATGCGTATTGATTCATAAATATTGACACCGATATTGATATAGATTGTACCGATTGATAGATACCGACATCGACATTGATATGGATTATGATATTGACATATGGATACTATTGATACGACAGATCCTGACATGCTATTGATACACTGATACATTGATTCGTCGTACTGATTATCGATTGATTGATTAAATGGATTGTTGCCGTATGGATTTGATTTATCGTAGAATAGATTTCTTTATGGAGTTGATTGTATTGATTTCAATTGACTTGATGTTTTCATTGTATGGATTTGTTTTTAATTGTTTATTGAGTTGATTCGATTGTTCTATGGATTTCCCTGCTGATAGATATAATTGACTGGAAAGTGCTCAATTGATTGAGATGATTTCCCTATTGTAGCATTGTACGTCGTCACTATTGAACCGTCCTCGTTGCCGTAGTGTCATTGAATACTGTATATTGATATCGAGTAAATCGTATTGAATAATTGGATTGACTGATTTGCAAGAGTACGTTCTGGCACGAGTCCCTTATTGAATTAATTGATGCTATTGATTGCTATTAATTGACACATACATTCTATTGATTAGACAGATGATATAGATACAACGAATTGACTAGACGACACGATTGATTGAACTGATAGTATTGATTGATAGACACTGTTACGATTGATAGATATTGGCTTCCAGTCACTTACTGATTTGACTACTGAGGCGTATTGATTTCTCGATGTTTTAACCGCTGTATTGATTATTGACTATTGATTTCCGTACTGCATTGACTACTGATTTGATTTTCGCTGTTCAGACTTTATTTTATTGACTATGGATTTCCGCATTGCATAGACTCATTGACCATTGATTGACTTGATTTGATTGACCTGCATATTGATAGCATCGCCGTGCTTTGATTTCAGTTGTAGGCTTTGGTGACCTGCTGGGCTTTGTAAAGCTCATTATATGTGGTTAAAAATTTCATGTCCGAGCAAGACAGCTGGAATGGAGTTCGATCAGAATGTCAGACGAATCCTTTCACTATTGATATCTGGGGCATCACAAAACCTCACTTGCAAAATGTTAATGACATTCTCTTAATAAAAATTGCAAAACAAAGTTGAGTATATATTTTTCATATAAGTGGTTAAAACTAATGTTTTTTGAAATCAGACATGACCGATCGATTCAACCATGAACCAATAATTAATCGATACAATCAAATCAAAAAATCATCTTTGCATCAAACCAGCTAGAACCAATAGTTATAAAACGTTTAAATTTATTTTAATTAATTTTAAATAATATGTTTTAGTTTATTAAAACCTTTTAAAATTTTATAATATTTTTATTATATATGAAGATGAATTCGATGATGACATATTCATTCCATCTCACATAACATACTTTTGTGAAGGTCATTAGTACTTTATACTATGTAAAGATAAGTATTTCAAACTCTCTTATGATATGAGATTAAAAAAACTGCATGAATGCTATACGAGTTAGAATGTAAATTAACACTGTGCTGGATTATGAATTTTGGGCTAGTTGGGCTACACTTTTTTAATATGTATTATAAATTTGTTAGAATGTGTATTATGAAAATTAATAATATTATATTAAATATTATTCTTATATATATATATATATAATTTTATAAGTATATTTAATGTTCATATATTTATATTTATAATACACATATTTAGATTCATATTAATAATTAATCAAGTTTTTTTACCACACTTTATATTTTTTAATTGAGTTTGTTTAAGAGTCTTAATAGAGATAATTAAATATTTATTTTTAAAAAAACTTCATTTATTATATAATTTCTATTATAATTGAATAATTTTAATATTAATTATATTATTTAGTTAAGTCCGGATCAAAACATTAAACTTTGAACCTCTCCTTTTGTTTTTTTATGTCTGATATGATTTTCACAACCTATTAAAATATTATTATAATATTGTGATTTTATATATTTTTGATATATCATAAAAAATTTTATCTATATTGGGCACGAATTTCAAGGCAAATTTAAGTTGAAAACTTCTGAAATTTAATTTGAGACCATTCGATCTCTTATTTCAGCAAATTTATAGTCGAACTGAATGTCTCAAAAAGACGAACCCAACGACACCAAATTCAACCCAATATGAGTCGGAATGGTTCCAAATAAAAAATCCAAAGTGAATTTGAATGGTTCAGACTATAAACTACATACAAAACGATTTCTAAATATGACATGCTTATAATTAAATCGAGTGGCTCGACGAGACAAATCTACCGAGACTAAGATCGTTGAATTCTGACATCATTAACACACTTAAATACTTGATATATGGTTTATAATCAAGGGAGTCCATATCGGTCGTCCATTTCAAATTCGCCCAACATGCCCTTGATATTCTCCCTACTTACTGGTCATGCCACTCCCAAAAAACTTTAAATATAATATAATTCTTCAATGACGGGGTCCAAGTAAGAAAGAAAAAAAAGAGAGTACAGGAAGTGAAACATGATATATCTCTTTCCACCATGCTCCTCCTCGACCACCGCTAGACCATGAATTATCGCTGGACTTTTATCTAGCCACCAATTATCACCAAAATTACACCCAACCATTGATTGTCACTGGATTTCCTCCCAACCAGTCACTGACTAAGATCTTTTTGACCTCAATTGTCCGCCAATTATGTCCTTCCTACCACCTTCGCGTGACTACAATCTTTCTGACCACCATCGCCCGCAGACTACGATCCTTCTGACATTCATCGCTGACAACAGTTTCTGACCATAGTCACATGTTGACTATGATCCTTTGGACCTATGTGGCAAGATATCGATCCTCTTATCCTCTGCCGTCTATCGACTATGGTCATTTCGACCTTCATCACTAAACTATGGACTTTTTGGCCCCCGTTTGCCCGCAGACTGCGTAGTTAGACTATGGTCTTTCCGACCTCCGTTTCCTAACCACAATCTTTCTAACCATCGTCTTCCGCCGACTACGATCCTTCTAACCTCCACCATCGATAATAGTTTTTTCTGGCCACAGTCGGATGCTGACTATGGTCATTCTGACATCCGTTACTAGATAATAGTCATTCTAACCTACATCGTCTGTCGACTACGGTCCTTTCGACCTTCGTCATTAGATTACGGTCTTTTTGGCCTTCGTCGCCTGCCGACTACGATCCTTCCGACCTCCGTAGCCAAACTACGGTCTTTTAGACCTCCATTGCCCCCCGACTACGATCCCTTCAGACCTCCATCACCAGATAACAATCCTTATGACCACCTTCGCATGCTGACAACATCATTTCAACCTTTGACACTAGAAAACGATCATTCTGACCTTCGTCACATGTCAACTACGGTCCTTAATTCCAACTTATGTTGGTAAACTACGATCTTTCCGACATTCATCGACTGCTGAATACAATCCTTATGACCTTTGTTGCATGATAACAGTCTTTTTGACATCCGTCATCCACCGACTATGGTCCTTTCGACTACCACTACCCGACTAACGGTCTTTTTGACCTCTGTTGCCGTCGACTATGGTCCTGCAGACCAAACAAAAATGTCAATACTGATTCTTCAAATTCCCGCCATATAATGCACTCTATATGATATATATTTGCGAAGACATTCCCAAAAGGAAGAACCTCATTTGTAATCGACTGCAAATACTAATAAATTCATTCAAATTGGGTCAAGACCAATAATTTTTCTAAAAGGATTTTCATATAAAAACTCTGATGACTCTTATAAACGCTACACCCTTCATAAATATTTAAAGACAACAATTTTTACTACATATTTTTTAGTTTTTTTGAAAATAACTAATAAAAATATCTTCACTCCGTATGTATATAATTTATCTTTTGATTTAATTATATAAAAATAGAAAGTGAAAATAACAAGTACTATAAATATCGCCTTATAAATATCTCTTTTGATTTATGTTTGCAAATGTACTTGCACCAAAAATGTTACCCTTGCGCCTCGACGTTAGCGACGCGGAAATGCGTCGTGGCAAGTAGTCGGCAACCGCCCAACCACTTCGAAAAATGCAAAGGGTCTGCCTCCCAAAACTCACCCATTTTTTTTGCTACCCACAAATCACACAATGCCACGGCTGCCCCTATTTGCAATCATCGCAAATTCTGCTGTGGCAAGCCCGTGATTTTGTGGATAATCTTGCACAATACTGGGAACAACGAGTCTCAGCTCCTTCCGGCCTATAAATAACACGGAGGTTTAGGGCTTAGAAAGCACAGTCCAGATCCGATCGAAATCGAGCTAGAGGAGAAGGGCGAGTGATAACAAAGCAAGCAATGGCGGGAATAATCCACAAGATCGGGGAGAAGCTCCACGGCGGCGATCAGCAGAAGGAGCATGAGAAACACAACGCTGAGGCGCAGCACCACTCTGGCGAAGAGCATCACAAAGAAGGGGAGCAGCACAAGGAGGGAATCGTGGAGAAAATCAAGGACAAGATCCATGGCGGTGAGAAGGAGGACAAGATCCATGGCGGCGAGAAGGAGAAGAAGGAAAAGAAGGGTGATAAGAAGGACAAAAAGAAGAAAAAGGACAAGAAGGAGGGCGAGCACCACGGTCATGGTAGCAGCAGCAGCGACAGCGATTAGATCCCCCAATATATCATCCCTAATCTGCGTTCTTTGTTGCTTCTGCGAGGTTAGGTTGTTTGATTTTTTTTTATTTTGTTCATTTTGTTTGGAGATTTGCGTCTTGCTTTGTAGTTTTTGTTCTGATGAGAATTTTTTTTTTTTTGTATTCTTTTGCAGGAACAGAGAAGGATTAGGGCATGGATTGGGGAGTGCTTATATGTGATGTGTGTTTGCTTATAGAAGCTCTGTTATGGTGCTGATGAATGACTATGTAATAAAGTACTTGGTATTATCTTTACTATGAACTTCTGATCATCTACCCTATAAGAAAGATCTTAATGACTTCATATTTTAATCTCAAATTTTGTTCAAATGCATATGGTTCCACGGCTGGCCAAAATTTTTTGTCTCCAGTACATCGAGAATCTCAAAATTTGGCCGTTTCTAACTGGTTGGATGTAGCTAATAATAGTTGCTATAAACAGAACACAATTTGTTGATTTGGCGACAAATTTGATCAATATTCTAATCAAAGTTTTGACTAATGTTTTATTTATTTTGAGATGAAGATGATAATTAGAAAACCAAATACATTTTATATTATCACACAAAAGTAAACCTAATTTTCCTTTTTAGAATTCGATATCACATAGGAAAATCCTACTTTTCAACAGAGCAGTATCCAAGATTTGTTTGGAGTGAAACAAAAGTTTAACATGTATAGTTCTCGCTTTCTCTTTCTTAGCAAACAAAAACATGAGATATTACTAATCCGTAATCACAAATTTTATATCTTCTTGCAGAGTTGCAGTTAATCCATGAAATTGTACGCAACACAGTGTTTGCAATAGATTTCAAGATAAATTAGTCCAAAAAGTAACCAAGTAATGATCATACCATGATAGCGCTAAAACCACAAAAATATACTTAATCTATGCGAAATCAAACACAAACCAAAGAACAGAAGTCAAATCCGTAATTAAACAATAAAACTTATTAGAAAATTGTCACGAAAACAAGATACCCATGTAATCCATCAACCATCAAATAAACCATGATTGCTCTATCAAATCCTCTAATTACAAAACATGATCCCTTCGAGTTCAATAGAAAAAGAAATCAAAGAATGGTGTATAAATAGAAATAAAAGACCAAAACCACAGATCTACGAGGCAAATAGATGCGGGAAGAAGAAGAAGATTGAGAAAAAAAGAAAGGAAAGAAGTTAGTAATGAAGACCCTGAGCATTCTCTTGTAGTGTTGACAGTGAAAGCAAGCCTTGTGAAGATTCAATGACTTGCATGGTCCAACAAGATTGAAGAAGAATCGACGACTTATGGCAGAGTAGAACAGAGGGATGACCGTGATTTGAGAGGGGGAAACGAAGGAACTACGTGCTGAGTAGCTTAGAGAGATTGATTTCGACCGTTCATTTTACAATCCACAACTCCCTTTATGCGCGATTCTAATTGGATGGTTCTTTCAAAATCGGACGGTTTGTCTGGTTTTTTAGCAATTTGATGATAGACCGGTTTTTAGGATTAGTCAGACCGATCAGCCAGCCGGTTTCGGATCAATCGATTGAAATGATCGATCTGATCCGATTTTAATAACCATGTTAATTTGTCCTGTTTAGTTTATCTTCAAATCATAGCTTTAAAAATAATTTTATTTTATTTTCATCAACTTTTCACTTAACTATTCCCCAAAAAATTAATCGGAGGAACTTTTAACTTTTTGCAAACAAAAATGAATATATTCATTTTTTTACGGTTTTATTAAAGAAATTAATTATTATATTTATTTTTAAATAAATTTAATTAATTGTAAATTAATCTTAATATTGAAATATGGTCAAATACAAAATTTTAAGCTATGCTCATATAAACATATATTAAAAAAGCACAAGGCTAACCTAGCTAGTAGGCACCCTTCTAAAAGATTTATTATTATGTGCAGAGTCTGGAGACCAATAAAAAAAGTGCCATGTCACCCCATCGTTGGGTATCCAGCTCGGTACCCCTCAGTATTGCTGGGTATCCAGTACTTAACCAGACGGTTCTCCCGTCCGGTGTCCGTATAGAATAATAGCTCCTTCTAAAAAGATGTCATGCGGATATCAAGGCACACCTATAACAAATAAAAGATTTAAAAAATAAAAACAAAATGAAAAGTCCCATTAATCACAACATAAATTATTTATTAAGGCGCCAAATTAGCACTTCAACATACTTGATAAGGCAAACAACTCAAAATAAAGTTCAATTCATGGACGGAATCGGCCTTTATTTTCATGGGAGGAAAACTTATAAGTAAATGTGTAGAGATTTCACAAATGCTAAAATCCTTGTAATAATCCTTGTAATAAGACTAAAAAGTAGATGGTGGGGGACCAAGGCTCCCTTGAGTTTTATGTAGATCTGCCCCTCGCTCAATTCACCTATTTTCTTAATTAAAAAAAAAAGGTGAACCAAGAGAGCTTTATATGTATGCAACTGATCTTGATATTGATTGGGAGTTTTAATTATCAACCAAGAGCTTTTGAGTTTGAATTTTATATATGTGATATGTATAAATTTATTTTAAGTGATTCAAAAGTTAAAAAAAAAGAGCATTATGTTTCCTTCATAGCTAAGTCTCCCCATTAGAGAAGTACCTTGCATCTGCATGATATGATATGCCCACTCCAACACAGGGCAATAATGAAGTGGAGGATTTAGGTTTCATTTGAGATAATTTTTTTATTGATTTTTAAAGCAGTTTTTTATTATTAAAAAATTATTGAATTATAAAATTTTGTGTTAGAGATAAAAACTATTTTGGCTGACTTTCTTATTGTTTCGTGAAGTTGCTATAGAAAAAATAATTTTATAAAATTATTGTAGAAAGTAACTTACTATTATAATTTTTTTTTTTAATTATGAAAAATAAATATCAAATAAAAATTATGATTACAATTTTAAAAATAAACTAATAAGAAAGCTGGCACTCTCAATATGCCAAGAGTAAGAAGGCCACGTTATCAATGTTCCCTAATATTAGAAGACAAAAACATAACTTAATAAATACCACATCGGCTAGCATAATAAATTCTTTCTATAGCAACTGTACACATGTATTCATGTAAATACAAGTCTTTATATACTAGTGACTTAGCATGTAATAATAACAAGAAATACAATTTGTTTCAGAACAGCTTCTCAACTCATTCTTTGTCTTCTTGATTACTACTATTCCATTTCTATTCATTCTTTATGGTATCAGAGCATGTTCTTTTCTGGCGTATCCTCCATGGCGAACTCCGCTTCTTCTCTAATCGGATTTCTATCCGCAAGCGCAACGGAAGACACCTGAAATCATATTTCAATCAACTAACCAATCTAAAGTTATCTAGCTCAAGAACAAGCTACATAATGTCTCCATGAAGGCGCTCTCTATGACACAATATCTGACAGAAATCAAAATTCAGGTGAATCAGATCGCGGCTGCAGGTTCCATGATAGATGATGAAGATATAATCATGTATATCTTGAATGGTCTCCCACCTCCTTATCAAGCGTTTAAGATTTCGATAAGAACGACTCTTACTCAGACCAGTCTTGACAACTTGTACGCGCTGTTAATAAGCGAAGAAATTCACATAAACGCAGACAATGCCATAATCTCTATGAATCATGACTCACAAACTGCATTATATACATATCGAGGAAGAAATAAAAAAAATCGTGGACGGTATCCGCAGAACACCACCTCCAACACGCGGACTCCATCTCAATCAGCTACAATCTGTCAAATTTGTAACAAGAGAGGGCATACGACTTTAGCTTGCTGGCACATACTCAACATAAATTACACTCCACTACTAACAAAGCTATGGTCGTTACTGCTGAATTGGCAATGACTGACTAGTACATGGACTATGGAGCTTCTTCCCACATGATGAATCTTGAGGATAATCTTTCACAACTGATGCCTTACAAGGGTTCTGACACAGTAACCATCGGAGATGGGAGGACGATTCCGATTGCTCACTCGGGCACTGGTATCCTTCCAACTCCGTCTCGTAAGCTCCACTTATATCATCTACTTCATCTTCTGAACATATCTCACAACCTTATTTCCATTTCAAATCTTATCAAAGATAATGGTATATCTATCACATTTGATCCGTTGGGTTTTTTTGTTCAAGGATATGAAGACAAATCAAATCCTCCTCAAAGGCCCCTGTAAAGACGGTCTGTATCCCATATCCTCCAATCTGGTTTAGCTGACACCTTCAACATTCCAAGCGATCATGCATTCCTCGGACATATGGCATAACCTTCTGGGGCATCCCCATCACAAGATTACTCATCTTATTGCTAGCAGCAATCCTCATCTTTCTATACTATGTAATTTTCATAGATGACTTCTCGCATTTTACGTGGCTATTTTCGATTATGCACAAATATGATGTTTATAATGTATTCATAAATTTCAAAGTCTTTGTATAAAATCAATCGTCTCATAAAATAAAAACCATCAGAATCGATGGTGGTCGTGAATACCTCAATCACCATTTACACAATTTCTTTCTCAAAACGGTATTCACCACCAAATCTCATGTCCCTACACACCAGAACAGAATGGTCTGGCTGAACATAAGCATAAATACATTCTTCAAACAACTAGGACACTTTTACAACAGGCCTCTATTCCTCACAAATTCTGGCATGATGCAGCTCTAACTGCTATTTATCTCATAAATCGCATGTCCTCCACAACTACAAAAAATATCTCCCCGTTTCATCTTTTTCAGAATATCAAACCTTCATACTCTCATATACGAACATTCAGCTGTGAATGTTTTCTGTTAACTCCTCACCATACTCGCAATAAACTTCAACCCAAATCTATATCTTGCGTATTTCTGGGTTATTCAGATAACTACAAAGGGTATAAATGTTTACAAAAAGAATAAAATATCATTCACATCTCAAGTCATGTCACGTTTTCTGAAGACTCGTTTCCTTTTCAAAAGTCTATCCATCAACAATCCAATCCAACCACCTACGTTCAGCCATCATTTCTCATACTAATCTCCAATTCCCAGTATATCAACAACGACTCATCATACTTCCAAGAAAATCTTTGCTCTTCTAGCAATACTCATCAATCTCCTGTGAATCTCAATATCATATCTACTCAAGAAACACAGCTCTCCAACATTCCATCTCTGCACAGGCCAAGTCTGTCTCCTCAGCCTACAAGGCATCCTATGTTAACTAGACTCCAAACTGGCTCACTCAAACCTTGCAATCATCTAAATCTTCTCCATAAATAGGGTCCGAGTTCCTCTCAATCTGAACCAATGTCATATAGTGCATCTATCAAAAGTACTGAATGAAGAAAGGGGTTGGCTGCATAATTTTTTTGCTCTCCAACAACAAGGTACATGGTCACTTGTTGAACCACCTCAGACTGCTTCTATTTTAGGTTGCAAATGGACATTCAGAATCAAATATCACGCGGATGGCACCATAGCATGATTTAAAGCGAGGTTAGTCGCTCAAGGTAATCGACAAGAACAAGGTATAGATTATACGGAAACGTTTAGTCCAATAGCAAAACTACCCACTATCAGAGTGCTCCTTACAACATCGCTCTTTCACAATTGGGATATTCAACAACTGGATGTGGCAAATGCATTTTTACATGGAGATCTCATCGAGACTGTATACATGAGGCAGCCCAAAGGATTCGAGGACTCTTCTACCTCCGATCACGTCTGTAGACTGCACAAGGCCATCTATGGCCTCAAACAAGCGCCAAGACAATGGTACACCACATTTACCAATAATCTTATCTCACTCGGATTCCAACATGGAAAGGCATATCCATCTTTACTTACCTTCAAACAAAATGACACAAGAATCTACCTACTTGTATACGTAGATGATATACTCCTCACAGGCAACAACAAAACTGTTATCAATCATCTTATTCAACAACTTGAGTCAAGATTTACTATTATGATTTAACCAAAAAACTTTCTCAAAATTTAGATCAAATCCAGTCCAGATCAATACTTTCTCTCGCAAAAAGCCTATGCCATATCTATTCTTCAGCAGGCGAAGCTCGCACGGTGTAATTCTCTGTCAAATCCCATGTGTACCAAGACTCCGACCAAGATTAGTTCGGATCCTCTGTTATCTGATCCAAACCTTTACATAAGAATTACAGGTTCCCTCCAATATTTTATGTTAACACGTCCCGATATCGCATTTGCAGTCAATTTTCTCTCGCAACATATGCAAGAGCCATCCACATACCACACGTACATGCTCAAACGTACGTCTTCTCAGGTACATACGGGGAACACAAGACTTATGTCTACCAATTACCAAGTCTGATTTTCAACTGAGAACATTTTCCGATGCTGACTTGGCGGGAGATTCAGTTTCTCGCAAATCAACGTCATGCTACTGCTCATTTCTTGGTATAACCCTTATATCTTGGTCAGCCAATAAACAGACTACAGTGGCAAGATTGTCTACATAATCATAATATAGAGCGTTAGCGACAACCACTGCAAATATAATGTGGCTCAAAAGATTTCTACATGACTTTGATATTCCTCACAATAAGTCATCTGATCTATTTTGCGACAACACCTCGGCTTTAGCCCTTGCTAATAACCCGGTTTTTCATTCTCATACAAAACACATTGAGATTGGTCAAAGGTTTGTTCACGATCAAATTCAAAACAACAATATCAGGCTACTACCAATAAGCACATTTGATCAAATCGCTGATATTCTTACAAAGCCGCTAACCACTCCAAGATTTCACATGCTAAGACTCAAACTGACGATTGTTCCAAATCCATCAATTTGCGCGGGACTATTAGAAGACAAAATCACAACTTAATAAATACCACATCTGCTAGCATAATAAATTCTTCCTATAGCAACTGTACACGTGTATTCGTGTAAATACAAGTCTTTATATACTAGTGACTTAGCCTGTAATAATAACAAGAAACCCTAATGTTTCAGAACAGCTTCTCAACTCATTCTTTGTCTTCTTGATTACTATTGTTCCGTTCTGTTCATTCTTTACCTAACTAAGCATTGTTGTTGGGCATCGTCAATAAATAAATAAATATTAATAAATCCTTTTCAGGCTCGTTGCTGACGGGAGAGCGGCCAGCTGAATATGAATATATTCAAAGCCAAACACTAATGGGAATCTGAAGAGCTAAAGGCCTCTTTTTCTAAGGCATAAACGATCCAGCCAAACATCTCTTTATGGCATATGAACCGAATAAATCTTTGGAATCTATCAAATCAATCTGTTTAACGATAAAACTACAACGTGATTTAGGGATAATGTTGAGCTGGAACATTATTATAACGTTGATATTTTCATATAACTACTTTAGATACATAATGACAAGAAATTGTAGAATTATTAATTTTAGATACATGATGACTTTTAGAGCTGCAAGCAAATCAAACGTTCGACGAGCTACTCGTTGTTCAGTTCGATTAAAGCTCGTTTGTGATCGTTTGATTAACTAAACAAACAAAATTAAATAATATTTTAAATACTCGATTCTTAAATAAACAAACTTGAACACTAATGCGTTCGGCTCATTTATGTTCACGAACAACATCATTTGAAGTTCGTGAACAAGCTCGACATTAAGCTTGATGAAAGCTCAATTCGTGTTTGATTTTGAACTCATGAGTAAGCTCGATAAAAATAATTAATATTTGACTATAGAATTAGTAAATATAAATAATCATTGCCTTTGTTACATAGACAATTGTTATATTATAAATGTGTTTGTTCATAGATATGTTCATGAACATGTTTGTTTGATAGTTAAAAAAAATTCGTTAAATTATACGTTCGTGAACAAGCTCGATAAGCACTAAACGAACGAATATGAACTGAACATGAACCGAATATGAACGCTCATTAATTTAAATGAAACAAACATGAACACAATCAATAAAGCTAAAACAAACATGAACCAAACTTGAACAAGCTGATATTAAATGAACACAAACATGAACACTCACATACTCAGCTCGGCTCGGTTCATTTGCAGCCCTAATGATTTTGATGCAATTAGGAAATATTAGATATAGGCTTTGTTTAAAATCTGAGTACAACTTTCTTACTACTATCTAAAGTAGCATTCTAGTACAAATTTTTTACAAAATCTTAATACTTTAGAAAGCAATAAGAAATTGAACTTTTAATTTCAATTTATTTTGGTTGTTCTCTAACTTTGTCGCCCCTTCTCTTTAAATCTTAGTTCGGCCATTGGTTTGTACAAACCAATCAAGATCATATTTTAGCATCCATATCATACAGATCAGTGTTCCTTAAAAAAAGAAAGGTGTACTCACCAAAAAGAAAGAACTACATACTTCCTTAGAATATTGATTTGGGCATATGAAGCTTCAAATTCTACAGAAATTATCACAGATCATGGTTGCCAGGAATTACAGATGATTAAAGCTTAAATGCATAGTATAAGGAAAGGTAGAAGAAGAGTCTTGAAGTAGATGGTCCTTTAATTATGACACAATAGTATCACGAAGACACATAAACACAATAGACCCAAAACATGGGCCAAAGACTCAAAAGAGCTCGAAGGCATGAAGCATCCCGAAGCTCCACACCAACATCGCCCCTGGCGAACTGTTGCCATAAGGCTACCGCTACTGGACCTCTGCCCCACCAGTGGCGGAGCCAGAAAATATCTCTAGGGGGGGCCTAAAATTTTTTTATTATATTATTATTTTTCTTCAATTTTTTACATCCAGACTTAGGACCAATATAATCAATTTTAAAAATGATAAAACTTTGTTAGTGAATTAGTTTATTTTTTTCCTTCACAAAATGACTTCAATCATCAAATCACTCGATTTCTGCTAGAACGTGTTTAATATATTAACTAAATACATGATATTAAATAAATTAACTAAATACGTGATATTAAAAATCTCATTTCAAAAAAAAAAAAAAATCATAAAATCTCTTTAAGATCGAATCAATATAGGATTAAGCTAATATCAATCAAGAAAAAAAATATAAATGAATAGGAAATTAAATTGGGAGTGATTTGAATGGATGATCGATGTTAAATTTCTTGATCATGGACTGTTTATTGGGCATTTAAATGTCTTAGTGATATCATAATTTGGCGATCATGGGCTCGTTGGATTCGTCTTGTCTAGCCGTTCAATTCGACTATAAGCATGTTATGTTTGGAAACCATTTGGTAATCCAAGTTATGGTTTGAACCTTCCAAATATGCTTCGGGTCTTTGATTTGGAGTCATTTGGGTTCGGATTGAGTTGAATTTGGTGTCGTTAGGTTTGTGTTTTTGAGACGTTCAATTCGACTGTAAGTTTACTGAAATCGGAGTTCATATGGTCTCCGAATTAATTTTTGAAGTTACCAACTAAATTTTGTATTGAGATTAAAAAAAAAAATTTCAATTTTTTTTAGTGGGGGCACGTGCCCCCCCTTGCCCCCCCCCCCCCCCCCCCCCCCCCCCCCCCACCCCCCCTCCCTGCCCATGTGCCCCCACCATCACTGTTGGACCTCTATCCGATAGCCAACGTTAGGCCTTCATTCGACCTCCATCAACCGCTGACTACGGTCCCTCTGACCATCATCACCCATCGAGAACGACCCACCGACTACATGTAATAGTCCGATTTTGACATAGCCAATTGATTTTTTTCCTGGAGTCATTATAGGTCAAAATTACAAACTGACTTCGCCATATTATAGATATTATAGTGATTTGCTTGCACTAATTTTTTGTAATTTTGGGCATAGATGAAAATCCTTGACACCTGCCATTACAAGTTTGGATTTTAGGATCATTAGGTGTCCACCATTTTGCAAACTGATTTCACTATTATTTTTTAAATAAAATATATTATTTTACAAATATTTTTCATAATTTTTATGTTAGAAATTTGAAGATATAAAATGATTTATATAAATTTTTTATATTTAAAACTAACTAATTTATATAATTAATTAATAATATTATAATATTATAAATATCTCAAGTAATTAACTAAAAGCCATTAAAATGCCTTTTCCCTTAGCTTCGGCTAATAGAGATATGTGAGAGAAAAATAGAGAGAAAAAAGATGAGAGAGAAAAGAAAAGCTCGGATTTGCAGGTCGTGGAGTGATTTCCATTAATCGGGCTAGTTGGGATATTTGTTCGTCTCGTTGTAAGTAATCTTTATCATATTTCTAATTTTAATAATTTTGTGTTTTTGATATTTTTTTCAATCAAATTTGTATTTTTTTCTTCTAAAAATGAGGATAATTTTGTATTGTTAAAATTTGTATAGCGTAACTTTTTATATATTATAGAAATCGAGATTATAAGTATTTGAGTATATCCTAAATTTTTTTTCTTCAGTGGTTGATTTTGAAAAAAATAACTATTTTTGCCTACTTTAAAATTTATTTTGACATATTAAATTAGTGTTTTAGTTCAATTAAAGCTTTAGAAAGATATTTTACATAATATCTGCTAATTTGATTTATTTCTAAAAATATGAATTTTTGATCAGTTGAATTTTTTTGCCTGACGTTAAGACATTTTGAAACTTTTTGAATTAAATTTAATTATATTTTATTTACTATAATGCATTAAAAATGAGTGTGTATAATAATATATTTGTGTGGGAGAAAATAGGTAAAGATGGGTTATTCACTGACTTTGGTTAGAGATTGATTGACCCATATATTGGATGGTGGACCGACAGACTTTTCTTTAAATATTATGATTGGGTGTTATCATCTACTAATTCACATGATATATTAATTGAAAATTATAATGAGATGATTACTGTGCCAATGAGCAAAGAGTGAAGACTCTATTTACTGAGCTAACGAGTTATTGATACTGGAAAAACATCGCTGTAGCAAGGGAATTTACTTATTTAATATGAATATTAGAATGCATGCTCTGAATAATTGTCATTATATAACTTTACTATTACTATCACTCATGATGTTGACGTTACTATTCTACAATTATGATATTATTGTTATACTGTTATTGATATGATAATGAAGTGATATATATTGAGCATGTGCACTAGACAATAACTTGAGTTGACATTGATATAATATTTTTGATCATGTGATACATGGACGCAATTATTTTTATATAATTTTACTTCATTCATATAATTTCAACATTTTTTATCGATGGTTTAATTTGATTCTTTATATAATTTCTGTACTTATTATATTATTTATATGACAATTGCTTTAGTGATTTGACGTCTGTTCTATTTTATTAATTTTTTATTATATTGTCCTATGATTATGTGCATGCTAATGTTCTAATTTCACTCCTTACATGCATATTGCTCCTTTATCGTGTGTTGAGTTCAGTGTCACATGTTTAATATTAATAATCAATACAATGAATCAATAGTAGTATAAGTAATCGTTTAATAATAATATCGATGTTCTTATTCGTATCAGTAAACCCAAGATAGTAATGCTAAATCAACTTTATAAGACTAATCTGAATAGTAATAATGAATTTTAAATATGCATTTCAGTAGTTATACTAAACAAGTAAGAAGTTTATCACAACGTTTTTTAGTAGCCGGTAATCAATAGTCAGTAACTATTAGCTTAATAAACAAAGTCGTCACTCTTTACATGTTGGCACACAAATAACTCCTAATCATTATATTATTATTTCACGTGAATTAGTTGAGGATAATATTCAACTATAATATTTAAAGGAAAGCCCGTCGACCCATCATCTTGTACAGGTCAATAAATTTTCAACCAACGGACAACCAATCTTTACTTGTCTTTTACACATATTACAATAAAAAGTAATATACTTTAATTGTACTATAATACTATTTTTTAGAGTTTAGATTAATTTATGTTCAATTAAAAAGATACACAATCTAAAATACCATTATAAAATTTTTAGAAAATTAAAATATTCATAATCTAGATCTCTATAACATATAAAAGTTACGCGTTGAAAATTTTATCAATACAAAATTATCCACAGTTTTTAGTAACTGAAATAAAAATTTATTTAGAAAATCTAGAAAACTTTGAATTTTTTTGAAATCTGAGATATATTTAATGTGCCTACATCAATCCAAAAAACTTGTTTAACTAGTCCGACGAATAAAAAAACTAGTAGCAACTCAAAACCAACTTTCTCTCAATAAAATGCTTATAAATCCCTCTTTCTCTCTACTTCGGCTGGCACAGCATTTAAATGAGTTGAAATAGTGGATTTATTTTATATTTAAAGTTCTATTTATGGTCTAGCACTGTGATGCTAGTTCAAAAATTCAAATCCCAGAACTCAGAGCACTGAAATGTCACTATTTGGTGTCTAGTACTATAATAGCATTGAGACGCTCGAACACCCAACATTTGGGTGCTTAAATAGTAACATTTTTCAAATTTTGCCAAAATTTACTCCAAATTTATTGGAACTCATTCTAGAGCACTTGAAATCCTTTTCAAGCATTAAAACACTTATAAATACATGCAAATGAGTTTAAAACACAAAATTTTTAAATCCTAACATTTTAAAATTTCAAATATTTACTTTTTTGTTCATTTTTGTGTTGCTACACATCGGCTATGGCCCCTAGGACCACTATCGTCCGTTGACTACGATCCATCCGACATCTATCTCTTGACAATGGACCCCCGGCCTCTACCTTAGTACGACACTTTGATTCATAAAAATAGAAAAGATAAGGTTAGCACCACACTTTGATTTAATTTTTGTTTCTTAAAAAATAAACTAGAGTTTACTAAATAACTCATTCTAAGAGAGGGCAGTGATAAAATAGAAATTTTAAGAAATAAACATGTTTTTATATGATGGGTCATGTGAATTCCATTTTAAGATAATAAGGGCCGATATGAAATTATTTTATTTAATTTATTATTGATAGTAAATAAATAATTAATCATTGTTTTATTTTTTATAGTCTATTTAGGATCAATTACTATTATGAAGAATTAATATGATTCATAAATATGTTTCCTAGTCTTCTAAAGATGTTGGCATAGATGGGTAACATTATCCTAACTTCTCTATAGTGATTTATTTAATTATCTAATTTAAAATTAAGTATATTTTATTTTAATTTAGATATTAGCTTGTGAAATGCTCTCTAAGGAATGCCTTACCCTAAAGGATAAGAACTTAGAGGCAAATGAGAGGGTGTTCACAATGTTCATTAGTTCTAAACACCCAAGAAGAATACAATTGAAAAGGTTTGTAGTCACTATAATTCCATAAAATTTTTAGAGTACCACCTATTTATGCAGCAATAACAGTTGTAATAGCTTTGCTCAAGCTGCAAGACTTTCTATGGCCATTGTAGTATAAAGATTTTATCTTGTTCGTGTTACATTTTGTGTATTCTATTATTTTTGGTACAATGTAATATAATCAACCTATTTAGGACTACTCGATCTTTGTTATAGTAATTATAACTCGTTATATTTTATAAATATTGTATTCATTGTTCTATTTATTCACTTATTTTAGTGGATCTATGTGTACCAATTAGAACTATGCCATTGCAAAAAGCATACATCTCTCACTATTAATATAATTTGGTAAAGATAGGACTGCAAATGAACCGAGCGTTCTAGAAGCTATTTGTGGTTAGACTCGATTATAGTTCTTTCATGATTGTTCATCTATATAATCCAACAAATATGAACAATTTGAAAGAAAATCGACTATTAAATAAGCAAATTTGAACAACTTTGAGTTTGGCTCGTTTATGTTCATAAACAATATCAATTAAAACTGATGAACAAACTCAATAAGAAGCTCGATATAAGCTCGTTAAGAAATTCGATTAATATTTAATACACAACTTGTGAATTAGTATGTTAAAAATCAATTAAGTCTTGTTATAAATCTTTATTTGGTATGTTTTTGCATAATTTTTAGTTTTATTATGATAAATGAATTTTATTTTATAAAAAAAATTAATTTCATTTTTAATATTATACTCTTTCAAAATGAAATTGTTCATGAACAAGAGAAATTTGTTCATTCTTGTTGGATTGTTTGTTTAAAGAGTACAAGAACAAAAATTCTTTATAAGAAAAAGAATTTTCTAACCTTGTTTGTTTGTGAATGGACTCATTTGCTAGCTCAAAAACACTTGCTAGATATTTTCCTGAATAAGCTCTTTTTGTAGCTGGAAAGTACTTGCTAGATATGTCCACGAACAAACTTTATATAATTGTTTGTTAGTAGGCTCAAAAAGTCTCATCTCGTTAATAGTTTGATAAGGCTAAGTTGTTTAATGTTTGATAAGCACGAAATGAATTAAACATGAATCAAATACAAATCAAACATAAAAATCTATCATTTTAAACGAACCAAGCTTAAACACAATAGAAAAATTCAAATCGAGCTCAAAATAAGCACGAACAAGCTTACAATAAACGAACTCAAATATGAAGAAACACTTTCTCGGTTTGGCTTTTTTGCAACCCTAGCTACAGAACTGAAAACATTCACGAACCATCATATGATGTCCAAATGCATTGTAGAGTTAAAAAGCTTGAAATATAGTATGCAAGATCATGTTGATGAAAAGAGAAGATAACAAGCTGAAGGAATAGCTCTTTAGACCATTTTTATCATAATATTGCGTTTTTAATTACTAATTAAACAATAACAACTAAGATTTATTTATTTATTTTTCAATAAAGGATAAATATCATCAGATATATAGCAAATGAAATGTCTAGCCTATTTTCTTTGATTGTTAATTAATATTTAAATTTAAAATTAAGCTAAATTTAAATAGCAATAAAAATTATGGTTCTAAGGAAGATAAAATATCGAAAACAAAATTCAGAATTGCAAATTTAAATATTCTACAAATGGGCTGTTGTGAATAGGCTTTTTCCTCGGCCTTTAGATTAGGCTTTTGCTAGGACTTGCAGTTGGGCCTAATCCAATTGTTGAACTACAATAGTTTATAAAATAGCAAATTAATTACAGGATAACCTTCGGCCAGGAAAATCCTGGCCCAGGAGTTAGCTTGGTGTGGACTCTGACGAGTTGTGGTCGAGCCACATAAAATTATTATGCATATTTTCTTGCTTATTTTGCTTTACTTACACTAGGGTGTCAATATTTGGCATGACCCAAAAACCCGATTTGAATCTGACCCAAAATTTTTGGATTCGGGTTCAACATTTGAACCAATTTAAAAAATAGGTCTGGTTCGAGTTAACCCTTTGACCCAAAATCGATCCGAAATTGATCCATTTTTTACCCGAAAACTCAATTTTGACATGGCAACCCGAGATTGACCCGTTTTTTTACCCGAAAAGAGGAGATTGACCCATTTTTTGACCCAAAAACTAGGAATTTTTTTGTTGGAAACATGTCATTCGGGTCGTGTCGGGTTGACCTGGACCCGAAGCATGTCGGTTTCGGCTCTGAAAAATTGACCCGTTTTAAAAAATGGGTAGGGTTCGGGTTGACCCGAATAGTGCCGTGTCAATTTCGGATTCAACCCGAACTCGACCCGTGACCCGAAATTAACACCCCTAACCTGCACTCACTTGTTTACACATTTGATTGCTATAGTGCTTGTTGTGTTTAGCGCTTTATTTGCAATTATCCTTGCTCTAGTTTTAGGATCTATATAGGATGACTATAATTTTTTTTAATTTTTATGAAGGTAATTATGAAGTTGTTGTTAAGAAAATATTTTTTTTTACGGATGATGTACAAAACAACTTCCTAACACAAAATTATTAAAAATAACAAAAAAATAGTGGCCAATAAAAAAATGTGGTTGTGGTCTGAAAAACAAAATAGTAAGAAAGCTGTCTCAAATGAAGACGTAATTAGAACAAATTTAAGCTTCGTTTGGGACAGTTTTTTGCCACTAATTTTTTGCTACTTTCAAAAAGATTTTGTACTTAAAAATTACTATAGAAAATGGTAAAAAAATTATCCCAAAACTTAGCCTTAAAAAACACTAAGGGGCTGTTTGGTATGCAGAATTACCCGGGTAAAGTAATTATTTTACATGTATTTCGTGAATTAAGGCGTTTGGTTAGTTTTAAGCAAAACATAAGTAACTCCTCGGAAGCATAAGGGGTGTATTACGATGACCCGTTTGCGTGACTTCAAAACCCGCTCAAATTGAGCGGGTTACAAAATCTGCGAAATCGTCGACGGCGACGAGGTCCTACCGATTCCCCCGGCCTGCTCCGTCGAGATGATTCACACCATGTCTCTCATCCACGACGATCTCCCATGTATGGATAACGATGATCTCGGCGTGGTCAGCCCGTCGCCGTCCTCGCCGGCAACGCTCTCCTCGCCCTCGCTTTCCGCCATCTCGTCGATCTCAGAAACTACCCTTCCTCCAAACCAATTCCCCCCGCCATCTTTGCTACGGTCGAGCTCGCCCGCTGCATCGGCGCTAAGGGTCTCGTCGCCAGCCAGTTGCTCGACATCGACTCCACCGGTCTAGACAATCCTGTCGATATCGATCGGAATGGAGTTGATGAAAACGATTTCCGGCCGGACTTGGAGCTTGGAATGGCCTTCCGAGAAGAGCTTTGGGTGCAAGACGCCAATCTTGTAATGGGCGTCGCCGGACGGCTTCTCGTCATCCCTGTCACAGTTGTAGTGAAGGAAGAAGTTAACAGCTTGAAGCAGAGCATGGCTGTCACAGAGCAGAGGAGAAGTAGCATTGATGGTGATGGTGCCCTCTTCTACTATAAAGATTTGCCTCTTTTTATCTTTATTTTTATTTTTTATTTTTTACTTTTGAGCCCATTAAGATTTCATTTTGGAACATTTTTTTTGAAAAATTGTCATTTTTAAAAAAATTATTTCAAAGAAAATTTTAAGTCAAATTCACATACAAATTACAGATAAGATCTTTGAATTCAAAGATCAAGATGAGCTGTATTTTTTTTTCTTTTAGTTAATGAGAGGTTGAAAGATTATATTATTACTATTATTTAGGAATTTTTTACATACATAACATTTAAATCAATTAAAAATACATATTTAACATCTAAAATTTCATATTTACTAATATACGACCTAAAATCCCTGTTTTAATTTAACCAATTCTAACATTTTGGTTAAATCTTCCGTCAAAAATCACTATTAGCGACTACCTTCTTTGTTAATGGCATCCTTTTACTGTGAATATAAATATTTCATCGCTTCAATGGAGTGGTAGAATGTAAGGAAAGAAGAATTTTATGTAGTATATTAGTAAATATTATAATTTATGTATTAAATATATATATTTAATAGTTTTAAATATTATGTATGCAAAAATCTCTATTATTTATTACCCTTATTCAAAAAAATAATAGTAATAAAATTTGAAATTTTGGTAACTTTTTTAGTAAAATTTTATGTAGTAAGAAGTTTTAATAAATTTTGGTAACTTTTTTAATGGCATCTTTTAAAAAATTTTGTACTAAAAAATTGTTTTATGAAATAGTTAAAAAGTTGTACGAAATGAAGCCTTAGCTTTTGTTATCGACGGCTTTCTTACTGTTTTTTAAAGTAATATTTGGTACAAAATTTTTTTGAACAAAATTTTATGTAGTAAGAAGTTTTAGAAAGCAATAAAAAAGTTGTCTCAAATGAAGACTTAAATTTTGTTTGGGATGATTTTTTTATTATTTCTTAAAGCCATTTTTCAGTGTAAATGTAAAAATTAAAAATTTAAATTGAAAAGTTGTTTTAAGAAACAATAAGAAAGTCGTCCCAAATGAAGTCCTTGTCATCATAATTAATTAATTAAGCTCAAGCTCAAATTAGAGGTGTAAAAATAAATTATTATAAAAAAGCCGCTTTTACTTTACTCTGGTTCTACCTAATCAAACAAGGGAAACAATTCTCCTGTGTTTATTTTGCAAACAACCAAACAGTTTCAAAGTATTCAGAATACATTGCATTTACTTTAAACTGCATTTACTTTACACTGCATTTCTTTTTCAGGTAACCAAACAGCCCCTAAGCCCATTCAAGTCACTATTTACCGGTTGCAGCGGCCTTTTGAACTTTGAATGCCAATTAGAATTCAACAATCCTGATAAGAAAACACAACTTAGGTTTCGTTTGGGATATATTTTTTATTGTTTCTTAATGTAATTTTTTAATAAAAATTTAAATTTTTTATAATAAAAAATTATTTTAAAAAGCAACAAGAAAATCATCGTAAACACTTAGCATATCAAAATATTTAAAATACAAATTTGCACGTGATATTTTGAAAGTTGTAGCGGCCAACTTAATTGGAGAAACATTTATTGGTGGGCAAATTTCAAACAAATTTATTATTTTTTATCACTACCAGAATAGTCTGTGCAAGCTTAGCATAAATTACATCAATTGGATGAATGGCACTAAATTAGTGCAGAGATTTTTTGACGCTTTGCTTGTTTTTTCAGTATGAGGTTATAAGAGCTAGCTCGGGTTCAGTATTTTTATTTTTTTTAAATTAAAAATTACTTTCATACAATAAAATATTATGGAAAGTAAAATTTCATTTGAGATTTTTTTAATTATTTTTTAAAGTAAAATTTTTAGTACAATTTTTTTTGAAAGCAACTAAAAAGCAGCGGCTAAAAGCTGTCCCAAATAAAATCGAAAGGTATGTTTGGAATGTCTATAATGTTTTATAAATATGATTGTAAAGTTGCTGCAGAGAAAATAATTTTTTTTTAAAGTTATTGTAGAAAGTAACTTTCTCGAACATTTTTTTTTTGCAAGTATTGAAAATACAGTGATTAAATAAGAATTATGATTGAGGTTTGAAAAATAAAGCACTAAGAAAGTGGTCCCAAATGAAGCCTAAGATTTCATTTGGGACGACTTTCTTACTACTTCTTAGAGCAATTTTTTAGTATAAAAATTTAATATTTGTATTACAAAGCTTCTTTAAAAAGAAGTATGAAAGTAATCCTAAACGAAGCCTAAATTAGTTAACCATGGTCAGCATTTGTGCTTGTAAACTGACTAATTGCCTCTTTTATTCAAGCTTTTCCTATTTGAATTTCAGAAAAGGGATTTAAAAATTCTAAAAATTCGTCATACTCAATAAGAAAACAAATATTAATTATACCCTCATTATAAGAAATAAGTGTTTGGTATGGTCAAACCTAACGATTTACTATAAGTGGAAAAATCAAATAAGATATTTTGGCATATTTTTATGTAATAAAAAGCCAGATAATCAATTTTTTTAAAAAATATAAAAATAGTAAGGACTATTTAGATATTTAGATAAAATTAAAGCAATAACGCTTTGATTATTTCTCTTAATATTATACTTAAAAATAATCATAATTTCATGGTATAATTTTTTTCCACTAAATTATCAGGGCATTATTATTTCCTAATGAACCAACATGGCCCCACCGAAATGGTTCTTCAGCCACTCATTCTATTCCATTGCTTTGAGATTAGCGCCAAAATAAATCTCCATTCAACTTGATTAATTATTCAAATTTGAGCTGGAGCTCGAGCTCGAGCACGGTCTACGAGTTTGAGTCTGCCTACCAAATGGCACATGTATTATGAATTTAAAAATAATAATGATATAAAATAAAAAAAATAATTAATATAAAAAATAAAATATAATTTTAAAATATTTTAAATAACTTTATACTTAAACTCATAAATTATAATTGATTTTAATTATTTTTATATTAATATTTTTAAACAAATTATCTTACAAGCTAACAAATCGAGTCAAAATTAGCTGATACTCAACACGCTAGCTCATCAAATTGGTATCACGAACCATTTATTATCATGCTCAAGCCAACTCATGAGTATACTTGACTCAGGTTTCATTTGGGATGTAATTCTTAGTGCTTCTTAAAGCAAATTTTTAGTATCAAAATTTTATTTTTGGTACTAAAAATTTGCTTTAAGAAGCAGTCTCAAACGAGACCTCAATTACATGAAATTATTATTTGTGGATACGGACGCTGGCCAGAGGCGAATCAAAATGAGTCACGTCACCCGTTTGTTATGTACCGAATGACATGACCCGTTCTGATTCACCTCCGGACGATCTGACTCAGTTACACACAACTCTACCTACCTCGAAAAGTAGGAGCACCTAACTTGTAGGGGTTGCAAGTCATTGTCAATTGTTTTTCTTTTTCTTTTGTCAAAGCTAATGAAAGTCCCCTAATCAACAATTAAGGTGGTGGGACCAATTAGTACGTTTATGCTTCTTTCATAGAGGAGTGGAAGTAGATGGTGGAGAGTTAGATAGAAGTAGCAATCATTATTTTTGGTTGGAAAAAAATGAAAAGGTTGAATATTAAAATATTATTGTCACTTTTTTTTTTTTTGCTAATAAACTGCCAAGTAATAGATCATATTTATAAATCTAATTCTATAATTTTGGAAGAAAATACTTTATAAAAAAACGTGTTATGTAAATATGACTGATTTCACAATTGAAAGTAAGAAAATTAAATATATTTATTTATTCACAATTCAATAAAAGTTTCTCTTTCTTCAAGTTAAAATATTCTTTTTTACTTTGCATTAATAATTATCTTTACAATATAAACATAATTATCTTGTATTGAATTTTATAATTGATACGTGTTGCGGGCTAGAATATACGCGGCGATAGAGTTATAATTCTACGTCTTAGCATTGCACAGATATTCAGCTCACACACAGAGAACACAATATTTTTTACGTGGAAAACCCGGAAAGGGGAAAAACCACGGGGCCTAGCCCAGTTGAAAATGATTCCACTAGAATTTGAGAAAAGTACAATGGTCTGACAAGTCCTTGAAGATGACCATATTACAAGTATCAACTAAGAGTTTTGCAAGAGTTCAACGTCACTCCAATGTCAGGTGGCGATTCGACAGAACTTTGGTGTCAGGCGGAAGACCGATAGTGGCACTTTAGTGTCAGGGGGTACTTCAGCTTTGGATGGCACTTCGACGTCCCTTGGTGGTCCGTCGGTGGTGCGATAGAATTACAGCGGTGGTGCGGCAGTACTTTGGCGGTGGTGCGACAGAACTACGGCGATGGTGCGGCAGCACTCCAGCGTCCCTTGGCGGTCTGGCGGTGGTGCGATAGAACTCCGGCGGTGGTGAGGCAGTACTCCGGCGGTGGTGCGGCAGCACTCCGGCGTCCCTTTGTGGTCCGGCGGTGGTGCGGCAGTACTCCGGTGGTGGTCGAGGAGGAGCTAGGCGGCTGGAGCTTTGTTCCTTCTCTTCCTTCTTCTCTCTTGGCTTCCTCCCCCTTTCATGAGGAATGAGGGGTCTATTTATAGATTTTCTGGAGTGGCATAGCTTGTAAATAGGTGTGAGATCAGGGGCAAATAGGGAGTGGCCGAATGGATGGCTGATATTGAATTCCTTGATCGTTCACCGTTTGTTGGACATTTGAAGGCCTTAGTGATGTCAGAATTCGGTGATCTTGGGCTTGTTGGATTCGTCTCATCGAGTCGTTCGATTCGAGTACAAGCTCGTTAAAATCGGAGACCGTTTGATAACTCAAATTGTGATTCGAACCTTCCAACAGCGCTTCGGGTCCTTGATTCGGATCCATTTGGGCTCGGATTGGGTTGAAAGTTGGTGTCGTTGGATCTGTATTTCCGAGACGCTCAGTTTGACTGTAAGCTCGCTGAAATTGGAATTCAGATGGTCCCTGATTTCATTTTTTAAGTTTTTTGCTTGATTTTGCATCAAGATTCGTGCCCGAGCAAGATAGTTTTTGGAGGACGTATCAGTTGCCCCCCTATTTTCGGATGTCGAAGCCTGCAGAGTCCGAAAATATATATCGCCACAACTCTTTTGTTGATTGTTAAGCAACACACTAGACAAAATGTGAATATTTTGTAGATATATACTCACCAGCTTTCATGATTCTAAGAAAAGTTAGAGCATTGCATCCATATATAAAATTTAGAAGAAGGCTACAGACAACGTAAATAGCCGAATTTTGAACGTCATTTGGCATCTAATTATGTCTTGCTATTATTGCCCAAAAGGTATACAGAATATTGGGATGAGTGTTTTTAAGAAAATTGAACTTATTAGAAGAGGCAGGAGTGGAAAAAATGGGCGGTGATTAGGATTCCTATTTGAGGAATTTTGAAGGTTTTTTGTGCCTTAAAAAATCAGCATTGATTATTTACCTTGTCCGAACAAATTACTAAATTTAATGGGCGGCAGTGTGCTAGAAGAGGTGCGTCTCTTGGAGTCCTATACTCTTATAACCGGCAGCTATTTTTTTTAATTTTTTGCGGTGATTTGGAATGACCATTTTAATTCTCATTTAGGAAGGTAATTTATTTTTGTCTCCTAAAATTCTCAAAATATTTTAAAGAAAATTATATAAGTTTTTTAAAGAGACTTTTAATCTTCCCCTAATGCAACTATAAATACTCCCATTTTGGGTAAGAAAATTTGCACCTCCCTCTCTCTTCACTTCTTTCTCCAGCTGAGGCCTTCCCCTAGCTTTGTTCAGATGGGTATCCCCTGTTCAGCCCTAGGGCCCCTCACTGAGTAAGAGGAAGGTGTGAGGTTGGAGGTCAGGCGGAAGACCGTTATCACTTGAAAGCCGAGCAGAAGGCCGACGTCTCTTGGATGTCAAGCGGAAAATTGATGTCACCTATAAGTTAGGCGGAATACCGGTGTCACTTGGAGGCCGGGAAGAAGGCCGTCGTCACTCTGAAATCAGGTGCAAGACCGGCGTCACATGGAGGCGGGGGTAGAAGGCTGACGTCACTTAGAGATCAGACAAAAGACCGGCGTCACTTGAAGGCCAGGTAGAAGACCGACATCACTTGGATGTCGGGTAGAAGACCGACGCTACTTGGAGGCCAGGTAGAAGGTCGTCATCACTCTGAATTCTGGTGCAAGACCGTTGCACACAGAGGCGGGGAAGAAGGCTGACGTCGCTTTAGAGATCGGACAAAAATACCGGCGTCACTTGGAGGCCGGGTAGAAGGCCGGCATCACTTGGGTGTCGGGTAGAAGACCGACGCTACTTGGTGGCCGGGTAGAAAGACGACCAAAGATATAGCAACTGGCAGTAGAGCGTAGAATTTGTCAAAGATATATAACCCATATGAGGTTGTATGTCATAGAATTTGCTCGATGACGATAACATGTATGAAAAAGGTCGAGAGAATCCACCAAGAATGTAAGACGACCTATCCGAGGTTGTATATCAGAGCCTTGCTCGTTGACGTTAACCTATGTGGAAGAGGTCGAGAGAATCCACCAAGGATGTAAGACCTATCCGAGGTTGTATGTCAGAGCCATGCTCGATGATGTTAACCTGTGTGGAAGAGGTCGAGAGAATCCACCAAGGATTATTTTTTTCTTAATTGGGAGGGGGCGAATGCCAAGGAGGAGAAAGTCCAGCCAGAGACTATAAGCATCTTGTAATTTAATGGAAGCATTCTTGCATTTGTTAGCAACTTTATGACAAATAGTTTCCAAAGATAATATCATGGATGTCAGAAGATTTGGAGGAATTTTCTTGGCCATGTTTAGTCATGGTTGCCCCCCAGCCTACATCTGACTCAAGTGAAATTGATGCAGAATTAGTTGATATCTGAGGGGCGATTAAGAATTGCATAATTTGCCCCCCCAATTAGGAATCTTTTCCCACAGACGGCGCCAAACTGTTGCGGGCTAGAATATATATACGCGGCGATAGAGTTATAATTCTACGTCTTAGCATTGCACAGATATTCAGCTCACACACACAGAGAACACAATATTTTTTTTACGTGGAAAACCCGGAAAGGGGAAAAAACCACGGGGCCTAGCCCAGTTGAAAATGATTCCACTAGAATTTGAGAAAAGTACAATGGTCTGACAAGTCCTTGAAGATGACCATATTACAAGTATCAACTAAGAGTTTTGCAAGAGTTCAACGTCACTCCAATGTCAGGTGGCGATTCGACAGAACTTTGGTGTCAGGCGGAAGACCGGTAGTGGCACTTTAGTGTCAGGGGGTACTTCAGCTTTGGATGGCACTTCGACGTCCCTTGGTGGTCCGTCGGTGGTGCGATAGAATTACAGCGGTGGTGCGGCAGTACTTTTTGGCGGTGGTGCGACAGAACTACGGCGATGGTGCGGCAGCACTCCAGTGTCCCTTGGCGGGTCTGGCGGTGGTGCGATAGAACTACGGCGGTGGTGAGTGAGGCAGTACTCCGGCGGTGGTGCGGCAGCACTCCGGCGTCCCTTTGTGGTCGGCGGCGGTGGGTGCGACAGTACTCCGGTGGTGGTCGAGGAGGAGCTAGGCGGCTGGAGCTTTGTTTCCTTCTCTTCCTTCTTCTCTCTTGGCTTCCTCCCCCTTTCATGAGGAATGAGGGGTCTATTTATAGATTTTCTGGAGTGGCATAGCTTGTAAATAGGTGTGAGATCAGGGGCAAATAAGGAGTGGCCCGAATGGATGGCTGATATTGAATTCCTTGATCGTTCACCGTTTGTTGGACATTTGAAGGCCTTAGTGATGTCAGAATTCGGTGATCTTGGGCTTGTTGGATTCGTCTCATCGAGTCGTTCGATTCGAGTACAAGCTCGTTAAAATCGGAGACCGTTTGATAACTCAAATTGTGATTCGAACCTTCCAACAGCGCTTCGGGTCCTTGATTCGGATCCATTTGGGCTCGGATTGGGTTGAAGTTGGTGTCGTTGGATCTGTATTTCCGAGACGCTCAGTTTGACTGTAAGCTCGCTGAAATTGGAATTCAGATGGTCCCTGATTTCATTTTTTAAGTTTTCGGCTTGATTTTGCATCAAGATTCGTGCCCGAGCAAGATAGTTTTTGGAGGACTTTTTTAAGTTTTCGGCTTGATTTTGCATCAAGATTCGTGCCCGAGCAAGATAGTTTTTGGAGGACGTATCAATACGTACTCAAAAATTGCTTTGATCGAGCGCGAATCTTGAGGCATATTCAAGTTAGAAACTTTCAAAATTAAATTTGGGATCATCTGAATTCCAAAACTGAACATCTCAAAGAGACGAACCAAACAACATCAAAATTGGTCCAACCCAAGCCCAAATGGGTCCGAATCGGGGGCCCGGACCACATTTGGAAAGGTTTAAAGTATTATTTGGATGATAAAATGATATCCAAATATGACATGCTTATAATCAAATTGAGCGGCTCGACGAGACAAATCCAATAAGCCCAATATCTCTGAATTTTGACACCGTTAAGGCACTTAAACAGTTGAAAAACTCTTTATGATCAAGAGAATCAATACGAGCCATCCGATGGAGCACTCTGAACATACCCCGGATCTTCTCTATATTTACGGGGTGTGCCACTCATGAAAATATATAAATAGACCTCCACTTTCTACATGAAGGTGACCTTTTCGTCGAGATTGGAGAGAGCTCTGAAGCTTCAAGAGCTCAAGCACCATTTTCTGGCTGCCGACCGCAGCAGAACTTCAGCCCGACCTTCGTCGGACCTTTGCCTGGCCGTCGACCCCCTGCTACACCACCGCCCATCTTGTTCCGACTGTCGCCGGACTTCAGCCCCGACCATATTCGGGACCTTTTCCCGGGCCGCTGACTGCCGCCGCCGAACATCCGCTCGGCTCCGACTGCCACCGGACTTCAGCCCGACCTTCTCTAGACCTTCGCCGGACTTGAGCCCGACCATCGTCGGACGTTTTTTTTCCGGCCGCCGACCGGTGTCGGACCACCGCCCCGCTCCGACTGCCACCGAACTTCAGCCCGACCTTTGTCGGAACACTGGTTTGGCCGCAGACTGCCGCCGGACTTTAGCCCGACCTTCGTCGGACCACCGCCTGGCCACCGACCACCATCGGAGCTCAGCACAACCTTCGTCGGAGTTTCTCCCGACCACCATCCGCCGTCCGTCGCCTGGACTTCAGCCCGACCTTTGTCACCGGACCTTCGCCCGCCGCCTTCCGCCGCTTGAGCTTTGCCCGACCGCCATACCTTCTTTGGGTTGTCGATCGCTGCCGGACGTCCGTCTGGTCGCCATCCGCCGCCGGGCTTCAGCTCAAAGCTAAAAATCCTTCTCTCATATCAACTATTGAACTGCACATACAAAAGAAGGATAAAACTATGCAGATTTCAAACATTATATATTATATAGCTTGATGCATGTGAATAATATACTCTTACAATAAAAAAACTCTCTCTCACTACAGCTTCTTCCATTACATAGCAGACACAAACGCCTTTCTTCCTTTGTTTCTTTTGTTTTTATTTCAAAGTGCGGGTTTCTACAAACTTCAATCTGATCATTTTATGATGAAAGCAAGTAATAATGGAGAAGTTATTACGTTCGGACAAAAAATTGGAAATCCAGACGTTTTTTTTTTTTTGGGACATTTAGGCCATTTAAGGCAAACTCACACACACAACGCATACCGAGCAATATCGAGTTTCGGGTGACGTGGCGCGTGATTATTGGTCTCTGAACGCGTTAGGAGATCTGACGTAATAATTGCTCCGAGTAATGAGCCTCATAAACGACCTTAAAAGCAGAAGAGACAACGAATGCCACACAGATAACGAATGCCACACAGATGATATATGCTTTTAATACAACAAATATAATCTCATGACCGATAGATAAAAAATCAGGTGCGAAAATAGAATTGAAGAGCATTGATTGAATGATAAGTTACTTGGCTTATATTAAAAATATATATTTTATATAATGTTGATAATAAAAGTAATCATTTAATTCTTTAATAATATTAAGAATAGATGTTATAAACCGTAAGTTGTTTATTATTTAATATTTAATAATCTATCTTCTTAAATAATACTTAGAAAAAAAAAAATTAAAAAACTATCCATGCCGGTTCCAAGTCAGATTAAAAAAATTTTGAAGAAAAATTAAAAAAAAAAAAAAAAAATTAGGCTCCCCTACATATATATTTTCTGGCTCCGCCACTGTTTAAAATGTAGGGTTTAGATTAAGGGAAGGGGGATGGCTCCTCTTGACAAGTTTGAATATTAAGCTTTCATTTGAGTTTTTTTTTTTTTTACTATTTTTTAAATTTTCTCAAATGAAGTTTAAGATATCTCTATTATGATTATAATTTTGTAGTGCACATTAGGAGTTAAAGCTATTTAATTAACTATTGTCCTACAAAGAACCAAAATAGCTTCGTCTGCTTTCTGTCAGGCGCCATGCTGCCTTTAGATCGTATCCATAAGCTTTTTGTCCCTTATCACAGACTTTTTCCTTCTAAGATAGTGTTTCTGAATAAAGTAAGGTAATCTCTGATCCAACTAGGCTAAATTTTTGGAACGAGCATAATTTTGGAGTAATTTAGCAGGAGCGTGATGCAGGAATAATTTAAAAAAGAGCGAATACATAGTCTTGATTGGCGCATTCAAAGAATGCGCCGATTGTTTAGGCGCATTCCGTGCGAAATCTTGTCTGTGGCGGGGGACAAGATCCGAATTTTGCGCTGAAATTATTGAGGTTTGGTTGGAGGCCCGTCAGTTGGATGATGGGAAATAAAGATCCGAATTTTGTGCGAAATTATTGCGGTTGGCGTTCGCGAACGTTCAGGCGCATTCTTTGAATGCGCCAAATCATATTGTACATTCCTGGGACTACGCCAAAATGGTTCGACATTTCTGCTCTTTTTTAAGTTTTTTCTCGATTACGTTTTTTCCCCTAAATATGGCTTCAAAGCTGCTGCTTCTGAAAATTTGGCCATCCAACAATATATGGATTAGCACCATTTGAATACTGAATTTTACGTCAAAATTAGGTAGATGAATAGTGCGATGATAATATTGGCGTCATATTATTCACTTCAATTTTGTGTTATGGAATTTGCTGAAAAAGCATGCGAAAGAGAAGAAAGATGGTTACCTTTGCAGCGAGATGAAGAAGCGTGCGAAAGATGAGAAAGAAATGTAGTTCGGTTGATTGGAGATGAATTATTGCATTTTTTAGTTTTACTGTATTTTAGAATAGAAAATGAGTTTTTCCATTGAAGATGCCCTAAGAGAGTCTTTTTTTTTTTTTTTTTTTTTTTTTTTTTTTTTATAGTTTTAGGCGGACCGAACTCGGATCGCAACTTCAACCAAATAGCGGCTAGCTCAATCCGTAAAAAGCTCCGAAGTGAAGACGAAGTTAGATATATAGTTAAAAAATATATTTAATTATACGTGTATTAAATATATGTCAATGATTGATAGTATTTTAAAAACATGTAAGAAAAAATAAAATAAAATTAATTAGTATTTTTATTTTTTATGAGATTTAGCAACAAAAAGAGTCACGAAGAAAGATGTTTGTATATATAAACAAAAGAGTCCGAGTCTTGATCGGAATAATCTTCTCATTATTTTCAAAGTAATTTTTTAATATAAAATGTTTTGAATTAGAAAATTTTATACTAAAAAATTGCTTTAGAAAGCGATAAAAAAATTATCCCAAATGATTGGGACGGCTTTTTTATTGATACTTAAAAAGGAATTTTAGTACAACAATTAAAATTTTTGTATTAAAACTCCGTTTTATGAACCAATAAGAAAGTCATCCCAAACGAAGCCTTAGTATGTTCCTAGAATTTTATTTATAAGAGGGATTACGTTTTTATAATTCCTTTTATCAAGGAATTCATCTATGTTCCTAACCTCTTTCCATCTAAGATTTTAGTGATCATTTTTATGACTTAACAGTCGTTGATAAAATGCAATCAAAAGTATAAAAACGCTTTTGTTTGAAAATAATTCAAAGAAAAGCTACATTCATATAATGCCATTATTATTTTTTAAATATATTTTATATTTGCAAAAAATACAACGAGCCCTAAGCGTTCAATAGAAGCCTACATATAGGGGTGTCAATTTCGGGTCACGGGTCGGGTTCGGGTTGAACCCGGAACTGACCCGGGTTCAAACGGGTCAACCCTAACCCTACCCGGGTAGACAAACGGATCGGAAAACCGAACCCGGACCCGACCCGACGGGTTGCCGGGTTGACCCGACCCGACCCGATTTGGGTGGCCGGCGCCGGAACGGCTGCGGCGGATGGCGGATAACGCGGGCGCGGCGGGCGGACGCGAGCAGGACAGCGCGGGCGCGGTCGGGCGCGCTGCTGAGCAAGCGGGCGAGGTCGGGAGCGGGCACGCGGGCGCAGGCACGCTAGGCACGCGGGCAGCGCTGGCGGGCACACGGCAGGCAGGCAGCGGGCAGAGGCGGGATTCTAATTTTTTCGAATTAAACGGGTTGACGGGTTGACCCGGCGCCGGGTCAACCCGAACCCGACCCGTTTTGAAATCGGGTTGGGTTCAACCCGGATTTTCCGGGTCGGGTTTTCGTGTCGTGTCAAATATTGACACTCCTACATAAGACTGCTATAACGGGTGAAAAAAATATTTGGTGGCTAACGGTGGTGGGCAGTAATATAGGTGATTTTTATTAAGAAAATTAAAATATTAAAAAATAATTTGGGTTTTTCAAAGTAGCTTAATTTATTTTAAAAATAAAAATCAAAATATAATAATTAAATATATTGGTAAACAATAAATAAAATAAAATTGATGCCAAACAACCCCTAATTAATTTATTAATTTTTATTATTAAAATGGTTAGTATTATGCAAATCTCTAGCCTTATTGGTTGGAGGCTGTTTTTTTTTTAGATATTTGAGTCAATTAATTAAGACAAACTCAAACATACATTACATAAGCAAGCATCGAATCCAAGACATATTCATTCGTAGCTAAAGCTCTCAGCCAACAGATTAAGATGAGCTGCGTAGGCAGGGGTGCCAATATTTGACACGACACGAAAACCTGACCCGGAAAATCCGGGTTGAACCCGACCCGATTTCAAAACGGGTCGGGTTCGGGTTCCAGAATTCGATCCGTTTAAAAAAAGGGTCGGGTTCGGGTTGACTCGGCGGGTTGCCGGGTCAACCCGCCAACCCGTTTAATTCGAAAAATTTTGAATCCCGCCTCTGCCCGCTGCCCGCCCGCGCTGCCCGCCGCGTTGCCCGCGTGCCCAGCTCGCCCGATTGCCCGCGCCCGACCTAGCCCGCGTGCCCAGTGCGCCCGCGTGCCCCAGCGCCCGACCTCGCACGCGTGCCCAGCGTGCCCGACCGCGCCCCCCGCGCCCTCGCTGTCCCCGCTCACGTCCGCCCGCCGCGCCTGCGTCCCTGCCGTCCGCCTCAGCCGTTCCGGCACCGGCCACCCAAACCGGGTCGGGTCGGGTCAACCTGGCAACCCGACGGGTCGGGTCCGGGTTCGGTTTTCCGACCCGTTTGTCTACCCGGGTCGGGTTAGGGTTGACCCGTTTGAACCCGGGTCAGTTCCGGGTTCAACCCGAACCCGACCCATGACCCGAAATTGACACCCCTATTCTTATGTAATATTCAATTAAAATGAAGACAAATCTTTATTGAATATAAAATATATTTTTATTTCAAATTAAAATATGTATGCAAAATTGTTAAATATTTGTCCTATTTTAAGTTATGTTTGTCTTGTAAGACTCCATATCACGGTTTATAGTTATATATAAGTGTATAGGTTGGTGTAATTGGTATCCCTTTGTATCTCAATTGAAGTGAAATAAAGAACTCTCCCTTCCGTGCCTCTCTCTCCTTCAAGAAGCTCAAGAAGATATCTTCCTTCTTAAGAATTTTTTAAGAAGTGGTATCATAGTATTGTGGAGGCGATCTCAAGGTGGAGGAAGGTTATTGTGATCAAGAAAGGAGTGCACAAAGGTCGCCGTGTTGGATGTACTGAGCGGGGTGGAGGTACGACAGGTGGGTTTGATCCAAGCTTGCGCACGAAGATCAGTCGTGGGTGTAGGCCAAACATTGTAGGAGGTGCCGCGATTGGGAGGCATGACAAGCCGAGTCGCCTCATTTGGTCAGGCCTGGGTGCAAGTGAATGGGAGGCGAAGTTCATTCAATTGGGGCTTATTCGTAGAATTGAGGTTGACTAGAGATATTGAAGGAGGTGCGAACGTTGCAAGAGAACAAGCGAAGCTGGTTTGCTCGCAGCAGGGAAGACCGAAGCGAGTTCGCCAGTAGGATCATGATCGTTTCTTGGATGTGCGGGATTGGACATGAATTGGATCCAAGTGTGAGAGCGGAAGATAGGCTTCAGAGTGGCAATGAATTGCGAAATCAGAAGCGGTGACAAACTATAGATTTCATGTAGGCTGAGATCTTGGGTATGGTTGCATGGCATTGAGTTAGAAAGCACAAAGGGAGCCGGACGGTGCATTCGAATCCCAACAGGCTCAGGTACATATATACGATGCAGGTGGAGGAGTTTGTTAAGTTTTTTTTTTTTGGTAAAATATGGACAAAAGGTGGAGATTGTTAAATATTGGTCTAGGTTTAGGTTATGTTTGCTTTGCAAGACTCCATATGAAGTTCTCTCTCTCTCTCTCTCTCTCTCTCTATATATATATATATATATATATATATATATATGTTGGTGTAATTGATATTCCTTTGTATCCCAATTGAAGTGAAATAAAAAGTCTCCCTTCCCAATCTCTCTCTCTCTCCTTGAAGAAGCTCAAGATGATCTCTTCCTTCTCATTCTCCAAAAATTTCTTAACAAAAATGAAATAAAAATAAAAGTAAAATGTGATGGAACACAAACCTCAAAAGATATAAATATGTAATCATCTCTCTCTTCCTCCTTTATATTTAGAAAAAAAAATTGTATTAATATATCTTTGTCAAATTTTAAATTAGAACATGCTTTAAAATTATTGAATTTATTTTCATATATATATATATATATATATATATATATATATATGGGTGCAAGGAAATGCAAGGCTTGATGTCGGTGCCGATTGAACAATAAATAGCCCAGGAGTGGCAAGATCTTGATCTGGATCCAATTAATTACTCACTAATTAAAACAATCCTTATTTCAATTATTGCTATTCGTCGGTAGCTTCACATGTTGGCGATTTGGCGGTGTTCCAATCCCTGCTCACACCGACAAAAAAAAAAAAAAACAGTATCTTATGGCTTGACAAATATAACCATATCCTCCAATGTATGTAGTATTAATAAGTATTCACAATGCATATGCATGTCACCAATATAATATTGTTACAATAAGGTTCACCAGGATCGCATTATACATAAAAATCAATTGTTCTTAATAGTCATATGTAATATTCCTTTTAGCCTCGAGAAGTTTTTGATCAATTGTAGCAATTTATATTAATATATATGGAATACAAAAGTTTTCAAACTAATCGATAAAAATACAAAACAATCATATCAAAATGCGCATAATAATTATATATATAATATATCAAAAGTTACACAGTGAAAGGCTGAAAGCTATCTAGATTATAAAATATAATATTCTTATTACATTTAGGAGAGAGAAAATATATATGAAGTAAAAATTATAAAAAGTAGGGATATGATTAAGGTCACCTACAATGATTAGAATAATTTTCATAATAAGATTTGTGAAAAATACCAACCTGAATCACACTCTCCTCTTCTTCTTATAGGCTAATTAGGCATGCAAATGGAGAGGGAATGGGCTTTGGGATTAGTTAAATATATGAGTGGATATAGATATTAAAAAAATAAATTTTCTGGCCTTGCGTTGCAGCACTCTAAACACTAACGCCGTAGTGCTCTAGACACCAACACTGCTTCATTATAGAACAAAAGGATTAGTGCTGGTGCATCGCTTTCCAGCACTACTGCACTCGCTAAGCCAAAATACTTCCAAATAGAGAGGCAACGCCATAATGCTCCCACCTGAATTTTGATGCATGCAATAATTTTCAATTTAACTTTAATATATTTATATTAATCCCACATATTTATATAAAGAATGCACACATGTGAGAGTATTGTGGTTGTTACATAAGGATCATCATGCTTTTATTCAAAAGTTTTATTTCGATATCTATGCCTACTATTAGTTGACATAGTGATATGTATATGCTTTTTTAATAGATTTTGTTGCTTGCTCTCAAGTTTTATTTCGAATACTCTTTGTTTTTTTGTGATATATTTATCATTTTTTATCTAAATTTTATTCATGATCATTTAGTTTTATTACTTTAGTGAGATCTACCAAAGCTTTTTTTAATTTGATTGACATAATCACCCTCCCACCATGGAGTGCCCTAGCTCGTTAGTGTGCCACCACGGTCATAAGGATAACCTCTTTCATATGAAGTAAATGAAATGAGAAAAGTTCAACAAACTCTCATCTAATAGAACTAAATCTTACCTTTTATACCCCACTACCAAGAGTAATAACCATAAGACTATATACACAACCAATAATTCCATTTATAGGGGATCTAAACAAATAAATTATACTATGTCATTCTTCTTATGAGTGAAATGCATGGATTTCATATGTGGATTTGTGTGGTGTTATAATGGGTGCCTTTTCCATCAACTTTATAGGTAAAAGTTAATGATATTGATTTGATGCTTAAATATATAAGCGCTTGTCCTATCACCATATATAACCCACATATCATATAGCTGTAGTTGGCCTAATAAAATGTGTGTTATGTTTATAAGTAGGATATCATATCAAATCCTAGTAAACACCCATCTTTAGGGGAAGAAAAAATGTATTGGTGATATATAGGGGAGGTATTATTCATCAAATTCTCATGGAGGGGCTTAAGATAAAATTCAGCATAAAAATTACCCCATACTAGTTAGTACATGGGTGTATATGGCATTCATGACAACCCTACCATCAATAATTTTCTTATACCTCTTAATCTCTTATTGATGCATGCTACATGCATGGAGATAATATTTTTCGTTCTCCAATCCTCTATCTCACTTCTAAAATTGATAAACATATTATAACTCTAATATGATTGTTATTATTATTGTCAATTTCACCTTATTATGAGTATATCTCATTAAAAACATTCTCAAGATCATCATCTATAGGCAACTTAAACTCATTCAAAATAGGATTTGGGCCTTGCACAAATGCTATAATGGCTCTTCTTTTTGCACTTAACACAAGTGATCTCCCTAGTGCTTTTAAAACTCCCTTTCATAGGAATTCGAATAGCTCGAGCATCATTAGTGGTGTGTTAGGACTAATACCAGGCCTCTCACTTGGGAGTAAAAATAGTAACTCTTACATATAAAGAGAGGGAAAATCTTTTTTTTTTTTTGCTTTTCCATCATAGGATGTCCACATTATTATTTTTGAAAATAATTATCATAAATGCAACTAGGAGTGGAAGCATGAATAGCTTAGGGTGGACAATTGCCCATTTTGATTTTTTTCCTCAAAATAATAAGAATTTTAATTATTTTACCCACATTCAATAGATGCAGTTATTTAAATTCTATGTGAAATTATTCATTTCACAACTAAATTGTTAGTTTATACTTCAAGGTACTAATTGTTGATCAATATAAATACTCATGTAAGGGACAGTCAATCATTCTTTGTCTAAAATTATATTCATATTAGTAAAAATAACTCGACAATATTAGAAAGTTCATAAACAAATAATATGTATTTTACCTACAACTTTTTAAAAAATTTATCGTTTAAAAAGCTATTGTCAAAAAAATATATTTAAAATTATGAGTTAAAAATGAGCATTAAAAAAAAAAAAACATAAAATGCCTTAAACGCAATCTTCATTTGTCGTTATTATGACAAATTTACAACACTGACCCTCTCGAATAATTCCAAATTATGAAATGCGTTTATACATTTCTTTCTACACCTCGTGTCCAATTATCTTGCATAATTTAATGTTAATGACCCAATAATTAAACATAAATAAATGGCAAAGTGCTGAAAATAATTTCACTATGGCCCACAAACCTTAGTGCCAATATAGTAGCCCGCCACCTTCTTCCCACTCCCACCGACTCGCCTATCCAACTTTCTTTTCAGTAAATTCGCCTATCCAAAACTCCTTAATTCTAACCATATCCTCATAATCTGTCACGATTTTTTTTATCCAAAATATTGCGTAATGCTAGCTAGCGGTGTCAAAATGGGTCAACATGTTGGATTTGGGTCCAGCTCGAATATTAACTTGGGTCCAGCTCGAATATTAGCTTGGGTCCAAATGGGTTGATCCTAACCCAACCCGATTTACAAACGGGTCCGGAATTCCAACTAGGATATGACCCGTGAGGGTTACCGAGCTGACCCAACTCGATCCGCAAACCCAAACGCCTTGAGCTTACACCTTATAGACAGTTTCCTGCTTCTGCATGGGCGCCCATGACGGCCCACTTCTCATCTAGATTGCTGCGGAGGATCTCCTTGAAGGCGGAGACTTCCATGGGGTGGCACAACATTAGTGGATAAATGATGAAAGATTGGGAGGGGGAGGAGGAGGTTAGGGTTTTGGATTGGATCGGGGACTTATTGATTTAGATGCATGTGTCGTGTGCTGAGACGAGTCCAGATAGGATGCCAGTGTGATGTGCAAAAGTGCCGGTGACTCGGTAAGGGTAGTAGGCATGAACATGATGAGGGATCTAGTGTCGGCAGCAAGTGAGGTGGGATCGAGTCGTAGGGCCGCAGAAGAGGCAAGCGCGGGATGCAGCCTACTGGATTGAGTTGTGAGTGTGGGCACAGCTAGGGGTCTAACCGCTAGCGCGAGCTGTGGGTGTTGTGCGGCAGTGCTGGGTAGCGGGTGTGGGATGCAGGACCAGGTCAATTTTGGGTTTCCAAGTCAACCAAAATCCTACTTGACTTTGTAAGTGGGTCATAATCTCATACCCGAACCCAATCCTTATGGTAAAAGGGTTTACTTGAACCCAAAATTTTTTGGGTCGGGCCTGGGTCACATTTCAGATCGTGTCAAATATTGACAACCCTAATATTGGCCTTTCTTTATAATTGAAAAAATCATTCAATAATTATAGAAATTTTGATACGTTTGAACACTAAAATAATTTGTTTTGATTTACTGAATCACATGAATTAATTGTTTGGTGGATGGGCGAAACTTCGGCGTTAGTCGAGGCTTGGATAAAGTATGGTGAAAGTCGGCGTCTGGAAGGAATTTCGACATTGGTTGACACCTACGCGAAAGTCCGGTGACAGTCAATGATTGGGGCGAAAGTTTAACGCCATTTGGTAGTCGGGTAAAAGTCTTGTGTAAGTCGGTGGTTGGGAGAACGTCAAACTTCAGTTGATGGCTGAACGGAAGTCTGACATCACTCGATGGTCGAGCGGAAGTCATACGATAGTTGGCGGGCCGGGAGAAAGTCCGGCGTCTGTTAAGGGATGGGTGGAAGTTTAGCATCGATGGTGGCCGGGCGGAAGCACGACGTTAGTTAGAGGCCAGGTGAAAGTCCTGTGTTAGTTAGGGGTGTCAATATTTGACATGACTCAAAAAGCTGACTCGAATACGACCCAAAAATTTCATGTTAGGGTCAACCTGGACCCAAAATGGGTCGGGTTCATGTTCAACAATTCGACCCGTTTCAAAAATTGGGTCAGGTTCGGGTTGGCCCTTTGACCCAAAATTGACCCATTTTGACGTGAAAAATGGAGATTGACCCATTTTTTGACCAAAAAACTAACAATTTTTTCCTGGTCCCGTGTCAATTGGGTCATGTCGGAATAACCCGGACCCAAAGCAGGTCAGGTTCAGGTTCAGGTCCAAAAAATCAACCCGTTTGCAAAAAATGGGTCAGATTCGTATTGACCCGAATAGTGTCGGTTCAATTTTGGGTTTGACCTAAATTCGACATTAAACCAGAAATTGACACCCATAGTGTTAGTGGGCGACCAAGAGGAAGTCTGATGTTGGCAGGTGGCCTGACGGAGGTCCTACAATGGTTGGTGACCGGGCGGATGTCCGACGTTGGTTAATGGCTGGGCGGAAGTCCGACGACGGTGGGTGGCTAGCGAAAGCCTAGCGAAGGTTGGTGGTCGGGAGATGGTTGAGGAGGAGCTTGGTGGAAAGAAATATCTCGGATTTTTTCTTTCTCCCTTTTATTTTTTCTCCTTTTTCTTCCTTCATCTTTTTTTTCAAGAATGAGGTTTATTTATAATTTTTGGGAGTGTTATGACTAGTAAATAAGAAGATCAAGAGCATGTTTGGAGTATTTTTAATGGATGATCCATATTGATTCCTTTGATCATAGACCTTTTAATGAGCATTTGACTACCTTAATAATGTCATAATTTGATGATATTGGGTTCGTATCGTCAAGCCGCTCGATTCGATTATAAGTACATCACAATTGGAAATTATTTGATCATCCAATTTATGCTTTGAACATTCTAAACATGCTTTGGGCTTTTGATTTGAATGAGCTCAGATTGGATCGAATTTGAAGTCGTTGGGTTTGTCTCTTCGGGACGGTCAATTCGACTATCAGTTTGCTAAAATCAGAGTTCAAATGACTCCGAATTTAATTTCGAAAGTTTTTAATCAGAAATTACCTCGGAATTCATGACTGATCAAGATAAATTTTTCTTGATATATCACTGAGGCCTCGTTTGATTAGGCTTTTTTTCTCCATTTCCGTTTGAATACGCTGAAATCAATTAGTATTTACTGTTTGGAATCAAAGCTTAACAATAATTCCTTTTTAATAAACATCGTTTTTTCGGCGGTTACAAAATTCTTTTCGTATCTGCTTCTTCGGTCACAAAACGGAGTTTCGGAAGCGAATTATGTCTTTTATAATAAAATCTCAAAAGCAGAACTCCTAAACAAACAATTTAAAATTACTTTCAAGTATTAATAAGCACTTTTAAAAATATTAGTCAAACATATCTCATTATTGAAACTCCATTTTATTGAACGGCTTTTTCTCAACCTCCTTTTCTAAAACTCCTTTTTATGTAAGTATATACCGAATCAAACGAAGCTTGACACTCTAGTATCATCAATCATATTAAAAAATATAAAAAAATGTATATTTTAATTCATCTTTTATATATATATATATATATTAGAACTATTAGATATGCACGTAAATTTTTTTTTTTTTGCTCAGATATGGCTCGAGATTTCGAGTACCGGGCCAACACATCCGAATGGAATCGGTACGACTGGCTGTGCTCTCTCTCTTCGCTTGCTACATTCCCTCCGTTTTCATTCCGCATTACGCTCTCTCTCTTCTGGCATTTTAGCTATAAATATGGCCGCCCTCCTTCCCACCTATTCGTTCCTCGCAGTTCTCTCGACCGCGACCTTCTCTGGTATTTCTTCTTCCGGTTCGAGTTCTTCGCCGCAGAAGGTGCGTGCTTTATTCGCAGGACATTCCTCTGCCTCTCGTTCCCTTTGCGTAGGCCATCAAAGTCTTCACTTCTTGCCTCTTTCTCCCGACGATTTGATTGCGTCTGTCGACAAGTTTTTTCCTCCCAATATCCGATTTAGAATTTCCCTTCTATTTCCCCTTTCTTTCGATTTAACTGGTAAGTTGGATGTTGAGGTCTTGATCTTATTTGATATTTGAACTGATGTAGGCACCGCGGATCTGCGAGTTCTGCTCGCTTTTCTTGCCTTGCTTGCTCGAAGATCCTGTGTTTAGGATGCTGATTGGGCTTAGGGTGTTTACGACCATGCCTAGTTTTGCTAGCGTTGGACCTTTTGTAAGATGTCTGGGTTTTGGTTGTGGATCTGGCACATTGAGAGCTTTTAGCTTGAGATCTGGTTCTAGGTGATTCTGGATCTCTAGATCTGATATGCTGTAGATTTAGAGTTTCAGATCTCAAATAAAGTGTATGATAACATATGCAGACGTGAGATTCAATTTTGTTTTCAGTGGCGGATTCTTAGATCATACTGTGAAAGCTATTTTCTTAACCATCTTACATTCTCTTTGCTGTTCCAGCACTTTTCTATGTCTAGCTTCTAGATCTGATGTTGTATTATTCAAAATGATATAAAAGGAATGTGGCCGCTTAGGCCGTGGATAAATTGCTGGTGAAGCTTCGGCCGCCCAGCGCGCGATCTTGTGCCGGCATTTGGTACCCGTGTTTATTGCAATTAAGTTTAGTCGCCTCGCCCAAAGTCCCATTAAAGAAAAATTTAATGGGCTGTTTGGCTACAATTAGGATTAAGTAAATCCTGTAAATCCAGATTTAATAAATCTTGAGACGATTAAATTCGAAACTTTGATTGTATAATTACGGTTCGATTGAATAAAGTCTTAAAATTTATTTGGCAATTTGTTTTAGGATTTAAGATTTTTAAGCAGAGAAAATCCTTATTAAAATTTGGATTTAATTTTTGAAATAAGATTTATTAAAATGGTAGGATTTAAAATATCCAACAATCTGCTTGGCAGAATTTAAGTTAAACCTTGGTTAAATCCCTCCTAAGTATCTCCTTAAAGGAAAGCAATTTTTTCTTATTTTGAACCTATTGGTGTAAGGAACCCTTGAGAAGTCTATTCTCTATTTCTGTTGTCTTTTCAATAAAAGAAAATTTAATGTGTTTGATGCTTTTCTCATCTGTTTGATTTTGATGTAATGTAATTATATATTTTCTTATTAATGTTCAGAAATATGGCATCACACATTGTTGGATATCCTCGCATGGGGCCAAAGAGAGAGCTCAAGTTTGCTCTTGAATCTTTTTGGGATGGTAAAAGCACTGCTGAGGATTTGCAGAAGGTTGCTGCCAATCTCAGGTCTTCCATTTGGAAGCAGATGGCTGATGCCGGAATTAAGTACATTCCCAGTAATACCTTTTCCTATTATGATCAAGTTCTTGATACGACTGCGATGCTTGGAGCAGTCCCTGAGAGATATAGTTGGAATGGCGGTGAGATTGGTTTTGACACCTACTTTTCAATGGCTAGAGGAAATGCCTCTGTGCCTGCTATGGAAATGACCAAATGGTTTGATACCAACTAGTAAGTTAGAATACTCCATCTTTATTTTTTCGGATCAAACTTGCTTTGGAATGTTCTCTTATTGCTCTGATATTATTCCTAATATTCCTTCATTTGAATTATTGAAGCCACTTCATTGTCCCTGAATTGGGCCCCAACACGAAGTTCTCATATGCCTCTCACAAGGCTGTCTCTGAATATAACGAGGCTAAGTCGGTATGAACTTGTCCACATCAATTCTTTTAATCGCAGATTATAATTTACTATTTTTTTAGTTTTCTTATGGCAATCCTTTAAACACATAATAATAACTTATAAATTCCATAAAGTTTTGTTGTGAATTTTCACTATGCTGGAGCTTTTTCATTTCGTGTTTTCTGTATATCTGAGAGGAATTTATCCGGCATTACTTCTCTACGAACAACTTGTGTCAATATTGCTTAAATGGTGAAGCTTTTTAGTTTGATAGATTTATTTGGTTTGTCTCCTCGTTGATTTGTTTCTGTCCTCTCGTTCAGCTTGGAATTGACACTGTTCCAGTGCTTGTTGGACCTGTGACTTACTTGCTGCTCTCAAAGCCTGCCAAAGGTGTTGCAAAAACCTTCCCACTTCTGTCACTGCTTGACCATATTCTTCCCATATACAAGTAAGATTTTATTCAATTATTGAAAACTATCAACTTGATTGATTTATTTTTCTACCCTGTTAAGTTTCATTTCTTAGACTAGCTAAACATCAACAGGCAAGTTATTGCTGAATTGAAGGCTGCTGGTGCTTCATGGATTCAATTTGATGAGCCCACCCTGGTCAAGGATCTTGATTCTCACCAGCTGGAAGAATTTGCAAAGGCCTATACAGAGCTCGAATCATCCTTGTCTGGATTGAATGTGGTTATTGAGACATACTTTGCTGATGTCCCAGTTGAGGCATACAAGTAAGTCAATTCTAATTCTTGTCCCTAAAGAAATAAAAAAAAAAATAAAAAAAATCTAATTCTTGTCCCTCCAGCAGCTAAGCTAATCATCACAAGTCACAATGAAATTTACCGTATAACTCTGCCCATTTCAGGACAATCATTGCCTTGAATGCAATCACTGGTTTTGGATTTGACCTCGTACGTGGAAACAAGACCCTTGATGTGATCAAAAGTGTAGGATTTCCATCTGGAAAGTATCTTTTTGCTGGAATTGTGGATGGAAGGAACATTTGGGCCAATGATCTTGCTGCCTCCCTTAGCACTCTTCAGGATCTTGGGAATGTTGTTGGCAAGGGTATGACAGACACTTTTTTGGGTCTTATTTCGCCTCTGAAATATATTGCATCAAGTTAATTTGCCATTTATATATATATATTTTTTGCAGACAAGCTTGTTGTCTCAACTTCTTCTTCCCTCTTACACACCGCTGTTGATCTTGTAAATGAGACAAAACTGGATGATGAAATCAAGTCATGGTTGGCCTTTGCTGCACAGAAAGTCGTGGAGGTTAATGCACTTGCTAAGGCTTTGTCTGGTCAAAAGGATGAGGTAAATCTTCAAATGCACCAATCTTTATGTTTCTTTTGACCATACATTTCTTTTATCTAGAAAATAACGTTCACATTTAGCTTAAAGCAGGTAGTTGGCTTGCCTGTAATAGTTTTTGTAGCTGACCTTTTGTCAAGTCTTTCATGAACTCTTTGGTTGATTTTATTTGGGAGATTCATCTATAAATTCTAACCAAATGCCACTTTTTTTAGGACTTCTTCTCTGCAAATGCTGCTGCTCAGGCTTCAAGGAAAGCATCTCCTCGCGTGACCAATCCTGAAGTTCAGAAAGCTGTAAGTTGTTGATGGTTTTGAAGTTGGATTTTATTTCCCTGACTCCATTCTTCTAAGTTATACTTGCCATTTTTCATTCTTAGGCTGCTGCTCTTAAGGGCTCTGAGCACCGCCGGGCAACAAATGTCAGTGTCAGATTGGATGCCCAGCAAAAGAAACTGAACCTTCCAATTCTTCCTACCACCACCATTGGATCATTCCCCCAAACTATTGAACTCCGACGAGTGCGCCGGGAGTATAAGGCTAACAAGTACGTTTTTTGCAGTTCTTTCATTACTTTACGAAGGCTAACACTCACGTTTGTTTCAGTATTTTCATTACTTTACTAAAAAACTTAATACCCTTCATATGCTCAATATTACATTATTGTCTGTAATGCAGGATCTCTGAGGAGGAGTATGTGAATGCGATCAAGGATGAAATTAACAAGGTTGTTAAGATCCAGGAGGAATTGGACATTGATGTGCTTGTCCATGGAGAACCCGAGGTAACTTTTGCCATTTATTTTACCCTCTTGGGCCTTAAAAGAAAATTCAACAAGTCTATAACTATCATTACAACGAAAACTTTCATGTGAAGGGCGAATTATTACTTCTTGTGACCGGACCGTCCGGACACCAATCCAGACGCGCCACGTCACCTGGATACACTAGGCCCCGAATTATCTGGATGATGTGGTGCGTCTGGATTGGTGTCCGGATGAATCCAGACACTGGACTTAAGAATTTTCCCATGTGAAGTGCATCTCATCTTGTGGGGGAAAGGCATCACAGAAAAACTGTTTGTTACTTTGTTCCTTGCATCCAGTGTTTTAAAAGCATGGCATGACTTTTGATCTTCTTGCGCAGAGAAACGACATGGTTGAGTATTTTGGCGAGCAGCTCTCTGGTTTTGCTTTCACTGTTAACGGCTGGGTACAATCTTATGGCTCCCGATGCGTCAAGCCCCCCATCATCTATGGTGATGTGAGCCGCCCCAAGGCCATGACTGTCTTCTGGTCCTCGCTGGCCCAGAGCATGACCTCTCGCCCTATGAAGGGAATGCTTACAGGCCCTGTGACAATCCTCAACTGGTCTTTTGTCCGAAATGACCAGCCAAGGTTTGTCTATCAAGCTCCCATCTTTCCCTAAATTTCTCAACCTTGAATGCAAGATATCTCAACACTACAATTCTTCCAGATTTGAGACCTGCTACCAGATTGCTCTTTCCATCAAGCAGGAAGTCGAGGATCTCGAAGCAGCAGGCATCAATGTATGCTCTCATCGCTCTCTTTCCCCAGTTTCATTGATCAATGATTTTTATGATTTATTTGAAATTGTCTTCATACAGGTTATCCAAATTGATGAGGCTGCTCTCAGGGAAGGTCTTCCCCTCCGCAAGTCCGAGGAGGCTTTCTATTTGGAATGGGCTGTCCACTCCTTCCGGATCACCAACTGTGGAGTCAAGGACACCACTCAGGTTCTTAAATTGTTCTCTCTTTGTTGCATTGCTGCTCCATGTTTTACCTGATCCTTAACTTCAAGAGCTTGTCTTACCACAGATTCACACCCACATGTGCTACTCTAACTTCAATGATATTATACTCTCGATCATTGACATGGATGCCGATGTGATCACCATTGAGAACTCCCGTTCAGATGAGAAGCTCCTCTCCGTATTCCGCGAGGGAGTCAAGTATGGCGCCGGCATCGGCCCTGGAGTGTACGACATCCACTCTCCCAGGATTCCTTCCACAGAGGAAATTGCAGACCGGATCAGGAAGATGCTGGCTGTGCTTGAGACAAACATTTTGTGGGTTAACCCTGATTGTGGCCTCAAGACCCGCAAATACACTGAGGTTAAGCCTGCGCTCACCAATCTGGTTGCTGCTGCTAAGCAGCTCCGCACTGAGCTTGCTAACACGAAGTGAGAGGAATTCCTTTCTGCTCGGTCCCCACCCAGTAATAACTATGGTTTGCTACTTCGTAATTTCGCGCAACATATTATTTTTGTATTGTTCCCCCGCTATTGAGTTTGCAGAGGCATTACTGGTATGCCCTTTCTTACCTTTTCTAATCTTCTCATGACCAATTACAAGAAGGGATAGTTTTGTTTTTATGCCTGTCTGTATTGCAATATGAAGTACTTTGTACTGAGAAATTGTGGAATGAAAATATCTGTTCTTTATTTCAAACTGAAGATAACTTACCCATCGCTGCATGCAATCTCACCTCACAGCCGAAATTCCTCTGACATCCAACAGCTGCAGCCCACATAAACATATCACCTCAAGCCCACTATCCTCCTTCCCATTCCCAAACAGTAAACTCCATTCCTCTTACATCCACCTCAACCTAAGTATCCCACACTTGCAGACAGCCCAACCCATTTCCCTACACCACTTCAATACGCTAGAAAATAGCCCACCAAAACAACACAACAGACTTTATTATTGTTATTAATATTAATTGGTATTAAGTAATATTATTAGTTATTTATTTAAAAAAAAAAAAAAAATAGAAAGAAAGAAAAGAGAAGAAAGAGAAAATAAATAAAAGTGTTTTTTTTGTGCCTTGATCTTCGTGCGTCATCATCATGCTCACTCACTATGGTATAATGGCTCCTAAAGCTCAAAAAATCCTGGACCGCCTATACATGCTCTCGTAATGTGGTGGGAGGGAGTCCGGTGTGACACTAGAGGCGAGGTGGAAAGGCCTTGTACACATTCTTGAAGCGTGACAGAGAAAACTTTATGTATTCATGTACGTGCCAAAGTGCCTGCTTGGAAAAAACTGTGCATTTCAAACAAAGTACCTTGAAGTCCCATACAAGCACTCGTTGTGTGGTGGGATTGAAGAACTACGAGCACAACGTCGCCCGACACCTACCACACACGCTCTAGTAGCGTGATGGAAAGACCCAACTCCCCAAATTTTTCCTAAATGGGGAGACGTCGGGAAATTGCCAAAATTTCAAATGATAGAGGACTTGAACTTAAATAAAATGACAACGAACCAAACTTGCAAATTGGATCACAGCGAATAGAACATGCAAATTGGATGACAAGGAATTGTACGCTAAACTTTATAATGCACGATTAAATTAAAAATATAAATTCCAAAATATGGTTCAAATCATTCAAACGAGCATTAATGAACAAACATGAGACTTGTGATGGACCAATTTCCAAGCATAAGAAATTTTTCAGGCATCAACTTGTGATGAACAAAACTCCAAGCATGATTTACTTGCAAGCAATGATCAGCAAGAACAATAAAGTAAGGTGTCAATCTAAATGCAAGCAATTATGCACAATTCCCAATAGGTAGATAACATAAGACTCATGGTGCTCTAATCAATCTGCCTAAAAGCTATCGCAGGAAACCCGTTATACACACAATGTATTATCTACAAGAAAATAAAGAAGACCTTCATCCAATGCAAACACCTACGAGTCATTGTAGGAGACTCGTTATATACTCAACATGCTATTTATGGCCACATGTAAAAGGACCACAACAAATGTAAGCACCTACAAGCTACTGCATGAGATTTGTTAGTACATGATAATTTACTTGCATACAACAACAAACGATCCATAACCCAACACTACGGTTCACCTATAAGTAAAAGCATGGAATCTATAGTAAAAAAATTTTGGGCCACTGGTAATCTGAGGCAATAAATTTATGGAGTCAGGCTGTCACACTAGATAAATCAACTTACTTGCAAGAGGCAAGTAGGAGGTTCCTAACACACTACACAACCTATTTACAGGCTAAAGTATACTCCCGCAGGCTAAATGCTTAAGAAAATAACAATCTACTGAAGACAAAATGAACTAAATCGCATTGCCAATGCACAATAAATGAAACCAATTGCGTTGCTAAACAATCCCACCAGATTCACAACATGCATACAAGCGGACAAAAAGCTTTCACAGGCTCTTCAACGAAGCTCGTGCATCTTACTTGTTAAACAAGAGTTTAGTGTTGTATGATAACCTACCTGTAATAAGTAATGGGGAACCCATAGCACAGCGCCATGTCACCGGATCTGCAACACTTGCGCAAGTGAATAAAAGATGTTTCTCAAGCTTCAAATGAAATTTTGCACAAAATTTAATAACAATCACTTAGCACCAAGGTTGTGAAAACCGGACCGGACAACGAACCGAAAAAATGAGAGGTTCATGGTTCGACCGGTTCGACCGGTCGAACCGGGGTCGAACCGGATGACGTAATAAATAATAATATAATTAAAAGTAATAAAATTAACATAATAATAATGACAATTTATTCTTAAAAATTTTATAATTCTAAGAATTTTTAGACTAAAAAATAAACAAAATTCATACATATATAATATATTACATAATTTTAAAATTAAATATAAATAATTATTATATTTATGTTATATATTTAAATATAAATAATTACTAATTTTAAATTTAAATATAAACATCTTCAATCTTTGATTTTAATTTATATTTAATAAAAATTTAGTTTATATATAAATATATAAATATCTAAATTTAATATAAATAATTGTTTTATGTTATATATTTAAGCATAATTTACATATTTAAATTATATATAAATTTTACATTATAAAACTATATTTTATAATGTCATACAATATTATTTTTTAAAGATTTTTTTTTTCTATCATTTAATTTTGCATTTAGAAAAAGTTTTAAACTTTAAAAATTATAAATAATTATTTTTATTTAAAAAATTATAAATATATAATTAATAATAAATTTAAGAAGTTAAGAAATCATTATGATGATTTTTTATTTGAATATTTTACAAAATTTTTTTCAAGAAATTCTTATTCAAAAAGGTCACATACACATATTGTTGAATGTTGGAGCAAAAAACAACTAGTTGTTTAGTCCCACATCACTTAGGAGTTTTATGTTGTGTTGTTTATATACCTTTCTTTGTACCAATGAGTTAAGAGCTCTCATGGTATTATGTCATCATGTAAGCTAGATTATTTATATTTTATTTAATATATAATATAATAAAATTTTTGGAATCATTTTAATTAAATGAAATATATGATATTTAAATTAATTTAATATTTATTTAAACATATTGTATAAAAAAATATTTAAATATATTTTTAGTTGAACCGGTCGGTTCTTAAGAAACGGACCGGTTCAACGGTCGGTCGGCCGGTTCAACCGGCGGTTCAAACCGGTTTTTGACCGTTTCGTTGCCAGCCCCGGTTCTTAGGGAAGACCGAACCGGCCGTAAGACCGGTTCACGGTTGAACCGGTCGAACCGGCCGGTCCGGTCCGGTTTTCAAAACATGCTTAGCACAAATAATTATATTTAAATATTTAAATGCTCTCCCTCATGCATTAAAATATGACTTTATGTATGTGCCCAAACGAGCGTGATGTGTGCACACAAATGATGTCTGAGGATGCTACGTGGGCCAAGAAATGAACTTAAGTTTGAGCCTGATCCTTATACATGAATGGATAGGAGTTGACACAGTTTGAACCATCAAACAAATATGCAGTTTTGGCGTCGATCGAGATATTTATTTTATACATTCATATTAGGCCTACAAGGTCCATAACATGAAGAGCTAACTAATAAAAGCATAAAGCTGACGACGAACCTAATCCTCTGTTGGTAAGTTGACAGAGTCGACAATGTTCAACCAACAAAATAAAATAGTCTATAAGTTATTTTGTTGACGTGTTGACAGAAAGTTTAATAGGAGGGGACTCCAAATATTTGAAAATGCCTACTAAATTCTCTTGAAAATTTAAAACTATAAAATTACCAAAAATCTTAAATATTTAAAATTGAAATAAAAGTACCTAAATACTTAAAAGCAAAAATACTAGTCCGCCCTCGGTAATAGTTTATCGAGGTGAATAAATCTGAAAAGCAGTTCAACTCATAAATAGCAAATGTTTGGTCAAGAATACTATTAGGATTCTCAATCAATCTCTTGCCAGTAAGTACATGACACATGTTTTCTAACTGGTAGTTTCACAACCAAGTATCACCACATGTAAATAGTTATGATCGAGACCATCTGACCGGGTGATTTTGCTACTAAATGACACCATTAAGTTATGACCATGGTCAGAGACCATATGGTCCCCAATGATGTTAAATCATTGAGTAAAGAATCAATAAGATATGACCCACAGAGCACAAAACCCTCTGTTAGCTAAGGTGGATTCAAATTTGTCCCATTTGATAAATATTCACCATAGGTCTACAAGGTACCCTTGGACGAAGTAACTCATGGCTACCGACAAGTATTCTTCTATCAGATTGGATTGACTACATCCTCTGACTAAGTAGACTAGGGACCATGATGATCCGGGATGATGGAACCATGTGATCTTGATCCGGTCATCATCATTCTTCCACCACTGCTTTAAGTGCAAGGTGGTGAATTTCTAATTTTAAATATTAAATTTTTAAATACCAAATCACACTGCTACTATATGCTGAATGCCATGTATCTGTTTGACGACTACCTTTAATCGAAAGTTTTCTCTCGTTATCGAGAGGGGTAATTAACTATATAGGCTTGTGCCTATAAAAAACTTGAACTTAGATCATAAAGTCCTTGCAAATAAGTGTGAAATATCTAGGTAGTGTCTCATTCAAAACCCAATCTGCCTTCTGAAGATTTGTCTTGAAACTTAAACATTAAAACTCTCCTCAACAGCTTGAAAATAGAAAGGGGCCGTAGAGAGGCTGGGGTGCAGATTTTCAGAACCCACAATTAGCTTACTAATGTATTCACAAAATCTCTTCCAAAACAAATTAAAAATCTATTCATTGGATAATTAACTTGAGGGGTGGTAGCAGGCTAGCAGCCCACCTTTTATGTCATTCTCACATCATACCGCTACTCTGCAGAAAGAAAGAAAATAGTTTTGTCGTAAAAATTTTCTCTGCTCAAAGGCGAATCTCCACTACAACCTTCTAGCTAAATCTCTCATAGTTACCATTGGATTCTTCCCACTTGATCTACCAACGTATCCCTGAAGTTTAAGAGAAGAAGATTGTTGCGAGTTTATGAAATGTGATAGTTATGATGCTGATCTTATCCTAACAATTTAGCTAGATCCATCGAATTTATGAAATTTCATTTTTTATTCTTTTATGTTAAGTGTTGTTGTATCTTGGAATATTTGCGGCGGTAGAGAAATATAAAGTTTAACGTTTTAACATTGTACGAAAGATTCAGTGGATAATCAGATAAGAGAGAGGACGTAGCGTTCATAAGAGATACTAGAGTTTTTACGTGAATGTTTGGAATAAAAATAAATAATTGGAATAACATATCAAGTTGAGGATTGCGAAAATGCTTTCTCAAAGTCATCATATTGCACTTGAGATGAAACTAATTAGTAAGTGCAATGAACGCCTCAACAAAGATATTCTACATTGGTTATATATGGAAAATGGAGCTACCCCTTTTAGTAACATTTAATAACATCATAATGATACTCGAGTATTCAGCTTTGTCATTATTCATGAACAATAGATATAGTGACAGCCTAATCTCTCTAAAAAATAAATAAATAAATAAATAAAGGAGTGAGAGATGTTATTTTTATAGTCTAGATTAAATTCTTTGGAAAATGGATTCAGAACAATGCATTTACATACCATTACTAATGGCCCTCATTAGTAATCTTACATTCATCTTGTTATAAAAAAAAAAAAAAAGGATAAGAAATAAAGGTTATGTTTGGACTCTAAAGGGCTCTAGCACCTCGCAGCAAGTTAAGAGATCTCTCATGTTTTATAATTCACTTGTGTCATAGCTTGCAAGATCAATTGGTGGATAAGATTTCAATAAAAATGACCATAAATTTAATTCATTAAATTTATATGTCAAGCTTGAGTAGTTTTATTTTTCATGCTTGAGGAATAAATCATGAACTGGAGCATTGTTTGGAGCTTGACCAACTCCAAGAATCATTTCATCGAACATCTCATGGGCGTTTTGAAGAATCAACAATATTCAAGATGAAGAACTTTAAGTCTTCTGACAATCTGCAATTATATTATTTTATTAGTACTCATAAAGCTAATAAAATAATATATTAATGTATTGAAGACCTGTACAAAGCTAACGTCCAAATCCTATATACAAATGAGAATGATGGATGGAAATATATTTAAAGGCTGTTATAATGATAAAGCAAAGATAATGAATTGCAAAAAAGAAGTTCATGCTCTTACTCGCGGCAAGGAAAATATAAACCATGAAATAAAATTTTATAAGTTGCAGCAAACCATCACAATCGTGGACCACGTTGCCTCCACGTCGTTGGAATAACTGTTACTTCAATGTATAAAAGAACGAAATAACTATAAGGGAAAGGGCGCTCACAGGAAATCAATTCAGGCTTTCCAGTTCTGCTTCTCTCAACCGCACGGTTCCTTCTCGCCCTCTCTCGCACAAGCAATAAAATCCACGGCCGCCAACCAGATTTCCATTGCGAATCCGGCCACCGAACCCAAATTCTGCCTCTTCTAGCGACTGAAGCTGCCGTGCCCTAGCCTTGCTGAACCAAGGCCATCCTCCTTACACCACGTCGATAGCCTTCCGACCGTCAAACTCGTTGATTCCAGCCGAACTCCGGTCACCGTCTCCTTTTAAAGCACCGACGCCGAACCTGTGCGTGACCTCCGTCGGACCCTTCTTTGTTCTTTCCCGATTCTTCTCTCTTTATTTCTAATATATTATAATACATATAATAAGTATATTTTATAATAATATATATATCATATATTATATTCTAATATATATCCTATGATATATGTATACTATTATATTATATATGACATATTATATGTATGTTATATAATATATTATAATATACATAATAAAATAAAATAAGAGAGAAAGAAATAGAAAAATATACATATATATATATATATATATAGAGAGAGAAAGAGAGAGTAATGAATGACTTTTCAAACCAAGCATCGACAACCAACAAGCAAACGATCACCGGCAGTCACTACAAATCGTCATCAATTCGAGTTTCTAAAGACCGATTCCGGGGCCCGACAACGCCCCGAAGCCCTCGGCCGGCGATCCGCTCCGACCGGGCGGACTTGAAAGGGCAAATGCCCTCTTTACCTCCCGGCACCGGGGAGGTGACGTCGGAAGGCTGCCGAAATTTCCTCAAAATTTCGGGACTTAGCAAATTTTCGACAAGCAATCAACATCAATTATTTGCAATCAATCGTCATCAATTCAATCTTCTGAAGACCAATTCCGGGGCCCGTCAACGCCCTGAAGCCCTCGGCCGTCGATCCGCTTCGGTCGGGCGGACTTGAAAGGGCAAATGCCCTCCTTACCTCCCGGCGCCGGGGAGGGGACGCCGGAAGGCTGTCGAAATTTACTCGAATCTTTTTGACGTAGCAAAAAAAAAAAAAAATGGAAAATTTAAAACAAAGCTCTTTTTAATAGTTTATTAATCATTTAAAATATATATATATATAATGATTAATTAATAAAAAAAAATTAATTAAAATTAGAACGGTAAATCAATTGTAAAGGCTTAATTGAATTCAAAACTGTGGTTAAATTAAGACTTTAAATTTAAAAAAAAAAATAGACATGGAGCATTTGGCGGCACAAGAAGCATAGCGGGGCATGATGGGCATGGGAAAGAATGCAGCGAAGCCACCATAGAAGTAAGGATGGTGAGATGATAAATCATCTAGCTAAGGTGAACAAACTTGATTCATCCTTGATTCTTTTGATAAACAGAGCATGGACAACAGCAAAGGAATCGACAAAAAAAAAATGAACATGAGATGATGGATGTCAATGATATGTACACGACACCTAAGGAGTTACATAAATGGATTAAAATAATGTTGGATTCCTACTACCTGAACAAGAAGGAAATTAACTTGATAGAAGCTCAGCAAATAAGTGATTCCTTGGTCTAAAGGAAGTGGTAGAGGAGAAATACTTGAGATAGCAAAAAAAAAAAAAAATAATAATAATAATAATAATAATAACAAAACAAAATACATAGTAGATGCATAAAAACAAACAATTAAATACATTACTGAAAATCAAGAAAGACCAGTTATTAGAACATTTTTTAAGAAATGGATTCTTGAACTTAGGCATTATGCACCTGCTGTTCCTATCATACTTGTTAGAGCAAGATTAGATCTTTATAAAGACAACAAATTCTTTATTCACCACCTAGATTCTCTTCCGATTTCCATCACACAGGGTGAAGAGCTTGAGAGAAAAATCAATGCTTCTGCTTATATTGAATGCAGCTCAAAAAACACAGTAGAATGTAATTTTCCTGCCATCAAAACAAAAGAAGAAGAAGAAGAGAAAGTCACAAAAAAAAAAAAAAAAAAACTGTAGAATCTAAATATACAGTAAATCTTCAATGCAGCATAAACATTAGTGCTATGGAATTCATTTTTTTTTAGTTGAACAATCTCTGTGATGAACTAAGATCTGAATATATAAATTCTACCATAGTCTATATTGATAATTATTCAATCAAATAAGATCTCATAGCAAATTCCATCAACTATGGATTTAAGAGTCCAATAACAGCTTGTGATGGCTATGGAGAACCTCCATATAATTACAATGCAAATATAACTTGTGGAAATTTGAACTGTCAAGTTTACAGTGATAATTTGAAATACATAAGCTTGGATGAAGTTCATTACTTTAATGTACCCAATACAACTATGTCTTATAAGATATTGTCCAATGAATACTCAAATCCAAAGCTTAAATTTGATTATTTATATAGCTCTTAAAAAAGGGAACTATATTCAAAGAAGCTAATATTGAAAGTATAGCTGCTACGAAATACTAAAACTAGTATTAAGATGGAAAATTGTATAAAGCTATATCCTAGCTAATTTGAATCCTATAGGTTACTTCTAACAGGAATAGTAAATCCTAACGACAAATTCTTTCATTTAATATATATATTTATTAAGTGAAGCAATAAATTCCTAAAAATTCAATTGGCTACTTTCAATGAAAGCCGTAAGTCCAGTCTTTAGGGGTAATAGTTAGATAGCAACCTAGCTCTAGACCCCTTAATTGGGCATCTTAGTCTATAGGACTAAGTTGTAAGACCCGCCATTTGGGCTACTTCTAAGCGAAGCAGTAAGACCCGCTTGTTAGGGAACTTCTAAATAATTGACCCTAAAACTAAAACTCAAATCCTTAATTGGGCATCTTAGTCTATAAAGCTAAGTTGTAAGACCCGCTATTTGGGCTACTTCTAAGCGAAGCAGTAAGACCCGCTTATTAGGAAACTTTTAAAACGAACGACCCTAAAACCAAAACTCAAACCCTTAATTGGACATCTTAGTCTATAAAGCTAAGTTGTAAGAGCCACTATTTGGGCTACTTCTAAGTGAAGCAGTAAGACCCGTATGTTAGGGAAGTTCTAAGTGAACGAACCTAAACCTAAAACTCAAACAAATTAATGGGCCACCTCTAATAGAGGTCGTAAGTCCCACTATCAGGGTCACTTTCAAATGAAAGCCATAAGCCCCTATCCAAATCAAATCATACGGGCAACTCCTAATTGAAGCCATAAGCCCCAAACTAAACAAATTAACGGGAAACTTCTAAGGAAGCCATAAGCCCCAACCTCAATTAAACTAAACTAAATTAAAATTCATACATCTCCACTTCAGTCTATTCGGGATCCCTGAGAGGAGGCAACCCATGGCTGCTAATCAGATTCCCTGGACACTATAACCAATGGTTGTTAGTGTTGGTAGACTGAATCCATGGTATGCCCGGGATGAAGGAACCATGGGATCTTGATCGGGTATCCCTTCATACCCCCATAACTAAATTTAAATATCTATTGCACATTCTCATACTTCTTGTACAAAGCTAAGTATATTTCATCCTTAATCGAGAGTGCTCTTCTAATGCGTTAGGAGAGATAATTAACTATGAGGGCTTGCGCTCATAGGAAGTAGAACTCAGATCTAAATAAACCCTGATATTACTCTCAGGGGAAATCTGGTTAATTGTTAAATTTAATCTACCTCTAGAAAAATTAAAGAAAACCCATAAGTTCGTGAGAGCGGGATTCATATTCTTATCTTTAATTTAAAAAGATGATTTTTCTGGAGCGAACAGTGAAAAACCCTAAAATGGGGAAAAAACCTCGGGCCTGGCCTAGTTTGAATGAATTCGTTATTATTTGCAATCGATTACAAATGAGGCCCTTCCTTGGGGGAAGGTCTTATGCTTATGTAGCAAATGTACATCATATTACATTGCGGGAATTGGATGAATTAGTATTGAAATATTCATTTAGTCAGTAAAATCATAGTCGGCGGGCGATGGAGGTCGGAAAGAATGTAGTCTGATGATGGTGGTTGGAAGGACTGTTGTCGGCAGGAGACAGCGGTCAGAAAGACTGTTGTCTGGCGATGGAGGTCGAAAGGACCGTAGTAGACGACGGAGGTTGGAAGGACTATAGTCGGCAGGAAACAGAGGTCAGAAGGACCGTTGTTGTGAGGCGGCAGGAGACAAGAGAATCTAGATCTATTTTTAGTCGCGATGAGGCGCTTTAGTTTACACACAATTCATTGGGAATAACTTTAAATCATTTTTTTATGCCATTATGACCTCTACAAGCCACAAAATTATGAGTTATTTTTAGAAAGATGAATATTTCACCTAGAGAATGGCGTAGTTCTTCATTATTTGAAATTGAAAATTTTAAAGTTTTCATGGCTTCTACAAGTTCCAATATATGAACCACTTTTGGATAATCCATTGATCAACATTTTGATCAATCAGCTCCATTGACTCGTGATTTTAAGATCTTTAAAATGACACTCTTCATTTGTTGATTCAATACATCATTACAAGAGATCATTATTGTCACAACCCAAACTCTTAACTATCAAGATATTGTCCGCTTTGACCTAAGAGATTCAAAGTTTTGTCATGTTGGTATAACTTCTCACGAGTTCACCCATCTCAGGATTTCTTTGGAATAAGCACGCTTAACTGCGGAGTTTCATAATGAAACTCGACCATTACACTAAAAGACACCTTGATGTTTAAGAATTTAGCTTCTTTTACTTAAGAGATTTCACAATCTCTCATACTTAAGTAACTGACATTTTGGTCAGCATCCATATCCCATAATTATCCATAAGGCATTATGATTATAGAGGTGACCCCTACAAAATCAAGTGGTGACTCCCACCACTTAGCACTTTGTCTCATATAGGGTTCAAGAGGTGTTTCCATGGCGTAACACTTTATCTTGTATGACAGTTAGTTGTGGGCCTCCGAAGGAGCACCGCTCGCGGGGGTTCGAATGCAGAGAGTACGGCCGCACTATCCCGTATGACAAAACGATCGTAGGCCTCTGCGCTCGACACGAACTGGTCGATGGGAGGGCAGATTGGATCGCGCATACGACTGACCATTGGGGATAGATGCTGTCGCCAGCACACCCCGACGGGTAGCAATATACACGACCTAGTCACGGGTTTCCCCCACCCGATCCAAGAGATCGAGTGGGGTAAAGTAGATTGCGGGGCCAAGTTTCCCACGGGCGCAAGCCCCCGTGGTTAATTACATCCCGGGCCGGAGCCCGAGAAGACTCTCGATTAAGGATCATACATTATCTTTTCCAAATTGGGATTAGCACAAGGGTATAAACTAGTAAATCCTACTCAAAGGAAAGAAAGGTCTCAAAGAGGCTCAATCAACATGCATGGCTCATACCAGCATCTGGAGGCTCTAGGGTACTAAACAAAAACTGGAGAAAATAAATTAAGCACTCGATCACATGCGTGAGAGAAGAGATGGAGGTGGCGTCATCCTGTGACGCGGATAAGTAGGATTTAGGGTCCCTGAAAAGAAGGGACCTACCTACCATTTAAGGCATACTACGAGACCGAATGTAGTTGCCTCGAATCCTAAATCTAGTTTGGACTTAGTGTTCGACACACACTAAGACCAGTGTCCTAGCTAATGCGATGCAAAACCTGGACTTACCCCGGCCTGGATTGGGGGAGCCAGCTAACCACATAATCGCTTTAAAACCATACTGTCAAGTCATTTATGATAGATGTGTGGGTGGTACAGTTCTTTGGAAATAGGACCGACATCTAGAGAATTTCCTAAGTGGTCCTAGACTTATGTGGGTCAGATGCTCCTAGCTAATGTAATTAAATTTTAATTAAATTGATTTCTAATGCAATGCATGCTAGTTGAAATGTCAGCTCATGAATACTATAGAACTTTAAAAACAGGCTTATAGAAAATAATTTTTTGAAAAGACTGGGTCTCCCTAGGTCTGGCACTTCATCCTCATAGGCCAGATTATCCGGACTCAACCCGCAGGCAGGGAGATGTCTTATAGCAAGGAAAGAAGATGCAGTAATATGCATGCGACCCCGGACGGTTCCGGCAATTCCCTAGATTCGTTAAGTTTCTATATTATTTAAAACTTAAAATTTTAAAGATTAGTTATGAGTAGAAAAATTTTATAATCCTTAGAGAGCCTAACGAAAATCCAGGCGAAAATAAAATCGACATGCAAGAAAGAAACCTAAGAAAAGCAGGCAATTTCTACTGCACAATCAGGTAAACACATCAATATAAATCAAACTAATCAAGTAAATGTCCATAGGCCAACTGCCCTTTAATTACAACCCAGGGTATGCAGAAAAGTAAAGTGGCCGGGCACCACTGCCAACAACCCGGATTTCTAAGCCTATGACAGACGCCAACAACTTTGAGTGGGATATTGGGTCTTCAAATCTTTAGTCTTCTGGATATCTTCTCCTTGGACTTCTTGGATCTCTCCTCCTTGGACTCCTTGGATCTCTCCTCCTTAGACTCCTTGGATCCGTCTTGGCTTGAATATCCAAACGAAGAGACAATTCCCCCAGTATGGGGGTATTGCCTTTTCTCTTTGGATATCTAAAGCCATCCAGCTCGATCTTCCAAATGGAGAAGACTCTCCCCTTAGGGATGCCTTCTTCTTTTGGAATCCGAGCTGGATAAGAATATCCCGACTCAGAAGTTGTTTTCACAACTCTTAACAATTATTACAAATAAATTTACATTTATGAAAAGCAGTAAATTCTAAAGCCCTGCAAGGTTATTCTAATAAAAATCCCAAGCAGTTTATATAAAAATGAAAGTGCTAACACCATTGACCCTGTGTCAAGCCATGCTCTTAATTTTGAGGGCTAAGCAGCTCCATCTGTAGCAGTTATAATAATTTAATAATTTTAGCCCTCATTTCATTTTAGGGGGAGCTGAGCAAGTGCCTGCATGAAACATTATCAGAAATCATAACATTGCTCCCCCCTTTTTCATCAGCTTGAGCATGGCCACCTGCACGGAAGAACAATATATATATAGCGCTCCTAACCTATGGGTAAGTCTAGCGATCACATCACAGAGTACAGAAAAAGTAAGCAAACATGCCAACAATTTCAAACAGCATGCAATGAAATCCTCGGAAAGCTCCGGCACACAGCAGAAAAGTAAAACCCAGCGGCCTAACCTAAGTCTAGAAGTAGTGCCCTAGCAAACAATTCTATGTGTGTGTAAGGCTAGTGTGTTTTGGATAAGTCCTAAGCAGGGTAGTTAGTTAAAGTTATCTATAGTTTATATTTGTTGGGAGTCTGAAGAGGATATTTTTAGTTAAAATTTAGATATTAGTGAATTAGGGTCCATTTTAATTATTTCAGTTTGTTGATGAGTTTTAAGAACTTAGGACAATGATATTTGAAGTTTCAATTGCATTAGTCAATTTTGGAAAGTTCCGGGTCCTCCTAGGTATTAAGCTAAGGGTCCCAAAAAGTTCACTATGGGAAATAGGCTAGGTCTGGGATTCCTAAAACCTTAGGAAAATACTAGACCTTAATATGAGTAGTTAGACAGGTAGTAGGCTGAAATCGGAGTTCTCTAGACAAAGTTATGAATTTTCTAAGTTTCGGGCCCTATCCTATAGACTAGGGTTGACCAAAAAGTTGACTTTCTAATCTAAGCCAGTTTCTGGAAACCTAAAATTTTTAATAAATACTAGGCCCTAATTGGAGTCTAATGCAGGTGAGTTTACCTGATTTGGAGTTTTCTACAATTAGTTATGAATTTCTAAAGATCGGGGTAATTAATGGGAATTTCTAAATTAACTAAGGAAGGGCCTTTTTTTACTGTTTCGATCCAAATCAACTCCAAACTGATTAGAATCACTCCCGAAGGTCAGGAATGACCAGAGAAAGTGTTTCCAAGTGTTTGGAGGAGGTTTGGAATTTTTAATAATTTTTAATGAATTATTAGGGGCAAAATGGTAATTTCCACCTATGGTCAAATTAGGGGTCAACCTGAGGTCAAACTAGGGAGCCCTATTTATCTAAGGTGAAGGATCAGATTCTGGTCAGTTTGAGGTATTATGGGTAATTTTCTGACCTAAGGTGTATTTATTGTATTTTCCGGAAGGTCTCGGGGCCTTAATTAACCAGTTAATTAGGGTTAGTTAGCTAAGGGCTTTAAAAGCTCTTAAAATTCCTAGAAAATTCAGGGATGTTTCAGATGTCACTAAGTTTAAGTGTGGAGGTTTTCATGTCAATCAGGGATCTATCCTAGCTCCTAGAAAACTTCTAAGTTCGCTAGACGAGTCCTTAATTATTGTCCTTAGGGTGTCACTACGTTATATGGGTTTGAATCGAAGTTTTAGCTAACCCTCAAGGTAATAAATGCATGGGAGTACAAAAATGAAATAAACACACCATGTCCTTAGATCTAGGAGAGCCTAGGCTAAGTGCTCGTGGTGCAATCCTATACATGCAATCTACGAAAAATAAAAAGACAGACACCTAAAGGAAGGATTAGTGAATGATTGAGACTCAACCATTCACTAACCCAATCCCCCATGATTGCTCTTCACACATAAGATCCATGTCTAAAATTTCATACGATAGCAGGTCTCCCAAAGTTAGGATTTAGGTATAAGTAGCTTTAAAATAATTTAAAAATACTTGTAGATATAAATATATTTTTTGAAAAATAAAATAATTGAAAATAATTCAATTCATAATACATAAGTATAGGGAAACCCGCTGACCACCCAATCGAGGTTTCAAAATAGTTTGAAAATGTATATATATATTTTTTAATTTTAAAATAATAATAGTAATAAATATTTAATTAGATAAAAAAAATACTTAAAATAGCAATTTAAAATAGAACTCTTATCCAAACAACAAGAGTTAGGTCCTAAAAATAATTTTAAAATAAAGTAGGCAATTTTCTGAAAAATTCAAGGGGTTATACGTCAAAATCTGATCTAAAACGAATTAGATACGGATTTTACAAGTTTAAAAATAATAAAGTAATATTTTAAAATACAGCAGTTTTACTGTTTTTTGAAATAACAGAAAATATAAATAAAATTTTTATCTAAAAATGGTTTTAAACAATGCAGAATTCAAAATACATCCAAAACAAGGTGCTGTGCGTCGACAGCGGGCTTAAAACGACAAAGTTATGTAATTTCAAAGTTTTCTGTCACACTAGATCGTACTGTACGAAATAAATTCGTACAGTACGATGAACAGAAAGATAAAACACAGAAAAAAAGTGTTTTTATTCTTTCTTATTATAATAGATCGTACTGTACGAAAAAAATTCGTACAGTACGACTATATCGTACGGTACGAACCAATTCGTACAGTACGATGAACAGAAACTTCATCTTCCTCTGCGCATGCACAGGGAACCGAAACCCTAAAAAGAAAATCGTCTCGTTCTCTCGATTGGGTGGACGAAATTGCACGAAATTTTAAACACGTACTCTAGGGATGAGCAGAAATCATGGGGGAGATTTGATTTGGATTAAAACGAATTTTTCAAAAAGCTATTTAGATCTATGGGGTGTAGGCTATTCTAAGAGTTTTAAGGAGATTTCACCGTGGGTTCTCCGAGATTTTGACACGGTTGAGCTTGTAGACTGTCCTCGTAAGTTTCTCCTCTTGAATCCTCGATCAAACGAGCTTCGGATCGAGTGGATCGAAACTTTGACCGTCCAAGCCTTCGGGTCGCCGGAGGATCGCCGGAGGCGGCTGGGTTTCGTCGGGATCTACTTGGAAAGTGCAGAGGAGGGTTCTCTCAAGATCTCCACGAAAAATCTCGGGCTTAGGGGGAATAGATTGCAAGATCCCTCAATTGGAACCCTAAAATCACTATTTAAAGGTTTGAATTGAATCTCAACGGCCACGATTTGATCCACCGTCCATCACCAGGCCAGATCAAGTGATTTGGGCGGGATTTGGAGTTTAAAAACGTTCATGAGCAATTAAATCCATTAATGGGGGTTTAATGAGCCCTAAATAGGTTATTTTAACCTATTAAAGACTTGGTTTGACCAAGTCAACGATTGACTTGGTCAAACCAGTCAAGAAAGTCAGGGGAATCAATGGGTTGAGCCATGAGTGAGTTTGGATGAGTTTGATTTTGATTTGAAGCTCAAAAGGGGTTAAGTGGTCAACCCTAGTTGACTTGGTCAACTGGGTTGACCCAAGGCCCAAGTTCAGGCTCGACGGACTCGACTCGAGTCACTGAACCCAAGGGAGAGGGTCTTGGGGTCTGGCTTGGTCAATTTGACCAAGTCAACCCTTTGACCAAGGGTTTGGGCAAAATCGAGGTCAACATTAGTTCCCATCTTTTGACTGGTGTATTGCTCTGATATCATTTGTAACAACAAAAATTTTTAACTATCGAGATATTGTTTGCTTTGATTTAAGGACCTCACGGTTTATTTGGTGTAACTTCCTACGAGGTCATCCATCCCAGGATTTCTCTAGAATAATCATGTTTAACTATAGAGTTTCTTAACGAAATTCCAACAATTACATTAAAAGGCACCTAGATGTTTAAAAGTTTAACTTCTTTTATTTAAGGAGTTTAACAATTGTCGAGCCACCATTTACCATCATCGTTGACTATAGGTCAACTCTAGCCTAGGCTAGGTCAACTCTAGCTTAGGCTAGCCGATCAAATTGGCATTGGGGCAAGATTGTATGGTCACTTTAAAATTGAAATGGGAATTAATTTGTTCATCTTATTAAGGATATTATTTTGGTAGATCCAAATTTTTTTTATATGGTTTAAGATTTCACAAAAAATGAATCCTACATGTGCAAGAGAATTGTAGATCTTTGACCTCTATTTGGAACCTCCACTCATTCTGTAAAGACCATTTTCTTCCCAGGTTCGTCCGGACGAAGTTGGATCGTCCGGGACGATCGGTACAGGTTGTGCAGGAAAACGTTTCTGGCTGCTTGGATCGTCCAAGCAGCCAGAAATGTTTTCCTGCACAACCTGTACCGATCGTCCCGGACGATCCAACTTCGTCCGGACAAACCTGGGAGGAAAATGGTCTTTACACATTCACCCATAGTACTCTATCAATTCATAATTATTTTCTCCTTTTTTGGCCACTTAGGTCTTCTTTGTTATTAGAGAAGGATCATGTCAACTATCTTCCCGCACCTTGCTCCCAACGATTATTGTCACCAAATCTTCGATAGTTGTCCTCAACTGAAGTCGATGCCTGACATCTTTCACTAGCCATTTTCTAATGTCCTCCATCGAGTCACATTGAACCTAGACATGCACTTCTAGCCATCATCTAATGTTTATCATTAACAAATGCAAATCTTAAAGACTTCCATCAACAATCATGTGTCATGTAATGTTCATTATTTATCGACACCCACTTTTAACAACCAACCCGGCCCTCAATCACCATTATTGGAGACAATATTATTTAGTTTAAATTCTTACATTACAATCCCGACTTCTATGATCATGCCAAATCATCAAAATTATCAACCCATATTAATAGAACTATTTCCAATCAAGTAGGCTTTTACCATTTTTCCCTTTATGTATTACTAACATAAAAATTATCTCATGTATATATGCAATCTTTCTTTTTTTTTTGTGACTATATATATATTAGTATAATTATACTTAAATGTCTATGCTAATACATTTTTTAGGGCACGACATTAATCAAATTATACTTTCAAAATGTAATCTCATTTAATTAGTACACTTATGTTTCGTTTGGGACAACTTTCTTATTGCTTTATGAAGCAAATTTTCTAGCACAAAAAACTCAAATTAAAAAAAAAAAAAAGTGCAAAGAAACTGCTTCATAAAACAGTGAGAAAGCTGCACCAAATGAAACCTTAAGCCAATTTTACATTAATATTGTAGAGATTTTCCTTCTTTTTCGATAAAGCTGCTTTCCATGAAATAAAAAAGAGATTCCTCACCTTTTAGATAACAATTAAAAAAAAGATTTGAAAAGAAAAATACAAAAAGTATGAATATCATAGAAGGGGATCGTCCATACAGACAATAGACATGCACTAATGCAGTATTATTTGGCCTCATGATCATACATACACAAGGATATTTATCCATGTCTTTAAATTTTTTTTCATCTCCTATTTGATTTTCTATTTTCTTTGCATTTTTTTACTTAAATTAGAAGCATATTTGAGTATATATATATATCTCTTATTTTCAAAATATATAAATACACTAAAAATAGAGTGAAAGTCCAACCACACTAATTAGATGGCAATGATTACATATATTTTTTTTTAACCATACGTGTCTGATTTTCCTATCACTTCTTTTCCTTATTCTCTTCTGCTCCTTTTCCTTCCCTTGCTCTTCTCCAAGCCAAAAGCCATGAACTCCTCTTCCTTATTGCTCAAGAAGAACTGAAGATCTTCCCCAAAACCAATCTGTTCTTACAATATTATATCCTCTTCATGACCTGATCATTATGTGCCAAAGAATGGTGGAAAGTGGATGGTGGGAGGAGGAGGAGATTTGCTGTTCGGAATGAAGTTTGATCCAAGATCTTCATGTGTACAAACGATGAAGAAGAACTGGTTTTACTAATCCAAGTTTCTTTGGAAGAGATAATGGAGAGATCTCGGACCAGGCTTCATTCCCGACGCCAAGCTTTCCCAAATAATTAATGAAATAATAGAGGAAGTCAGCTCCAAAAGGTATTGATTTCTCTTGATTGATCTATAGTTGATATAAGAGATTTGATATGCCTATGTCCCTAACCAACAAAGTTGAGGGAAAATAGGAACTTTTATTTTATCCAGTGAACGTACGCTCCTCTACGTTCGGTTCTGGGCAAAAAAAGCGCAATATTGAGTACCGAGTTGTACCGAGTTTTTTCAAAAAACTCGGTATTGCGCTGTTTTGGTCTAAAACCGAACGTAGAGGAGCGTACGTTCACTTGATGTAATAAAAGTTCGGAAAATAGGGACTTTCAATAATGTATGCCACAGAAATGTCTAAAAGAGAGAAAGGATCCGTGGCTTAGTGCTTGCTTAGGTTCATGTGAGTACTCCTTACAAACAAAAAGAACAAGAGATGTAGAAATGGAGGAAATTGATGATAATAAAGAAATAAATGAGTGAAGAGTTAGACTTTATTTGGGACAGCTTTTTTCTGCTTCTTAAAATAATTTTTTATTACAAAAATTAAAACTTTTCTACTCGAAAGCAGGCTTTAAGAAGTAGTAAAAAAGTCATCCCAAATGAAACCTTAATAAGATGAGGAGTATTTTGACTTCAACTATATGGGATAATTTTGATGTGGTGGCTCTTGGAAATGTGATAGCAAGTATGACATACGTAAACTTATTAAGGACACCATACTACTTAAAAGATTTTAGGAAGAGGGATATTTAGGACATAGGTAAACTTATTTTACAAAGTAACTATAGTTCACGATCATTGACTATATATGACAAAAATAATTTATTTGGGATGGTTTTCTTACTGCTTCTTAAAATAGCTTCCTAGCACAAAAAATAAAATTTTTTAACTAAAAAACTGCTTTAAGAAACAGCAAAAAAGCCGTCCCAAACGAATCCAAAGTTTGATCATAAATAGCTTCATAATTTATTTACATCTTGCATCATTTGCGTCAATAAATTGATCATATGTTTTATTTGCGTCGAGACTTACAACTTGGTTTGTAAAAATCTGCAAAAAGATGTATGCCAATAGGTGCAAATTTATACTTTATAAGAAAATCAATTAGCAAAATTTGCATGACATCTGATTTATAGACTTTTATCAACAAAGATGATTTATTTGTCTAATTGACACTTTGTTAATAATATTAGATAAAATTGCACTTTCATTATGCATGATAATGATAAAATTATGGGTTAAGTGCATGTGGAGCTGGGTAATTTAAATTAAAATAATTGTTAATTAAATAATATGTGGGAAAAAGTAATAAATATATGCAACTTCTTGGCACTTATATGAGATCACATGTTTTTTTTTTTTCTTTTTTTTTTAAAGGAGCAAAATATCCTGCAAAAAATCTCTATTTTTTCAGCATTTCTATATCTTATGGGACACAGAAGCAGGAAAGGTCAAGTGGTGCATGCTTTCAATATTTGAGAAATATAAGTTAGAGGTGTCAATAAATTGATCATATACGCCAATCCTATTCAGACCCAACCTGATAATTCGGATTCGGGTTATTCATTTAGTCAGTTTCAGGTCATGTATTTCGACTTATTTATTGAATGGGTCAAGTTCGCATTAACCTGCCAATCTACTTTTGACCAAAATATGACATATTTAATATATTTTCTTAATTTTTTTTATTTGTTGGTATACTCATCTTATTTTTATCAAGTAATCTAAAATATATGGTTACAAGTTAATAACAAATATTTTTTTAATTAAAATAGATTATCAAATCGGGTTCGGGTTGTTAACAGGTCAAATTTGGGTCCACCTTTTTGACATGTTTATTAAATAGTTTGGGTTCAGGTTGGACCCAAATGTAGCCTGTTTACCCATTTGGATACCCTTAATATTGATGAGTTTTTTTTTTTTTTTTGGCATAATATTAGCAATTGCTATTATTTTATGTTAGGGAGGAAGTAAACTACGTAATGAAACAAACAAGAAAATAGAAACGCAGCAGAAAGTAAAGAACACTAGTATTTAACGCGAAAAAATCTGAAACCTGGAAAAAATCACGGAGCCACAACACACCAAGAAATCCACTATGAAAATTGGAAGAAATTTGTACAAACCTCTATTCTCTTACACCATTCTTACACCATAAAACTTTTTTTTAGTGCAACTCTCCAATGCTATGTACCGGAGCGCCCCTGAGTTGTGTACCGGAGCGCCTGAGTTGTGTACCGGAGCGCCTGAACCCAAGCAGGAGGATGCCAATATGCATAGGTCATATCATATCATGTACATCACAAGTAACAAAAGCATCTTCAAAGAGTTTTACTACACTTTGTAAAATGTCAAAAATTTTAGGTGATATTCTTCTTTCAAAACAATTTGTTCATCTTCTTTCAACTTACTTATATTCTTGCCAAATTTATTTTTTTATCTACAGGAGCAAGTTTTTTGTAAAATGAATAAAGTTTGAACAAACTTATTTTAAAGGGTTCGATTTCACCAAAATTAGATTACTTTTTGTAAAATGAATAAAGTTTGAACTAATCTCAACCACTTAAAAATATAATGTACTTTGTATGGTAATAGAGAGGGTAATAATCTAACACTCATTTACTTGCATTCATCCAAATAGGCATTTGATTTGTATATGAGTATTATTGTTCTTTGAGGCTTCGCTGCGGATAGCTTTCGTACTACTTCTTTAATCAACTTTTTAGTGAAAAATTTTCTTAAAGTAGTCAAAAAATAACTGCCAAAAGATGGTCCAAACGAAGCCTAAGAATATTAGGATATGATACAAATGTTTGCTTTAAGTGGAAGTTACAAGGCATAATCTGTTCATCCATCCACTGAAATAAATATTGGATAATCTAATTTTTTCATAGTGCAATTCAGGCATCGTTTGGGACGGCTTTCTTACTGCTTTGTAAAGCGGCTTTCTAGTAAAAAAAAATTAATATTTGTACTAGAAAGCCGCTTTAAGAAGCAAGAAAAAGCCGTCCCAAACGAAGACTCAATTGTCAAAAATAAAACTTTGACGAGAAGCCATCCATTTAATTTTTTTTACTAATTTCATTACTTTTTTTTAGGTACTAAAATTCCTTCCGCTCCGAAAATTCTCGAGCCCTTGTGTGATTGCAAATTAGGATATAGAATTCTCTCAATGTCTCCAGCTTCTCTTTTTATCAGGATTGAAAGCAATTCTTCGTCAATCATGCAACCATAAACCCTAAACATATATGAATCCTTTGTAAATAATGAAGATTTTCTCGAGTCTCAACTAGTTTTACATGCTAACATTAGACCCGTCAAAAACGGGTCACGGGTCGGGTTCGGGTCCAACCCGAAATTGACCCGACACTGTTCAACCCGACCCGACCCGACCCGTTTTTGCAAACAGGTCGGTTTTCCGAACCCGACCCGCTTCGGGTCCGGGTCAACCCGACCCGACCCGCTTCGGGTATATTTAATTAAAATTTTTATTTAATTCATTTTATTTAAATTTAAATCAAATTAAAGGTAGATTTACTTCAATTAATTTAAAATAAATCAAGATTAATTTAATTTGGGCAATAATATTTATAATTTTTTGAAATATTATTTACTTATTTCATAAAAATTCATTAAAATCCTCCAAAATTAATTAAAAACGGGTCGATTTCGGGTTTTCGGGTCAACCCGAACCCGACCCGGTTCGGGTTCGGGTTGACCCGAACCCGAAATTTTCGGGTCGGGTTCAGATCGGGTTTTCGGGTCGAGTCCAATATTGACAGGTCTTTGCTAAGAAATTCTATCTATCTTTGTACAATATAGCAATAACACCAATATGAGACTCACATGTCTTTGTATTGCATGCCTTACATCTTTATTAAATGCATAACTGAGATGGATGCTTTATATTACATCTAATTAAGGCTTCATTTGGGACAATTTTCTTGCTGCTTTCTAAATCACATTTTTAGTACAAAAATATTTTATTTAAAAAATGTTTATACTAAAAATTATTTCAGAAAGTAGCAAGAAAGCTATCCCAAACAAAACATGAAACATAGATGAAATGTTGATATACTATTTTTACTGATTTGAATGCTTTATGTACCTTAAATTATTAGATAATGTAACATCAAATATATGTAATCTTCTTGCCAAAGATATAGTTGATTTGTAGTTGCATATTTTGTGAGCTTTATGTAAAGATTTAGGTCACTGTGATATAATAATGGCTATTGTGGGACGAATCAGATTTGGGTCATACTTTTTTTACTCTTTTAATAAACAAATTGGCTCGATCTAAATAAGTTGGGTCGGGTCAAATTCAAGTTGATCAGACCTGAATTTGGCCCATTGACCTGCCTAAATTGACACCTCTAATAGCACCAATATGCTACTTATAGAAAAGATATTTTAAAAAGCTAGTATGACAGCCATTCCACCCTATTCATTGATGGAAATGACAACTAAGATAGTTTAAGGCCTAATTTTGCTTTAAATTAGAAATTCTAACTGTTTTTTAGATTAAAAATAGTGATAAGCTTCTCTTATGGAGATGTTTTTGTATTATTCTAAGCTATCTGATTGTTTATTGTGTTGGGATCGTAATTCCTACTAATTCCGCTAGGGTGGTAATTGCGTTTGGCCGGTTGTCGTGGGTATGGCTACAAATGAACCAAGCGTTCAACGAGCTGCTCGTGGCTTGACTCAAAAAGAGCTCGTTCATGTTCGTTTGATAAGGTAAACGAACGAGCTTGAACACTTTTGATAAATGCTCGATAACTAAATGAACCAGCATGAACAACTTGTTGTTCGGTTCATTTATGTTCATGAATAATATCATTTAAGCTCGTTAAGAAACTCAGTTAAAGTTTTAAAAATAAATACAATTAATTTAATAATTAATAAATTATTTTTACTAATTTAGTAATTTATTTTTATCTTTTATCATTTTCAAAAATCCCACTCCCGCTGTATGCTCCTCCTGTTCACGCATCAGAAACAAATGAAAAAAAAAAAATTTCCCACACACGGAAAAAAATTTGTGAAAAGGATTTTTTTTTATATGAAATCTTTTATTAAATTCCTGCCTTGGCTCCCACTCATGCAACAAGTGGCAAAAAAAAAAAAAAAAAACGGTTGGTTTTAGTTGGACATGGTGAAATGCAAGAAGATTTTCCTATATATAATGAAACATAGTGGCAGTGCGTTTGACAGATAGCGGGCTGGGCTCGGCGATCAGGGAGGATGGTTGCGGGTAGGTTGGCTCCTCTTTAAACAAAATTAAATGAGCGGGCCAAGCGGGCTGACTCGATTTGTTCAATTAGGGGCTCGATCAGCTTAAAATTAATCGAGCTAAGAGCTCAACTCGAAAAGGGTTTTTTTTAACAAGCTCGAACAACTACCAAAGAAGCTCGACAAGCTTGAACACATTCTAAGAGAACGAGCTCAAATTCGAACATGCCAAAACCTAGCTCAGCTCGATTCATTTGCAACTCTATTTGCGAGGGGTAAGGTAGACAATAATGACGAGTTTGACTATATGCTTCTCTTTTGGCTAGATTAATATTAGGAACAAAACTTGAATTTTGTTGCCTTCACAGTTATATATATATATATATATATATATATATATATATATATATATATATATATATATATATATATATATATATATATATATATATATATATATATATATATATGGGATATTTAGGTCATTTAAGGCAAACTCACACACACAACTCATACACAAAGACTCGAACCCAAGACCTTTTAGTTGGAAGCATAAGCTCTCAACCAACAAGTCAAGGTGAGCTGTGTAGTGGGATTATTCGGATAAATAATGAAGATTTCAACTTTTCAAGTTTATCAAATATAGCCTCTTTCCTTATGATTAAACTCAATAAGATTACTTATAAAAGGTGACTTCACTAAGAACAAACCATCCATCTATTAAAGGGGCATTGGCTCTAATGGAGGAAATAGTCTCATGCCCTTTAAATTTTACCTTAAATCAAGATTATTCTCACCCTAAACATAATTTATCTGAGAAATTATTATGTGCAGATATCGGATGGCAAAAACTGCCTGAATTTGCTCCCCTTTTGCTGTGTTTTTGCATACTCCTAGCAAAAGTAGAACAAATATGCATTCATAATTGCACTTTTCCTTTTGCTAAATATTTGCAAATACTAAGAAAAATACAATCCTTTTGCTGCGCTTTAGCTAGTTTCAATTAGTAGGATGTTTGTTACTCTTTAGCTGCCATTTTGCTGCCCTTTTGCAAATACTCAGCAAAAGGATAACAAAAGTGCAATTATGAATACCTATTTGCTATCATTTTGCCGAGTTTTACAAAAAATCAATAAAAGGACAACAAATCTGGACGGTTCTCGCCGTCCGGTCTCCGCACATAATAATTTCTCAAATTAGTCTACCTTTTATTTAATTAGTTGAGTTCTCATTTGAGAAATAAATTTCTTCAATATTGATCTCTATCATCAATGTGTAAACCCTACAACTTGAACTTAACGAACTCCAAATTTAAAAGTAAATTCATGAATTTTTAGATTTGATTTTATCTTCTTCTATTCATTTATACATGTGCATACATCCTTTTAACAAAGCGAAAGCTTTTTAAGAAGAAAAGGAATGAGTTAACTAAATTCTTGAATTTGATTTTGGTTGAGCACTGAATGCCCTAAGTATTTGCCAAGTTCTTGTTGAGTACGACATTCCTCGAGTATATGCCAAATTTTCTACATATCTTCGACTGGTAAATACCCTTTTATCAAGTATTTGTTGAATTTCAAGAATGAGTTTATCGAGTACTCGCCAAATTTTTTAAGACTAGTTGACCATTAGTGATGAGATCTTGATTTTTCTATTTGAATCTCCTCTCCTTACTCATTCCACACTCATTGAATGTTTGGGATGAAGATTTGTTCATAGTGATGCACAAACCCTATTTGCAAGGCTCTTTAAAATTTTATACATAGGTCAAAAGGCCTAGATTATTATGTAGGTCCCAAAAATGGCTCTTCAACCCTATATTTATTGGATTTCAAAAGCTACATTAGAGGCTATACCTAGAACTTATAAATTAATTAATATGTATGATATGATAATTCATGAATGAAACATCAATAAGTACACATTAAATGGTTGGAACTATAGTAAGTACATGCATGCAACTCCTCAAAATGAGTGATCAAATATCATAGACCGAGCAAACAAAGTCGTGAGTATTCAAAAAGGGTTTTTGCTTTTTAGTGAAATAATTAGCTCGAGATAGGCATAAGCGAGTCTTACTTAATGACATGATGAGTAATCTCCATCAAGATGGGTCAAGTTAACTCAACCCTATCAACTAGACGAGTCCCCCATAAGGATTCATGTAGGCAAATTTTTGACCATGTTAGCGAGTCTCCAACGAACACGCCACTATCTTGGTGAGTCTCCGACAAATACGCCACTATCTTGGTGAATCAAAAACAATCCCAACAAGTCCTCTATAAGCATGGCGAGCTCTCATTAATCTATGACAAATTCTTGATAGCTTTGGCGGCTCGACCCGACCTAATTTTCCTCATGCTTGTAGTTTTGTTTCAATAGGATAATTTCTCCACTCCATGATGAATTCTTACAAATTTAGAATTTTGACAACTTCTAACATTTTCTTCTTCCATTTTTTCTCAATGTAAGATTCATTGGTCCCCTTCATTAATTAGAACATTTCATCATTGAAAGCCATCGGTGTTGCTAAGCTGAATACCAGTTTTACAAAAAAAAAACTCTATGATGTTCTTTGATGACAAATAAACTCCAACAATTGATATCTATGTGCGAATCAGCCTCTTTAGCTTGAGGAATGGCTGAGGAATTCAGAATTCCATCTCGCTATCCAGTCTCAACTCTCAAGAGCTTTATATACGATTTTTCTGATACTAATTTTGCAATTAGTGTAGCTGAGCTTTACACACAAAAGCTGGTGGTAATTTTTTACTGTTAATATAAATATGAAGTCTAAGGGTATGTGCAAAGTTGGCATCAATAACAGGCACATCTTCAAAACTCAGTTATTACATCAACATGATCCAAGAAATAAGCTTTTCCTTGAAGTTCGGATGCTTTTGCAACACTCACGAAGACTATAAAGAAAAATATAATAAATGAAGAAATCACCTGTTTTCTACGTGAGGAATACCAGCACAAAAAGAATGATAAAAAGAATTAATAAGAAGGCTATCAGCATAATTTGCCCCTTCGCTCCAGCCTTCTTCATGACCATCGCAACTTTTTTCTGCAACAATAGATCATTTCCTTTGTAAACCACTCGAGGCATATCTGCCAGATTGAAGCGATAGAATGACAGTAAAGGAACATAAGAATTGAAAGAGCTAACCTGGACGAAGTCTAGCCGGTTCGCCGTAGTTTCCATCTCTGTGCTAAGTTCATCCAAGATCCTCTCCTATTGAACAGTAAGAGAAACATCTCATTAATCCAAACCTTGCTCAAATGCAGGAAACATTCTGAGACCTCATTTCTTCAAGTAAAAAAATCGGTAAATGTTGGTTTTAGTTATATGTTTTTTGCCTTAAAGATTGAGCTATTGCCATCTGCAGTATCAATTTAGCAGCCACTCTTTTATTGGCATAATACAACTCTTATTCTTGTTGTAACAACCACATAATTTTACAGAATAAAATAAAGAAATATCAAACAACTATTTTTTTACTTGACCATCTTAGAGTTCATGGTCCTTCATTGGATTTATTATTCTGTGTGAAGTCCGGAAGGTCTCTGGAGATCAATAAAAATGGGCGACGTCACTCAAAAAATGTACCGCGTTCGGTACCACGAGTGCTTAACTGGACGGGAGAACCATCCAGTGCCAGCACAGAATAATAGCTCCCTTCATTGCGGTGGTATTTTTAGCTATCTTATTACCTGTCCAATAAGTTCATCATGTATTGTAAGCCCGACACCTCCAATTCTCTGAACACTTGCGCTTAGTTCATCCAACTCGTGATCTTGTTGCCTGAAGTATCATTTGGCCGAATTAGCAATCGGTAAAATGCCATTATATATTACAAAGAACCACCATTAAAATGATAAAAGTAATCAGCCTAAATAGTCAAGACCAGATCACAACAAGCATTCAACAATGGTCCAAAAAATACTTAGTGAGGAGAAGAGACAGATAAGACTCCAAATCGCCATACCTAATGAATCAAAACCCAGGAACAAAAAAGAAACAGACACTAATGCGATGAAGAAATAAGTATATTCATCCAAAAATGTAGAAAAAATATCAGTAGAAGAATGATTAATCCATCTCTATATAAAGCAAATATTTACTTTATAAGAAGCATCTGCCGATCTGACTCAGAACTGATGATATCATCACTATCTACTGTGGAATAGTAATTTGATCGATCAATTGGAAGCCTCATCAAATCTTTGCGTGTCCCATTGTGAGAAATAATCTTCTCCTTCCCAGATTCGACAGCTTTTCTCACATTAGCTACCTAGTTAATTCATCAACTGACATGAATTAATCTCTGCAAACTAACAGTAAATGAATCAAGGAGAACAAATGATCTAGCACAAAGGGCATACTTTTAAAACATTAACCATTCTCATGAGAAAATAAACCCTTAAAAAGGATGATTATTCACAACTAAGGAAAACAAACAGTAATATATAACTAGAAATATAACATAGGGTGCGAAAATACACCCCCAATTTGTACTTACCTGGTTATGAGCAGATGTGGTCCACCTCCTCCTTCTTTCGAGCTCCGCATCATCAAGCCCATACCAACCTGGATCTCTTGCAGCTACAGCAATAGCCTTATTCAATTCATCAACCTTTTGATCATAAGAATGGAAGGTTCAGGAAAACAACTAAGCAAAATTTCAGTATAACCAATTATTTATTGAAATATTTTAAGAAAATAAATCCAATATTTTGAAATTAAAAAAAAAAAAAAAAAGCGACTACTACAAAGGAACAACAAAAATATCACCTCAACATCAACACAATGTAGTAAAAAAACCTCAATAGCATTAATAACAATACCTGCCATTCAATACTCTCGCAATTTGTAAGGAGTTCCTTGGTTAGATGAACACGCTCCCCTGTTTCAAAAGGTGTTTGCTCCAATTCATGAAAAGTAACTTGTAGCTTGTCAATCTACAAAACATAGTCACGGAGTAACTTATTCGACTCACAATCATGGTCATTCAATAGTGGGGTACACCTAATGCTTATTGAAGAAACACAAAAGGAAAACTTTAATAGTTTAATATGTCAAAATTTGATGGGGGTCGTGCATCATATGTTATGGAACAAATTCAATGAAAAAATAGCAATCCTGACATACAGAGTCTTGAATTTCCTCTTTCACAATATAAAATGGATCTTGAGCAGAAGACATGGTATGTCCAAATGCAATTCCTGAAAATAGGAATGAATAATTCATAAGTGGAAGTGTAAAATACCATATAACAAAAGCATTAGAGCAAATCTAATGGCTTCCAATTGGATTCATCTTTCAAGAATATAAATAGTAAACATACAGGGGCATATCTCCATAGACAAAATAATAGATTAATCAAAAAGACTGATAGGTGTCTGTCTTATCACTTAAAAATCAACAGATCTTAAGGAGTCATTTTCCTTCAAATTAAGCCTTGTAAATGAAAAAAAAAACTCTGTAAGGATGAAAACCAAACCAAATAAGATGAAACTACAAAAAAGATCACAAACATTCCTAACATGCAATAGATGGTTGGTCTTCAAACAAGAGTTGTAACTAAAATGTTTTAAATATACAATAGAAAAGGAGCTTGGAAATGGCGAAAGAGAAGAGGAATGCATAATTTTCCAAAGTATGTTCAACCTGTAGCACGAACTTCAAGAGCAATAGATATGCATAAACTATGTAATGAAGTCACACTTCATAAAACATTTTATTTATTTTGCAAATGCAAAGCAGCTCACCAAGAATGGATGCCAAGATCCAATCATATCTTGGTGGCTTTACATCTTTTAGGCAAAATTTTTGAGTATCAAACCCTTCTGCTGCTTCTTTTTTTTTTTGCATGACCCAAAACCTAAAGTTTGCAATACCAAACTTCAAACACTTTAATAGATATTTGGAAAAAAACAACCTCATTTCACTAGGCAGCAAAGATATCACCTCTTCAAGCCAGAAGAATAATGTAGAAATATAACCACTGCAATAAAGATTATAAAAAAAAGCTTATATTATATAGAAATCCAAAGGATCCAATGGGCATAGCAATGTAGGTTTTAATGCGGTTTCAACAGCCACAGATTTTAATACTTTATAATAGTTATTCACATAAGAGAATCATAGCACCTGCAAATTTACGCCCATAAAACCGGTTCTTAATAATAACCCTTAGCTTATCACCATGAAATTTATGCGTTAATCACCCACACAATAAAGTGTCGGCAATTTCTAATATTTCAATCAACTCATAACAAGGAGCTCTTCAGTATGATAGAGTACAAATCTTTCATGTCTAACAAAAAGAATTGCCAAAACCATTGTCTAGGGCCTGTTTGGATGGCATGATTTAGGCCAGATTTAGGCAAGATTTGAGCTAAATCATGCCAAACGCCAAAAAATACAAATTTAAATTTTACGGTAAGTCTAATCTCTGCTTCACGGCGTTTTCGCCATTTTTGCCCTAAATTCCGGATTTCGTAAATCCGACTTTTGGCTGATTTCGTAAATCCGACCGAAGAAGCCAGCAAAAGGGGAGAAATATCGTTACCTTCGCGGCGAGCTCCCGGCGCGACTTCCGATCTGACTGGAACAACGTCGTCGGAGGAGGCGGAGAAGCTTCAACTCTTTCAGAACTCTACTTCACGCAAAGCAGAACAGAAACGAATAAATGCAGAGGAGAAGCAAACCCTAGACAGGCAACGGCAAGCAACTCATTCGAAGCTCTACCCCACGCGAACCAGCGAAGTCGCAGAGGGAAGCTCTGCCTCACGCGAACGGCAACGAAGAGAACGAAGAGGAAAGCCAACCCGCGATGTTAGATTAATTCTTAATAATTTGTAATTAGGCATAAATTAATAAGCTTAATTAATATAATTTAAAATATAAATATTAAATACTTAATTAAATGATTATTGATTAGTAGTGTAAAAATTAATTAAAGAATTAGTTAGTGATAGAATATTTAATTGATTAGTTAGATAATTATAAATATAATTAGTAATTAAAATTTTATTAAAATAATGTATCAAAATTAAATAAATAAATAGTGTAAATATTAATTAAATGATTAATAATTATATATTATAATTAAATGATTACTTAGATAGTTATCATTATAATTAGAATTGAAATATTTATTTGAATAACACCTAAATAAGTTAGTACTTATTAAAATAACACTCTCAATTATAGTATTCATAATTATAATTTATTGGTATTAATTAAAATTAGAATTAATAACTTATATTTAAGATACAAATGTCATATAAGTTAATCGTCTTAAATCCTGAATAGTATTGTCAAATAGTCTCACAAGATTTATCAAAATTTAACATATTTTTTACCAAACAGTTTTTAGGATTTAATCCTCTCAAAATTTTATAAATGTAGATTTAGAGGATTTATAAATCCTACTTAAATTAAATACTACATGCATCCAAATAAGCCATTAGAGTGCTTCTCATAGACAAATAACAAAGCATTCGACCACACAAATTAACTCATCACATAGGGCAACATTTACTATTGGAAAACATACATGGAAACTAAATTTAAAACCAAAATCACATAGCAAAGCAGAATAAATTCCAAATAAGAAATGCATGTAGAAGTTCTCATCACCCAAACTTAGCATATATTTGATTATTTGATGGGATCAAGTACCAAAACCTCGAAGAGAGACCAGGAGGAAAAGGGTTATCAACTTTGAAGTTCCATCTTCTTGTGGATGGTAGAATTGGTTACTAGAGCGTGTGTCAAGTTTGACTGGAAATGAAGCCGATCAGTTCATAAAACTTTTAGTCGGGTAAGAAATCGAGAAGGTGGGTGGGCAATGTGAATCGTTGTGAGTCAGCTTTACAATTTAATTTGATCTTTGAATATGTGCACACCGACATGAAATATGACACAAAATTATCAACATATTTAAATATTTAAGTGTTATTATATGAAGGGAATCTTTTCATGGCTATTAAATCGATCACAAATAGGCTAATCATTTGGGGTCAAAATTAACTTGTGATTAAACAATCAAATCAAATTGCATTTGTGGAACAACTCATTCCAAACTCATTTTTTTTATAACAAGTTGGTGCATAGAGTTAGCAATAGGATGTCCAAAGCAAAGGCCTATTGCAACTAAATTTGAAATTCAATGGCCTATAGGTTTGTGACAGTCTTGTGAGTTGAGATTGGCATTCTAAGCAAATTGGTAATCTTGACGTAGGTGATATTTTTCAAGGGTTGCATGTTAATGCAAAGTTGATGATACAACAACAATGCATTATTCTATTTTTATTGTTTTCATGTCAACAAAATATTTGGAGAGGTATGATTACATTCGACATGATTACATATGAATGTGTAAGAAAAGATTTATGCTGATTATAATTATACATTCTTATCATGAATACTATCATACAAAAATGCCCTCTTAAAATATATGACAATTTCTTGTCATATATTGCTACTTTTGATGATTTTTGATGATTTGATGATATATATTACATTATTATCATGTAGTAGGTTGCACCATTTTTATTATTAATGTTGCATGTTCTAATACCTTTAATAAATAGCAGCTACTTGTTGGTATAAGTATCAAATTTATACATGAAGCTTAAGAGAATTAAGATCATAAATTGGTATTTTACTTTCCAAATTTAAAAATAAGGATAATATTAAGTGGGTTTATCAAATTTAGTGAGAGCCCCTCACAAAGGTAGGTCGCATGCATATTGTGAGTGTATCTAGTGTTAGGTGTGGATTCTAATTGTGTTGATTAATCGGGTTGTTTTGTTGCCTCAGACATCAAGTTTGTCTTGCTTGCTCGAGGTTGGGTTTGGAAGCATAGTTTGAGGGTTGAGCGCCCCAGCTCTGATTGAAAGAGAGCAGAGTACTACAACGCTCTAGATTTGGCACAACGACGCTGCGAGTTTGAGCGCTGCAACATCATTAGACAGAGGCTTAAGCATCGCAGCACCCCAAACTGGTGCCGCAGCGCTGCCAAACGGGCTGGACAATTTTCTTTTTCGTTTTTCTCAAGGGCTGCGTCCCTTGGTGGATATAACTTGCTTTCTCTTGTATTTCATGGGTGTAGATTGTTATGCGTGGAAGATATAAATCAACCACCCAACTTGATAATTCAATTATCTTGATCGCAGATTTTAGATTATTTGCAAATTGTACTCTCACAAAATTAATTTCAAAAGTACAAACAATAAATAATTATTGTTTTTCTTAGAACTTATTAAAAGAATAATTTCAATTAATAAATTTGAGGAAAAAATAGAAACAAGAACATAACAAATTTTCGTGGTTCAAGTTCTTGCGAACTCTACATTTATGGGGCAATCTCGATCATCTCTTTTGTTCAATACTTGTGAAAATTGGATAAAAGAATTATATATATAGAAAATTATTTCTCAATATATTCAAACTAGCCAACACTCAGCTAAACAGAAAACTAATAACCTTGCTAATATATACATCGACATTGAGAACGGTGTATGTGAGAAGAGAAGTAAGGAGAGAGTGAAAGAGAAGAAATATATGTACTTATTTCTCCCTATTTTCATAGTGAATTTCTTGGTCTGATGTGGCTTCGTGGTTTTATCCCTAATTTGAGTTTCTCCAAGTTAAATCCTAGTATTCTTTACTTTCCATTGTTTTTACTTTCTTACTTATTTCGTCATTGTAGTGTTAACTCTCCATCCCAACATTTAGTACATAATGTATAGATGATTTTGTCGTAGATGTATATATAATATACTTTTATTCCGCTTATTTTACTTTTTTAATTCATCCTTCTGGTTAGATGGGGAATATCATGCTAGTTTGCTCAGAAACAAGGGGTTGTATGAATTGGTGTTTGGTGTTATTGGTTGGGATTTTTAATTTGAAGCAGCTCATTATGTTTTTTTTTTCTTTTCTTTTGGGGACATTTTGGCCGATCAAAGCAAATTCACACATAACACAGACCTCTTTTTTTTATAGCCAAAACTTCCAACCATCAGATCAAAATGAGATGTAAAGAAACAAGTTTCCACCTTCTACATTAGTTTCTCTTCGTGATAATATTATATTATGTAGGATTTTCATTTTTCCCTTTGACGAACCTGTAGGCTTTGTACCAAGAAAAGTTATTCTGTGCGGAAGCGGAATCCCGTCCGAATGCCTAAGCCCGCGGCTCGGTACTGCGGTACCGAGCGACGATACCGCTCGGTACCACAGCTCAGTATGGCTGACGTGACTCATTCTGATTGGTATCCGAATATAGAGATGTGTTCGGCATCCACATAGAATAATCTCTCATCACTGAGACCAATGGGAAGAAATGCTTTAGGAAAATAAAGTTTTACATCACATAAGTTAGGGAATTCTGCATGCATTCCCATCTTAAGTGTGCTTAGGCCGGCTACTGCCAAAGCAGACGAATTTTTATTGCCTCAGGTTACCTGACGTAGAGATACATCAGGTAGCCTATAATATATCGCCACGTGTTCTTATTCTTTACCGTGCAGCCCGACGACCCAACCCGAAACGAATATGCTCAATATTTGCTCGGTTTTGCTAGGTACTACTCGATATTTGCTCGGTATTAGCTCGGTTTTGCTCGGCATTTGCTCGGTTCTGCTCGGTATTTGCTCGGTATTTGCCCGATCAGTTCCACCCCGAGCGCTTCCTCGAATCATCTTGTTGTTTGCTGTTTGTGAAGATTGGCATACGAAGGTTCGGCTGGAGATCTTCTGCCTACTGTTGGGAGTCGAGTGGAAGGGAGGACTGGGCTACTGCAGCTTCGGAGTGGGATAGGAAATCAGACGGATCAGAGGAAGTTGGGTATGGTGTGGAATCGAGCCGGTTATTGCTGGGTTCGGCTTTTGGTTGCAGGTAAGGGAGATCGATTGAAGTTCGAGCAGAAGCAGGAAGTCGGAACTGGGGCTGGGGTTTGGCTCAGCTACTTCATGCATCTGTAGAGCTCGGTAAGATCGCGGGTTTGTGAAGATCGTCGAAGCAGAGGCATAGGAATGGAGGCTTGGGCTGGGTTTGGTCGGGTAGAGGAGGATATTCATATTTAGCAAGGAGGAGGGAGACAGGTGTTGCGGTGTTCAGGACCAGCTGCAGCCAATGTGGATGGAGGAAATCAGGACGACCAAGCAAATACCGAGCACACATGGATCTTTTCTCGTGCAGTTCTACTGCATTACCGAGCAAGTACCGAGCATTACCGAGCAAGTACCGAGCAAATACCGAGCATTACCGAGCAAGTACCGAACAAATACCGAGCAATACCGAGCAAATAACGAGTAGTACCTAGCAATACCGAGCATATTCGTTCCGGGTTGGGTCGTCGGGCCGCGCGGTAAAGAGTAAGAGCATGTGGCGATATATTATAGGCTAACTGATGTATCTCTACGTCAGATAACCTGAGACAATAAAAATTCCAAAGCAGACACAGCATCTCTAGCGATGCCAAATATGAAGGACTGGAAAGGACTACGGCCTTGCAGTTTACAGATGCTGTGTGCGCATGTGTGCCCATGATGTGCAACCTTACAATTTTTGACTGATATATCTCCAGCGTCAGCAAAATTAACCCCTCACATGCTCCTGCCTGCTTACTTCTGTTTATGTGTGCATGTGCTTTGCATACGCGATATCTTTGAACAACCATTGTTGGATGTCCTTTCCTGAATCTATGCATGAAATGTCGTGTAATCCGTGCTATGGTTTTTTTTTTTTTTCTTTTATAATAAATTTAATATATGATTCAGACATTATTATGTGTGGAGATCGAAAACAAAATGTTATCCGGAGACCAATCAAAATGGGTAACGTCAGTGATACCGAGCCGCAGTACCCAGCTACAGTACATAGCATAGAAAAGACTTGATACATTCTGATTGATCTCCGGATATCCAAATAGAATAATTAATCCCTTCTCCCAACTCCTGAGTTGAAGGAGAAATTATTGTGTACGCAATCCGAATGCAGAGAATGGTTCAGATGCTGCGTATTTACTGCTTATTTTGCTGGGTATTTTTTTGATATATAGTATTTTCTACGTATTTTTTACATATTTATTGTGTGTTTAGTGAGTATTATTTACTTGCTATTTATTTGCCGCTTATTTACTGCGTATTAAAAAATACACAGCAATTCGGACCGTTCTCTACGATCGGATTGCGTACACAATAATTTCTCGAGCTGAAGTGGGCTTTGTTGTGCCATGCTTTGTTATCTGCTAACTTCTCATTGCTAGGTAGCCAAAGTTTGATGTTGACATGACATTCCATGTTTTATTTATTTATTTATTTTTTCCATTTATCATATTACCTCTTTTCAAGCTATGTATTTAGATATCTGAAAAGAAACAGTCACAATAAACACTAAACATATGAACCCATTATAAAGGCAAGTGTACAATTTAATTTTAGGAAGAAATAGATCTAAATTTCATTTGAGATGACTTTCTTATCATTTTTAAACAATTTTTTAGTACTAAAAAACTTTTTTGAGAAGCAGTAATAAAGCCGTCACAATCAAAGTTTTAGTCTTACAGTAACGTTCTTAAATTTAATCTCTTGACTATACATAATCGACCCTAATTTTGTTCATGAGAGAAAATTTGAGATTAATTATATATAATTTAAGAATTAAATTGGAGAAATGTGATATTCTTGAACTAAATTTACCACATGCAAATTATTGCTGACTTTTTTGAAATTTTTTTCTAAAATTATAGGTTATTTCAAAGGTCATGACCTTAAGAAATGCAAGTTCTATGCTTCAAGTTGATCTTGTGAGACCTACTATTTGAATGTTTTATGCTTGAAACTGCTGGTTGTTCTGTAAAGTTTGCATTAAGAGAATTCCTAAAGCCTAAACAAAATACTTTATTTAAACCCAAATCATAATAACTTTTCACCAGGTGGACCATTAAATTTATTTAGTATTGGACACTAAGACTTTGTTTGGAACAATTATTACGTCCTTTGATCGGACGTAGAGCTACGTTTGGCCGCCAATAACATGTCGCCACGTGCTCTTGTTCTTTACCGCGCGGCCCGACGACTTGACCCGGACCGGAACCCGGGAATGCTATATTTGCGTATTGAGAGGTATTACTCGGTATTTGCTCGGTATTGCTAGGTATTGCTTGGCAATAACGAGAAATACCGCTCTGTGAAGACCAATACCGAGCAAATACCGAGCAATACTAAGCAATACCGAGTTGTACCGAGTTTTTCTCTATAAAAACTCGGTACAACTCGGTATTACTCGGTATTTGCTCTGTATTGCTCGGTATTTGCTTGGTATTGGTTATTGTCGAGCAAAATCGACCAATACCTAACAATACCGAGCAATACCTAGCAAAATCGAGAAATACCGAGCTATCCTGGGTCCGTTCCGGGGCGGGTTGTCGGGGCGCGCGGTAAATAATGAGAACGCGTGGCGCGATTCTACTGGAGGCCGAATGTAGAGCTACGTCTTGTGACCGGACCAAATAAAAGTTCCTTTATTTGGGACGACTTTTTTGTTGCTCTTAAAGCAGCTTTCTAATATAAAAATTGTAAATTTTGTAATTAAAAAATTGCTTTAAGAAGCAACAAAAAAGCTGCCATAAACGAAGCCTAATTCCAATGTCATAAAAAGTGATTTCTAATAATCTTGAAGTGCATTCCAGAACTTGCGTTGGCGCTGCTATTGATCTTGAAAACCAAATTCTGATCAGTTGGAATTCAATGTCGGCTTGAGCTTCGATAGAAGGCAAAGCAGATTTCTGGTTCTGCTACTCCCAATTGCTTCACTAGATATCAAACTGAATGTCGAAAGCCTCCTTTCCATGATGCATATTTTATGACTAATTAATGCCTTTCTAGGGACATAAATGGCTTGATTTAATTTCTTGGCTCTGCAATATTTTTCTTCTGTAATAGCGAAGATTGCTCCTTTTCTTGCTTATTTGTAATTTGTTCTTCACCGACAAACTTTCAATTAGATGTTATAGGCTAAGATTGTGCGATGGGACCAATGTTAGAAAAGAAATGCTGTCGAGTAAGATTCATTCCTCGCATTGTCAGCCTAATGATTGCGTTGACTTACAAGAGTCTAACATAAGATTGATGTTGGAAGATTCATCTTTTTGGTCCACCATCTTAGCCTTATTAGTTTTGATATATCATCAAATAATTTTATAATAGGGCAAGAATCTCGAGAGAAGTTTGAATTGGAAACTTCCGAAATTAAATATAGAATCATCTGAATTCTGATTTCAACAAACTTATAGCTGAACTGAACGTCTCGAAAAGTCAAACCCAATGACACCAATTTGACTCAATTTGTGCCAAATGGATCCAAAGCAAAGACCCGAAGCACATTTGGAAAATTCAAACATGATCAAATGATTTTCAAATGTCACATGCTTATAATCAAATCGAGCGGCTCGACGAGACGAATCCAACGAGCCTAATATTGCCAAATTACGACATCATTAAGGTACCCAAATACTCAATAAACGGTCCACGATCATGGGAATCGATATTGACCGTCTATTCAAAACACTTATAACATGCCTTTGAAAGTCATATAGGAAAATTTTGTGGAGGCCATTACCATTTGGTTATTGAAGGGCCTCTTGATGGACAAAGAACGGGGAGATCATTTTATGTAAGGGAGAGCATTTGGAGACAACAGAGGAAGAAGGGAGAGAATGGATCTCATAAGAGAAAGAGAATGCCGCATCGTACTCAATGAAAGAGGATGCCATCAAAAAGGGAATCCAAAACAAGAAAAATCACGATCCCACCACGCACACCCTAATCTATTCTTTTGTAAAGAAGAAACTCTCAACTATTAACATATTGTCCTTTTTGGTCTAGCTCATGATTTTATCATATTGGTATAACTTTACATTATGTCACCAAACCAAAAAGTACGCTCATACATGAGCATGCTTAACTTTAAAATTTCTTAAATTTTAATTGTTATATCAAAAGATATATCGATTTTTTAGAATTTAATTTTTTTGTATTATTTAAAGGAGTTTCACATCTGTGATTAACATCCTCTCTACTAACTACGAGAAATTATTCTGTACACAGTCCGAACGCAGGGATAGGTTCGGATGCTGTGTATTTACTGCTTATTTGTTGCGTATTTTTTGTGTATTTAATTTTTTCTACGTATTTTTTGCTTATTTATTGTGTATTTAGTGAGTATTTAGTGAGTATTATTTATTTGTTATTTTTTGGCACAAAAAAAATTTGTATAAAAAAATACGCAACAAATAAGCAGTAAATACGCAGCATCCGAACGTGTTCGGATTACATACACAATAATTTCTCCTCTACTACGGCACCTTATCTTCAGTGGAACAAAGCAAGTGTGTGTCTGATGTCGGTGAGTGGCCTCGCTAAGTTTTATCGAAGGATTAGTTATACTGTCAAGCGCTCCCTTTGGAGTATAAGCGAATATTTATCCTCGTTCCAAAAAAAGAAACAAAAAAAAAACATTCAATAATTTTTATTGGGAAATAAACATTCAATAATCATTGCAATATGAGTTAATTTTGACATTCTCCGCACGTTATTCCTGATTAGTCGTGCAATATCGTCGTTGCAAGTCTTCCAAGGAAAATAAATATATTCTTCTACCTAATACTACCGCCTGCAACCAAATTCCTTTTAAAAATATTAACCCTTAACAGACCTATCAGAGACTCCCTCCTATTCTAATAACCAATCGCCATCCCCCACCATACTCAGCTTCTCTCTCTCTCTCTCTCTTCTCTGTATTCTCCTCGCAAGCACAGAAATGGCGAAGAACCACCGCTTCGTCTTCTCCGAGCAGCACTCAATCCCCGCTTCCGCCGATTACTCCGGCAACCGCAAGGCGCCATCCCCTCTCCTCCGCTTTTTCTTTTTATCCTTCTTTGCAGTAACCTTCATTATCCTCTGCTCTTCCACCATCCTCCACCCTTTTTTCTGTAAGTATATATATACGTATACGCATCCCTCTCAAGAAAAACAGCTTTTTTTTTTTTGGGAATTGTAAATCAGCATTTTGATTCTCCTCTGCTTTCCTTGTAGATTTTCCCGTGACAGAGGCGGAATCGCAGATACTGAACAGAGCGTCCTCGTCTCTGTGCTCCTTCGTCATCAACAATTCCATTTGCTGTGACCGCTCCGCCTTTCGCACCGACATCTGCTTCCTGCACGGCGACGTCCGCACCCACTCGCTCTCCAACACCATCTTCCTCCAGTCCGTCGTCCTCCGCCAGGAAACGATTCGGCCGTACACTCGCAAATGGGAAAAAACCATAATGGCCATCGTATCGGAGCTCCGCCTCCTTGCCATCGCCGGCCCCACCGTCTCCTGCGACATCGTCCATCCCTTCCCCGCCGTAGTCTTCTCCACCGGTGGCTACACCGGCAACGTATTCCACGAATTCAATGACGGTATTATCCCTCTGTACCTCACCGCCCATCACCACAACCGCGACGTTGTCCTCCTCATCCTCGATCACCACAACTGGTGGGTCTCCAGATACGCCGAAATCCTCTCTCGTATTTCCCGATTCCCTCCAATCAACTTCTCCAACGACTCCCGCACTCACTGCTTCCCCTCCGCCACCGTCGGCCTCCACATCCACGATGATCTCACCATCGATCCAACCCAAACCCCTCTCAATAACTCTATAATCGGATTCCGGCAGTTCCTCGACGACGCCTACGCCCCTCGACTCCGTTGGCTCGAAGTCGCGGAGAAACCAAACCTGGTTCTTGTTCTGAGAAATGGGTCTCGAACTGTGGAAAACGAGGGGGATTTGGTGGCGATGGCGACGGAAATGGGGTTTCGAGTGGGTATTCTAAGGCCGGAGAAGACGACGGAGCTGGCAAGCATTTACAGGGTTATGAACGGGAGCGATGTGATGATCGGAGTGCACGGAGCAGCGATGACGCATTTCCTGTTTATGAGACCTGGAGCGGTGTTCGTACAGATAATTCCATTAGGGACAGAGTGGGCGGCGGAGACCTATTACGGAGCTCCGGCGAGGAGGATGGGGTTGAGGTATGTGGCGTATAAGGTGAGGGTGGAGGAAAGCTCGCTGTGGAGGGAGTATGGGAGAGAACATCCGGTGGTTAGGGAGCCAGGGAAGATTAATGCGAGGGGGTGGGAGGAGACCAAGAGGGTTTATTTGGATAGGCAGAATGTGAGCTTGGATTTGGGGCTGTTCAGGAGAACGTTGGAGGGGGTTCGCCGGTATTTGGACGGAGGAAGGCTTCGGCGACCGGAGGAGGCGGAGGAAGAGACGGAGAGGAGGCAGAAGTGAAAATCTTTGTATATAATAAGTCTCGGTAGTTATTTTGTCCCTTTCCATAAGCGAGAAAATACTTGTACTATATATAAATTAATCATTAAATTATTTATTAAATTTTAATTAAAAAAATCTTGATATAATTATTTAAATTTGATAAATTTATTAGAGTTTGGTAAGGTTTTTTATGAATTATTTTGGTCTTTAAAACACAAATAATTTATCAAAATTCTAAACAAAGCATTAAGCGTTGATAAAGTTATTCTATAATAATAATAATAATAATGAATTTATTAGTATTTATATAAATTTAATAATCAATAAATTTATTAGGTTATGGGACAATTATAAATAAATTTGCTACAATTTATATAACCTTGATAAATTCATTAGGTTTTTAAGATTAATAATTTTTTTTAAGGTGTTTTGGTTTTGGCAAAAAAAGGAAATTTAAAAAATTATTCAAAAAAAAAAAAAATTAAAGATATCCCCATATATGTTTTTTTTTTAATATATATCCCCAACATATGTTGTATGATGGTGGAAGCTATTTTTCTATTATATGTTTATTATATATTATTAATTTCATACGTCACCTGCTTTTAATTTCATGTGTCATTAATTTCACATGTCACATGTTATCTAATAATATAATTAAATTATTAGATAAAAATACAATTAAATTATTAGGCATTGATAATAATTTTGTCATAATTATATTTATGATGGTCTAATAATTAAGTCATATTTATACTATACATACTATACTTATATTTATTCTTCTTTATTATTTTTATAATATTATAATATAAATTTCTTTATATATTTCATTATAAAGTATATTTTATGAATATATATTTTTGGGGCAATAATATAATTAAAGAAAATGTATAGTAAAATTAAATATGATGTAAAACTAATGTAATGTCTTAAAAATCTTTAAATTTGTTTTGATTGATGTAAATTAACTTTGCTTAAAATATGATGTAAAACTAATGTAATGCCTTCGGCTTTGCCAAATTTATAGAGGCCTGGGTTCTTAATTTGCGGCATGAATTTGAGGAAAAGGATGACTGAAATTCACGGGAGCACTCAATTTGTGGATCACGGGCATGAGTGAATCATTCCGGCATGGAAAAAAATGAGAAAATGCCGACCAAAAGGAATCACGAGCTTAACAATCCGTAAATATTTAATAATTTAATAAACATACCGGAATTTAACAATCTGGTTTCTTAATTTATTACCTTAAACAAGAATAAGATAGCGTAACATAATTAATTAAGCTATAATTAAATGAAATCGAAGGATGATAATCGGGTTTATATGGAAACCAGATGATGAAAATCCGGTTTCTATAGAAACCGGATTTTGATGATCCGGTTTCTTAAGAAACTGAATTTTTGCCCTCCGATTTTGCTCATTTTTAAAATTTTTTGCATTTAGGATCTTTATGCAAATTTAAATATTAATCATGCTCCTTTTTAGAATTTGGCCCCAAAAAAATCTACTTATAGCTAGATTGATTTTGAAACAAATTTAATCATTTTTTAACTTATGACAATAAAATTTTGATTGTAATATCTAAACTCAATCTATTTATATATGAATGAAAAAATAAAAATTATTAACTATGTTTCTATTTTAATAAACAATTAATAATAACACTATAAAATTTACAAATAAAAAAGAATTAAAAAACTTTTACATATTTATTTTTATCTAAGTTGTAATTAATTATTTAATAATATTTTATATAATCATTTAAAATAAATGTGATATAACTAAAATATTTATATAAATATTATTAACCTGAATATAACATTTTAAAATTAATTTTATATTAATTAAATTATTTATATATCATTTTCATAATATTTTAATTAAATGTAACGCAATATTTTATTAAAATAGTTATATAAAAAATTACATATGCCTTTTCAAAATCTTTGTATATCTAAATAATATGAAATTTAGGAAAATAAAATATAAAAAATTATGGGCAAGTTGAAATTTTAACTATGTTAAATGCCGCTTACAATGTAAGGGCAATTTTTTTGCAACTTGCCCGATAAACAAAATCTACGAGCTCTAAGATACATGCGGAGTCCAGACGAAGAGAATCGTTCAATTTTATGACTGTAAAAAATAAAGGCACAATGATGAACAGTAACTACACTTTTATTGTTCACAATCACAAAACCAAATGGTTCTCTACATGAAGACTCTGCACATAATATTCTCTCTTATTTCCAAGCTCTCTCTTCTCTCTCCCTCTATATTTTTAAAATTTCATTTCGGACAACTTTATATAACTATTTATTCTTTACATGCAAGATATTTTTATTTAATTTAATAAAATAATAAAACAACCATCTCAAAGGAAGCTTAAATCTCTTATGGTAGATACCCCCGTTCCGAAAAAACAAAAACATCCCTCTATGCTTTAGCTTATTCATATGTGCTTTTAGTTGTGAAAATTTTATGACTGAGATAAAATACAAGTAAAAAATTTGGACTAATACACTTCCACATTATCACCATTATCACAGACCTTTTCTTCAGATCTAAGAACATCAATGTCCATGCAAACCTTTACATCCGCACTTTCAAACTTCACAATACTAGCTTGACGAAAATCAGAGGATGGTTCCTCTATGATTCTTGAACAATAAGCAACACCGTTCCCATGATAAGCAGGATCATTTAATCCATTAGCATCACAAAAACTATCATCCACAGTTGAAGAAATCTCAGTCTTCTCATCACCAATGCTATGGCTTTCTGCGACTACAATGGAAGCTGACGGCTTACTTGGCGCACAACTATCATCCACATCTGTTCTTCTTTCATGAACATCAGAGAAGTTTCTGTCGCATTTGTCCTCTGCAAGTCCTTCTGTAACTCCATATTCTGTCACTGATTGAAAGCTTTCTATGGAGCTTTGATCAGTTTTCTTCATTTTCTTAGTGATTGCAACTTCATTAATATTATCATCAACTGTATCTCTTGAATGTAGCCGCTGGTACACACGAGAATCCAAGCTTGGCCCCTCGCTGGGCAAACTTTCACTAGCCTTACCAGCAGAGATTTGTTCCTCAGCAGCCATGAAACCAGCTGGAGATTTCTCAGTAGGCTGAATTAAAGCTCCAGCAATGCTGAAATTCTCAAGAGGAGCTTCTTGATTCTTATTCAACACATCATTAACATTATTAGGTGCTTTGTTGGAAGTAGAAGTGGGTTCAGCTGTTACTCTCTCTTCCAAGGGAACTGATTTGCCTGTGCGGGAAGCACAAAATTCCTGGGCGAACAGTGAATTCAACTGAGCCTGAACAGATGCAGCTAATGAAATAGCATGATCACGCAACAGAGAATTGTGTGGGGGGCATTTAAGTAGATTCATCAAAGTCCTCTTGTATTGAAACATGCTAGTTGAAAGTGAGTTAGATCTGTTGTGACGATAAATCGTACTTGATTTGATCACATGCTCACAGAGGTTCCCCATCTTTGACCAGTTGCAGTCACATATTGCAAATTCAGAGCCTGGATTCAGGACAAGATGAACGTGTCGAGGATTTGCAGGATGAACAACTGTAGCAGAGTTGCCATCAAAAACAACATCGGAATCAAGAATATCCAAAGCCCGACGCCAAGCGGTCAAGCCACATTTCCACTCATCTTTCCAGTATCTGGCAAAGTTATCCTTGCCACTATATTCATCCAACCAGTAATAAGAATGCACCTTGGTCCCTAATTTATCAACCAGCCAATCAGCACGTTGGTAAATGTTTGAATCTTTCTCATTCAACAATCGAAGTTTGAGTTGATTATGGTAACACTCAGTGGCAGAAGAAACCTCTGTGCTAGCAAGTGGAAGTGACTTCAAGATATTAGTCCACGCTCCTGCACAAAAAGAAAAAAAAAAAAAAATAACGAAGAGGAAAGGGAAATGAGGTTGATGAACAACGGACACTATAATTGATGTCGTAATTGGAAGGTCCAATTTCCACCATTAGGGCCGTTAGGATGGATTAGGGGTGCAAATGAATCGAGTCGAGCTCGTGCCAGGGGGTGTTCGAGTCGAGCTTGACTGTCAAATACCGAGCTCGAGTCAAGCTCGAAAGATGAGCTCGAGCTCGACTCATCTCACGAAATGAGTCGAGTAGAGCGGCTCGTCGAGCTCCTTCCCAACATGCATCGTCCGTGAATCCCGCTCATCGTCCCAAGCTACACCGACCGTTTTCCCGTCGTCGAAGCTGCAAGTTCGTCCTCCCAAGTCGCGAGCTCCGTCGAAGCCCGATCCCGCCTACAAAATCTGATTCCTGAATCTTGCTCCCACCTGCGAATCCCGTTCCCTCCTGCCTACGAAATCTAATTCCCGAATCCCGCTCTCGCCTGCATCATCTTCTCTTACGCGAGCTACTCGACAAGCTCTCGAGTCAAGCAGCGTAGTGTTCGAACTCAGACTCGTTAAGCCTTCGACCTCAAAATTGTGTTCGAGCTTGACTCGTCGAGCCCGTTAATGAGTCGAGCCCAAGCTGGCTCACGAGCCGGCTTGACTCGGTTGCACCCCTAGGATGGATTCAAAAAATACATACTGGCCTTGGAAAGATGGAAGAATTGATCCCACCACCGCCCAAAATGAACAGTATAACTAATTACCATGGTATTGAAGAGGATCCAAGTCCAATGCAATATTGTATCGCATAGATCAATAGTTGTCAGAGAGAGAGAGTACAGGATAGCAAAGGTTGAGATAGACGAGAAATTACCTAATTTTGGAAACCAAACTCCCTTAAAATAATCCAAAAAATCCAAGCAATCAACAAAGTCTTCTATAAAATCATGAACTGAATCCAGGGAAGCCCGATCCCTGCAAATGTTTGAAACAATTTCTCCAAGTCGCGTTGACAGCTCCACTTGCATTCCTATGTCTGAGCACTTTTTCATCAAATTTTTATGCCAGGAATGGCGTACACGCCAGAAACTTATCAAAATAGAACACTGAAAGACCTCCCTGCATGAGTACATGATATAAAATAAAGTTGGCATTACGAGTATAATTGCTGCAAACAATAAACATATAAAGATTTACAAAAAGTTAACCTAATGACATTCACATCAGCTAAAGGATCATCAATAATGAAACCACCCAATTTCCACGTTGGATCTTTTGAACGAATCCTGTCATAAAGAGATCGCATCCATCGGTGTATCTCGCCGCTGGCAAATCTTGCTGTTATAATCCATGCTACAGGGATTGCATTCCTTTTTGAGTCGAAGACCAGGAGACTATAAACGGAATACTGCAAAATAGTACAGAGATGATTATATATCAACAAAAAGACAACAATGACACAGCAGCAAGCATACAACCTCAACAAACCTTTAGCTTATTTGTGCCCAAACCTTGAATCAGAGGCTATAACACTGCGGTTACCAAACTGAATCATTTGTTGGAGCTGCCAATCCGTTTGAATCCCCAAAAACAAAAGGTTCAGAATCAGAGAAGTCCTCATAAAAAGAACACAAGATCCCGGTGCATTTCAACCCACATATTACTGCTAATACCATCATTAGGGTCTAATTCATATGTGGAACGCCTAATCTTCCTTTCTAGCCTGCGTACGTACCTGTGAGTGAGAAGATCATCCCTATTGCTTGGCCCTCCCTGCTTCTCTACTGCTTCAGTATGCCTCTGCATGATAGTTTCTACGGGGACCCCAACATACAATAAGGACATAATTTGAAGACGGAGCTCATCTGAGATACATGGTGCAAACATTGCAGAGGTTCCGACAGCTTTTGTATCCTGGAGTCCATGGCAAGGTAGCCCTTTCTTGTCTACATGCTTATCTTGATTGTATATGACAAGTGCAACAGACGGTTCAGCTATTAGACGCTTCACAATGAAATGGCAGACACAGCCCCTTTTTGTGTTTGGCCTGCCAGCAGGAGTTTTTCTCTTTGTGCAATAGGTCCTGCTGGGGCGAACAACACCTCCCTTCCTGTGATCATCTGGTCCAAAAGAACACCAATACCTGCATCCAGCCAACCCAATCACAAAAAGAGAAGAAAAAACTATATCCATTAAGAAAACCAGCAACAACAACAACATCAAGCCTTTATCCCACTGTGGGGTTGGCTACATGAATCATTTTTTTCCATTGTGTCATGTTAAGAGTCAAATTCTCATTTAAATCTAATAAAGAAAGCTAATTTCTAATATTTTTTTAACCGAACCTTTTTAGGTCTACCTTTAACTTTCTTAACATAGGTCAAATCTAATACATCTATTCTCCTAACCAGGTCATCAGAAGGCCACCGTTTTATGTGACCAAACCATCTAAGGCGACTCTCTCTAATCTTATTTGTCACTGGAGCTACTCCAACCTTTTCACATTCTTATTTCGTATCCTATCTCTACGAGTAAAGTCACTCATCCACCTGAGCATCCTCATCCTGTAACACTTGACTTAATATTATGCTTCTCTTTTAATGACCAAGATTTCTATGCCATAAAGCATTGCAGGTCACACCACCATCTTATAGAATTTTCCTTTATGTTTGAGTGGTATTTTTCTATCACACAAAAAGCCCGATGCATTCCTCGACTTTAACCAACCAACTAGAATTCTACTAATAATATCCCATCTATTTCACCATCAGTCTGAACAATAGACCCAATATATCTAAAACGTATACTCTTATTAATGACTTGATCACTTAGAGTCACAAACCCCCCATTAGATCTATTACTATTAAAATTACACTCAATGTATTTGACTTTAGATCTACTCAAATGAAAGCCTTTAGACTCTAAGATTGAACTCCATAATTCAAATTTACCTTCAACTCCCTCTCTAGTCTTATCAACAAGAAGAATATCATCAACAAAAAGCATACACAATGATACATCCAATTGTAAATGTCTAATAAGAACATCCATGACTAAAGCAAAAAGATATGGGATTAAGGTTGATCCTTGATGTAATCCAACTGCAATAGGGAAATACTTGCTCAAACCACCTTGCCTTTGAACACAAGTGACAGCTCCTACATATCCTTAATAACTTGTACAAGCATTATTAGCCCCTTTCTTTCTAGAACTCTCATAGCACTTCTCTTGAAACTTTATCGTATGCTTTCTCTAAATCAATAAAAATCATATGTATATCCTCCTTATTTTCTCTATATTTCTCCATCAAACCTCTCAATAAATGTATAAGTTCCATAGTAGACCTACCAACATGAATCCAAATTGATTTTGAGAAACATTAGAATCACGATGTAACCTATGCTTCATAACTCTCTCCCATAGTTTTAAAGTATGACACATCAATTTAATTCCTTTATAATTTGCACAATCTTATGCATCACCTTTATTCTTAAATATACGAATCAACACACTCATTCTCCAATCATTTGATATCTTTTTAGTCTTCAAAACAATATTAAAAAAGTTTAGTAATCCAAGACATTCCTTCATCTCCCAAGCATTTCCACACATCTATTGGAATATCATCAGGTTCAACCCGTTTTTTCCACATTATATTTTCTTCTAAGTCTCTATAAACTTCAGTTTTACTAATACGTCGATAAAAAACAAAAATCTCTATATTTCTTTTTACACTACTAAGGTCACTAAAGTCAATCGTATTTTCACAATCTTCATTAAAAGGCTTAGCAAAATATCTCATCCACCTCTGTTGAATATCCACTTAAAAAAAAAAAAAAAAAATTTTCCTCTTTGATCACTTCACTTAACTAAATTCTTAATACTCCTACATCTTTGTTTAGCTAACTTATACATATATATTTTCGCACTCTTTAATATCTAATCAATTATATAAATCATTAAAAGCAAAAAATCTTTGCATCAAAGAATGTTTTTTTATACTCCTCACAGACCTCTTTATATCTTTCCCAAAATTTCAGATTTTTTACGTCTAAACCAATTTTTATAACAATGCTTTTTTTTTTTTTTAATCTTTTTTGCATATTTTGATTTCACCACAAACTATTTTTACTATTAGGAGATTTTTCCTTTTAAAACTCCAAGCACATCGTTTGCAACATTCTTAATATTACCAATTAAGAAGAATTAAACAATTTAATTTCACTTGACAGCTTATTGTCGAGACAAGATAATTCAATAAAGATTCTTGGTTTTCAACTCGCTTAGGCGAAGGAGTACATGTAAATTAGCTAATCCTCGGAGATAATCAAAAATAGTAGCAAAGCTAAGAGCTATTAAACAACAATCCAAAATTTAATAACGAGAAATTTCACCTTGGGGATTATTCACTCGACTACACTAGGCTTGGCGAGAGAAGATTTTGCAACTAGAATTGAGATCACCACTAGGAAGAAGATGCCGGAAGTCTTTGTCCACGGGAAAGTAGTCGGAGTAGGTGGGGTTGGCGGTTGTCCGGTGATGATCCAACGACTTGGTGGAAGATGGATCTCATGATCCGCCATTCAACATTGAAGTGGAGAGGGGAGGCGTCGTCTTCTCCTTTCCTTGGCTTCTCTACTCAAAGAACGAGAGAGAGGTGGTCGGCGGAATTTCCCTAAGGAAAGGGTACGGCCGGCGGTTGCAAGGGAGGAGGAGCTTGGCTTGGAAGAGAATAGAGGTTTAGTCAAGGAGCAAGAGGATTTAGCCCAACCTGAAATTAATTTCAGGTTTAAGTGGATTTGGAGGGAAATCCCAATTGAAATTAACTTCAAATTTCAAATGGATTAATGGAGGATTTAATGGGCATTTAGGGGGGCAATTAAGGGAGTATTACGTGGATGCTTAGGTGGCAAGTAGAGAGAAAAGCTAGGTGGAAGGGGCCGGCCAAGCAAGGAGAAATTAATGGGAAATTTTCATAAAAGAGTGGGCCCCATGTAATTAATCAAAATCTGAGACTTTAATTTCAGATTTCAATTAATTGGGGGTTACAAATAAGCAAAAGAGGGAAAATTTGAATTTGAATTCGGGTAATTACTCCTCAATCAATTGCTCACTAATTTGAGGAGCCAAATTAGGAAGGAATTAATTGGGGGGGGGGGGGGGGGGGGGGGGGGGGGGGAATTCAAACTCCTCCATGCAGGGGAGCCGGCGGGATTAGCCAAGGAGGAAGAGGATTGCCGGCTGTAGTGAAGGGGGCGGGTTGGTGCTGGACTCGGCAGCTTGTCCAGCTCTCGGCAAGAGGGGGACGGGAGGGGAGGCAGGCGGGATTGGGGCTTGGGTTTGAGCTGGCTGCAGGGACGTGAAAGGGGAGAGGGCGGTCGGGTGGATGTGGATTTGCTGGACCTGTTGCAAGGGGAGAAAAGGGGCGGGTGTATTGGGGAGGTGGTGGAGAAGGAAGAAAACAACAAAAATAATAATAAAAAAACCAAGAGCTCACCACGGGAGCTGTTGGGTATTTCGGGTGGAGCCTCTCCTAGGTCTCCATTCTCTCTCTCAAGCTCTCAAGCAAGACAAGAAGAACAAACATCTCAAAAATTTCTATTCATCAAGCATCCTCATTACATAAAAAATAGTCATATATATAGGCCTCAAAATGACAACGAAACAAAGACTAAAATGCCCCTTGGGCTACAATAGAGACCAAATACCCATAAGGGTAAAAATGGAAAAACTAAAATAAAAATGAATTACTACATAACATGACAAAATAAATAAAACTTCCTGATCGTGGCCTGATCGTGTTTGATAGTTCATCATGAACCAATATGAATTTTTATCTTTAAAAAACTCTTTTTTCAAGAGGTGTCTCCTATTGTTCCAAAATTTTAATTTTGAACACAATCCAAATCATATCCTATTCTAGTTTCAAGTTTTACCAAGCTTTTTATGCTCATATGCTTCCATGATGTGTGAACACTTTCCTATTTTTAAAACACTACACACCGGGCGCCAGTGCAAGGCGGCCAATCCAATTGTTTCATACTTCTAGCTGTATTCAGACCGGCCCTTGTATACAGCCATACAGCGCGTTATTTCCAAGGAATGCTCCAGCATTAACACGATAAATTAAATGATTCATGCCATGATTATTCGACAAGTTTTATGATGACTATCGACTACCTAATGCAACCCTTTAATTTTCTCATCCAGGACAACAGCCCTTACACACTTCTCGTTGTATCCATTAAAAATAAGCGCTCCTTAATAAACTACTTGAAAAAAAAAGGGTTATAGTTGACAGCATAAACTAAAAATATATGTATAGTTATCATTAGTGCTATTAGGTTAAAAATTAGCCCAACCGCTATTGTACTGGTCCAAAAGCATTATATAGAGACAAACAACTGCACTCATATTAATTCCAAGTAGTTCAAGCAACCAAGCAAAGAAATTTTTTGTAAGACCCTTACAGAATATACTCGAGAATTCCATCAACCTTTAGTTTGTTGGCCATCTCTGGTGACCGTCTTCTCCTCGCTTCAACATGAAATCTGGTAGGACAATCCTTGTTGTTTGATTCACCTCGAACAAAATCATTCACTCTGGAGAATGGGATTAGTGCCAGTCTGTCCATGGTCTCACGCCAGCCTTCCACTCTGGACCACACAATGTCAGAAGCAGAGAATTCTATGTTTGGTGGACTCTGCACCGGAAGACTCAAAATTTCATCCCATCTAGCCATCTGCATTTCAATAGACAATGATCCATGTATCATCCCAAGGTTTTATCTTTTGTTCATGAAAAATAAAACCGTTAGAAATAGAAAAAAGAAGCAGAGAAATTTGAAGAAGAGAAACAAATAAATTAAGTCCCTCACTTGTTTACAACAATAATTTTAGAGATACACAAACTCTGAGTATCACATCAATGTAAACATTTCAATGTAGAAAAGATTCAGACAACCTATAATTGTATGCGAAACAAAAAATTGTTAAATATACCATATTTTCTTCTGAGCGAGCATGAAGATTATGATATTTTCCAATGATTGCAAATATTTTCACATAATCAGACTGTTGAAAATTTTGAACCCCAAGTCTAATCTGAACAAAAAATTTCATTATAAAAAAGTCCTTCAAATAAACCACAACGGCAGAATAAACCTAAATATTATAGCTAAAATCAGGAGCCAGAAAACAGAAGTATCAGAATTTACTTTCAAGCACAAAACCTGATTCAACCAAAATAATTCAGTCCACAGAAAAGTAATTAAGTGAAGCAACCAGTAAGTAACAACCCTACCGAATTAATATACTCTTCACATGGGAATCAGTGTATGGCTCTCCATTCTCCGAAGTCCAAAGCAAAGAAGCCTTTTTCGAGTCCAATTTGAAGAAGCCTCCACCACGTAAAGAAGATAAATGATAAGAAAAGAAAGAGTTACTCAGCTACCACTTACCACATGTCATCAACCTTCCATCTCTACTTGCCTAACCGCCAACCTTCTTTATCCTCTTTACCAAGAAGTTCTGAACTTTCTTTGCAATTAAAGAGGTTGAGGGGAGGAAAAAAACTAAAGGTTTATTCATGAGGCAGAAAAATGGAAGGGTTTGGAGGTTTTGAGCGATAAGCTATCTCAACTTGGGTTGGGACTAGTTGACCATCATGATACCCACCCAATTTGCCTCAATCGGAAGGAGCTAAAACAATCTAAAGGTGAGGGAGGTAGGGTAGTGAGAGAGAGAGAGAGAGAGAGAGAGAGAGAGAGAGAGTCTCATGTTGTCTCCACTCTCTAAGAAGATATCCACTCCCTACCCCACATCTAGACCACTCTACCCCTCCTCAAGCACTTAACTTAAGGTGTGTATGTTTAAGTGTTGTGTATGTGAAAGAGAGCGAAAAGGATGGCTCACTACAAAAGAGGGAGGGGGAGGAGAATGGTGATTATTCAAAAGACAACCCATCAACGGATGGTGAAGAGTAAAGGAATGGCAGGGGTTGACTATGGCCGCAGTGGCAAGGAGAATGGGAGTAGAGAACGCAAGCAAAATAGGGAATGATAGTTGGAGAAGACAGCAATTGGGTTAGGTATGCTCAATCTTCACAAGTGACAACTGGACAAAAACAATCTTGTTTGGAAGAGATCCGCCAAAAAAGAAAAAAACTATGTAAGCTATGCAAAATACAAGGATCTTTTTTAGACTAGGAATTATATGAGGTTATGTTCAATTAAATTTCATAAGGCACCTCAAAATTGATTGATGAGCTTTCAAATGATTTCTACTTCTTAGATAACTTCTAATAAAAAAATTTAATTAAAAAAATTTGCAGTGATGAAATTTTAATGCAAGCCAATTTTTAAAGGATTCAACAATTTAAAAAAGATAATAATAAGACTACCTAAATTGTTACTTAAAAATAAGATGATAGATATGCTTAGGTTTCACAAATTAGGATTTGCCCTAATTTCCCTTCAAGGATGAAGTTTCTCCACCAAATCAAAGTTAACTCAAAACAAGAAGAATGAGAGGAAGAACAAAAGAGCTTTGCATTAATCTTCAAGACAAAACAAAAGACAAAGCTAGTCCACTTCGAGAAGGACCAAATCTCCCAAAAGAAACCCTAGAGAAAACAAGAAGGAAAAGAGAAAGAACTTTCTTCACATGATCCCCAAAATAAACCCTAATAGCTCCTTTCATACAATCTCACAACTTCCCCCTCATCCCTAAATTGCCCCCCATCATCCACCCTCCATTTTCCCCCCAAAAACTGGCCTCCCCCCTTGATGCCTAAAGATTTAAGTAAGTGGGCCCCAAGGGCCCACCGTGACCCTCTCCCTTTTCTCCTCAGGTTCGGCCGCCCCCCCCCCCCCCCCCCCCCCCCCCCCACCCCCTTGCTCACCCGGACCGGAAGCCCCCCCCTTCGCCTCCTGTAGACCCACAAGGGTCTGGGATGGACCGGCTCAGCCGGTCCATCAATACCGCCCTCTAGAAGATCAACCTTGTCCTCAAGGTTGAAGTCTGGAAATTGCTCCTGCATGACCTCATATATCTCCCAAGTAGCCTCATGCGTCGGAAGGTCCTTCCACTCGATGAGTACCTCCCTCTTGCCTTGATCATTCTTCCTTACTTCTTTCACCTGTAGTGGCTTTAATAAGAATTGCATATCTCCTGTGAGGCCCCGTGGTATGGTAGGAGTGGCCATGATGTTCTCCCCTATGCTCTTCTTCAATAGTGACACATGGAAAACAGGGTGGATGGAGGATTGAGGTGGTAACTTGAGGCGGTAGGCCACCATCCCCACTTTCCTTTCGATCTCGAAAGGCCCGTAGTATCGTGGGGAGAGCTTCTCACTTCTTCTGTTAGCCAAAGTCTTCTGTCGGTAAGGCCGCAGCTTTAGGTACACCATTTCTCCCACCTCAAATGTCACTTCCTTGCGATGCGAATCTGCCTTGGTCTTCATGATCTGCTGGGCTCGCAATAGGTGCTCCCTCAACTCTTCCAACACTCTATCCCTCTCCTCCAAGTATTGATCCACTAGATAGACAGGAGTCGTCCCCTTCTGATAATTCACCAATGGTGGTGGATCCCTCCCATAAAGAATCTTGAAAGGTGTAAACTGAGATGCGGTATGGTAGCAAGTATTGTACCAATATTCTGCCCATGGTAGCCATTTGACCCACTGCTTAGGCCTCTCCCCAACGAAGCATCTCAAATAAGTCTCCACGCTCCGGTTCACCACCTCGGATTGTCCGTCTGTCTGTGGGTGGTATGCTGTACTCCTCTTCAAGTAGGTGCCCTGCATCTTGAAAAGCTCCTTCCAAAATGAACTCAAGAAGACTTTGTCTCTATCCGAGACAATAGAAGTGGGGACCCCATGCAATCGAACCACCTCTCTGATGAAAGTAGATGCAACAGTAGGAGCTGAAAAAGGATGCCGTAGAGGAATGAAATGGCTATACTTACTCATACGATCCACTACCACCATGATGATCGTATATCCTTCCGACTTGGGTAACCCCTCTATGAAATCCATGGTGACTTTCTCCCAAATCTTGTTTGGAAGCACCAAGGGCTGCAGTAAACCACTAGGGGCACAAGCTTGATACTTGTTCCGTTGACAAATGTCACACTTACTCACCATGTCCTCAACATCACCTCTTAACCCTTTCCAGAAAAATTCGACTTTCACCCGCCGATAGGTCTTCTCCACCCCTGAATGTCCACCAATCCGGCTGTCGTGGTACTCTCGTAGAAGAATGGGGACGAATGCTGAGTCACGGTGTAGTACTAGCCTCCCTTTATATAATAAAAGAGAGTTCTCTAGGTGATATCCTTTGAACCCTCCTTCGCCCTTCTGGATAGCCGCCCGAATTCTCTCTAACTCCTCCGCCTGTTGATTTTCCTTCACCATTTCTCCCCAATCAACCAATTGTGGGACAGATAGTGCCATCAGCTGTGAGCACTCCACGCGGGAAAGCGCATCTGCCGCCTTGTTTTGGGTTCCGGGCTTGTACTGAATCTCAAACTCATATCCCAAGAGCTTTGCTAGCCACCTCTGATGTTCTTCCGCCACCAATCTCTGCTCTAATAAGTACTTGAGACTCCGCTGATCTGTACGAACTATGAATCGTTGCCCCAATAGATAAGGCCGCCATTTTTGAATAGCCAACACAATGGCCATCAGTTCCCGCTCATAAACTGATTTCAGCCTTGCTCTAGTAGATAAGATCCTGCTGAAGAAGGCAATCGGCCTACGATTCTGCATGAGAACTGCTCCCAAACCCACTCCTGAAGCGTCAGTCTCCACCACAAACTGCTGGGTGAAATCTGGGAGTGCTAGCACAGGAGCACTAGTCATGGCTTCCTTCAGAGTCTTCATGGCTTCCTCTGCCTTCTCTCCCCATTGAAAGTTGTCCTTTTTTAACTGATCAGTCAAAGGACCTGCTATGGAACCATAACCCTTGATAAACCTCCTGTAGTAGCCAGTAAGTCCCAAAAATCCCCGTAGGCCTTTAAGGGATTTTGGTGTAGGCCACTTCACCATGGCCTCTATCTTGGTGGGGTCAGCAGCTACCCCACTCTCTGAAATGATGTGTCCCAGATACTCCACCTCCTTCTGAGCGAAAGAACACTTCTTCTGGTTGGCATATAACTGATGCTCCCTTAAGGTCGTGAGTACCACCCCAAGGTGGGCAAGATGGTCCTGCAGAGACTTGCTATACACCAATATATCATAAAAAAAAACTAAAACAAACCTCCTCAAGTAGGGCTGGAAGACCTGATTCATCAGGGCTTGAAAGGTGGAGGGAGCGTTAGTGAGCCCGAACGGCATCACTAAAAACTCATAATGACCTTCGTGTGTCCGAAAATGCCGTCTTCTGAATGTCTTCAGTCCTCATCCTAATCTGGTGATCTGGTAACCAGATTTCAAGTCCACCTTGGAGAAGATGGTGGCTCCCCCAAGTTCATCCAAAAGCTCGTCTACTACAGGAATAGGAAACTTGTCCAACACAGTTTCCTTGTTGAGGGCTCGGTAGTCTACACAGAATCTCCAACTACCATCTTTCTTCTTCACTAAGAGTACCGGGCTGGAAAATGGGCTCACACTGGGCTGGATCACCTGAGCCTCCAACATCTCCGCTACTAACCTCTCAATCTCTTCTTTCTGAGCATGAGGATATCTGTAGGGTCGCACACTGATGGGTGCCACCCCTGCCTTCAACACAATACCATGCTCTCTAGATCTGACAGGGGGTAGCCCTTTAGGCATCTGAAACACTGTGGAGTGCTGCTGTAGAAGATCCTGAACCACCTCCGGTATGACTTCTGATTCCCCTTCGGTCTCCCTGTCTACTTGTTGTAGCTCTATCAGATAGCCCTCTCCTTCATCTCTCAAAGTCCTGAAGATGGACTTTAAGGCCACTCTGGTTCTGCATAAGCTGGGGTCTCCCTGTAGTGTCACTCTCCTGCTCCCCTTTCCATACTCCATGTATAACTTCTTCCAATTTACCTTCATCTCTCCCAAGGATTGGAGCCACTGCATCCCCAGTATCACGTCAGTGCTTCCCAAATCTAACAGTAGAAAGTCCTGTACTATTTCCTCCCCTTGCAATGTGAGGGTCACTCCCTTACACTGCCCGCTACAGCGCTCCTTCCCCGTGCCCAACATGACTCCGACACCTCTCCCTTGGGTCACCAGTAGCCCCACCCTATCCACCAATCTGCAAGCTATGAAGTTGTGAGTGGCCCCACTATCAATCAGTACCATCACCTTGCAACCTGCAATCTCTCCTTCTAGCTTTATGGTGGAATGTGATGTCAATCCGGCTATGGAGTTGAGTGAAACCTCCACCATAGCCAAATGAGGATGCTCTTCCTCCTCGCCCTCCTCCTCAGTTGCTCCTGCATCCCCTTCCTCCTCCTCTGAATCCCCCACTAGGATCACATGTAGGGTCTTCTCCTTACACCTATGCCCCGGTGTAAACTTCTCATCACATCGATAGCAAAGGCCCTGGCCCTTTTTTTCTTCAGCTCTGAATCAGTCAACCTTTTGAACCCTCCTTGGTTCACTGCCGTAGTGGGTTTCTCTTTGGCTATCTCTCTAGGAGGAAGGATGGTCGTCGCCCTTGGGCCTCCAACCATGAGTGGTGGTCGGTAAGTGGGGTAAGACACCCTTGATCTCCTCGGTGGCTCCACCTTCAGCTTGTCCTCTACAAGCTGTGCCGTCTCCATGATCCTTACTAACCCATGTGGAGCCACTACTCTGATGGCTGCTCTGATGTGAGGCTTCAGCCCCTTCATGAAACTCCCCTCTAGAAGGTCATCTGGAATTCCTCTCAATCTGCCTGATAGTAGCTCAAAGTGCTCTCTATACTCTGCCACTGTGCCCTCCTGCACTAGAGCCACCTACTGCTCATAGTGTGTGCCCTCGCTGGACACCCTGAATCTGTGCAGTAGGAGGTCTTTGAACTCCTCCCAACTTCTAACATGTTGTCTCCCTTCAAGCCATTGAAACCAGGCCAATGCCTTCCCCTCCAAACATACCGGGACTGTCATCAACTTCTCCTCTTCTGTGACACCATTCACTGCAAAGTAGCGCTCCACCCTGTAGATCCATCCATAAGCATCATCCCCTTCAAAAATAGGGATCTTCAATTTCCTCATGCGGTTGTCAGCTCGGTGGAAGGTTCTTCCATCTCCCCAAGTCCCCTGAGTAAATCCCCTCCCCTGGTGGCCTTCCCCTTCTCTCCACCCGGGTAAATATTTTGAAGCCCCCTCCATGGGGGTTCTCTTGGCTCTCCATAGCCCATGCCGTAGTCTTCCCTTCTTCCTCCCTGCTCCCATGTGGCACGATTTCCTTCCGGAAACCCCCCCATCTGATTCGGCCACCCTTCACGTGTGTGCCGTGGGGCCCCCCCCCCCGAGCCCATGTATGGCCGGCCCCCTTGACCACCGGTCATTCCCCAAGGGCCACCTACTCCCGACCCTTCTCCTCCTTCCCTTGGCCATTGCCCTTGCATGCCATCTTCGCTTTGATTTACTCCTTCCCTAATTGGAAAATTAGGGTTAGGGTTTTGGTTCGTCACCGGAGATTTCCCTTTTTCCTTAGGGTTTGATGGAACAACTTGAGCTTCTAACAATTTCCGGATCATCTCTTCCATTCCCCCAAATCTTTCTTCTAGGGATGAAAATTTTCCCTCCATCAATGAAAGTTTCTCACCCACCTCCTCTTTCAATTGGCATATCTCTCCCTCCAAAACTTCTACTTTCTTTGACGCCATGCCTTCTAGGATCAAGAGCTCTGATACCAAATTGATACGCCTTAGGTTTCACAAATTAGGGTTTTCCCTAATTTCCCTTCAAGGATGAAGTTTCTCCACCAAATCAAAGTTAACTCAAAACAAGAAGAATGAGCGGAAGAACAAAAGAGCTTTGCATTAATCATCAAGACAAAACAAAAGACAAAGCTAGTCCACTTCGAGAAGGACCAAATCTCCCAAAAGAAACCCTAGAGAAAACAAGAAGGAAAAGAGAAAGAACTTTCTTCACATGATGCCCCAAAATAAACCCTAATGGCTCCTTCCATACAATCTCACAACTTCCCCCTCATCCCTAAATTACCCCTCATCATCCACCCTCCATTTTCCCCCCAAAACTTGGCCTCCCCCCTTGATGCCCAAGGATTTAAGTAAGTGGGCCCCAAGGGCCCACCGTGACCCTCTCCCTTTTCTCACCAGGTTCGGCCGCCCCCCCCCCCCCCCCCCCCCCCCCCCCCCCCCCCCCCCCCCTCCATTGCCCTTGGCTCACCCGGACCGGATGCCCCCCTCCATCGCCTCCTGTAGACCCGCAAGGATGATAGTTCAAGACCGTTGAACATGTTTTTTCAAGATGGTTGGGAGGACCTAGCAATTCACATTTTTAAAAGAGTTGGAGAAGTCACTTCTAAGATACTTGGTTAATCAAGAGAAAAATGAAACTTCATATCCCTTGGAGTTCCAGGTAATTATGGCATATAATTAAAACCCCTCAAGTATTTTTTAAGAGGGAAGTGGAAATAACACTTCCTAAACAACTTCTTACTGAGGCAAACTGAAAATCCAGTTAATATATGTTTACAAGTGAAAGGTTACAATTGCGAACCTTTCAATGGTTTAGTTTACAACCTTGAACAATGGGATTCCTATCCAATAATTATGATCATTCCTATTGATTAACTGATGAAATTAGAATTAGTCTAGGGGATTAAAAGAGATATTTTCTCTCCTTTGGCCAACCTTCTCCACATCCTCAGTTCCATAAAGAATAGGCCAACTCAACCCTGCTTTATATTTTGCTCTCAAGCAATCTTAAGTTTATTCTTGCAATCACTCCCTGCTTTCCTTAGATTCCTGTAAATTTTCAGTGGTCCAGGGCTTAAGGAGGTCACTTCTTAGGAGTAAAATAAGGTTTCTCTTTTTTACTTGCATCTTAATATTCAACGGAAAATGGTTTTGATTGGTTTTATCGGATGTATATTTTGAGTGTTAAAACCTTTCTATTTAAAGAGTTATTTTCTAGCACATTCTCCGCAAAAGCATTATTGTAAAGTGATAATCACTAAACCTGAAAAAAGAATATAGTGCTTCCTTGTCCAAGAAAGGGAAGAAATTTTTTGTGTTTAATCCTTCCTGAGAAAAGGATTGTGGAATAATCCTTGATCCAAAAGGGAGGCAACTTGAGCGCCACCACAAAAAGATACAAAGGTCTAATAGAAAATTTACGAAAAGGAGCTTCAGTAGTGAATCGATCATAAATAAAGTCAAACCAATAAAAAATTGCCTCTGTCGACTTAGTTTTAAATTTTATTTAATTTGTGTTTTAGTTGCAAATAAGTTACTAACAGCCTTTAGCTATACAATTTTTTTTAGTTCTCTCTCAAGGTCAATTGATTTTGGGTTCCAGTGTTCCACTAAGGTTAAATTTTGATTTGTTTATGATTCAACAAAAAAAACTATTTTAAGATTGCAAATTAAAACAAACTTGTCTTCCTTAAACATAGATGAACATGAGCTCATAACACAACAACGCTTACAACTAACAAAACGCAACAATACTTTCAACTTCAAAAAAATAACACAACCTTAGAAAACAATACCTTACAACATATATAAATTATGAGAAAGATACAGATGGGGCGGGAACTGTGAATAGAGAAAAAGAGGTAGAAAACCGAGACGAATTAATAGAAGAAAAAGGGGAAATGATGCTAGCTCGCAAGCTAAATAAAACCCGCAGGTTATATTCCAAAAATTAGTCACACACCCTAAAACTGCAGCAAAAACAACCCTGTTTATAGGGAAAAAAAAGGAGAAAAGAGCAATAAATGCATGTAGTTATAACACCTTCCATTCAGCCAATAAGAGCACCTCAAAATTGCAGCAAATAGGGACCGAAAGGGGATAGCCGCCATGGGGGAAATCAAAGCACCAAGGGGAGGGGGCGGACCGAGCATCAACATATCTTTTAATGAGCAGGGAAAAAACTACAGCAAGACTGAAGAGACAGCTAGCTTGCCTATATTAAATCTCCCCATGTGGAGAAATCTCATCCCCTGATGAGATAATTTCAGAACCTCCATTATATGCTGATTGAACCATATCTAATTCCTGAATTAAAGCATCATACTTCCTTTCAATCATCTTTTTTTCTTGTTTAAACTTGGCTTGAAGTAGACACTTCCTATTTTTATATCGTTCAGCACATAAATACATTTTCTCTTGTACTTTGTAAAGTTTGTTTTGAAGTGGATTAATAATCCTTGTGACGAAATCCATCTGGATGTTGGAATTTTCACTTCTGGAATAGTTAACATAGAATGCTGACTTTTAAAACCCGCAAGATCAAATTCATCTTGAGACTCCTTTACAGCATGATTTGAAACTTCGGCTTGTCGATGATTGTCCATATTTTTAACTTTTTTCTAAATAAAAAGAAACGAAGATCCACAAAAAACCAAAGCTCTGATACAAAATTGATGAAACAAAAAAAAAAAACTATTTAAGATTGCAAATTAAAACAAACTTGTCTTCCTTAAACATAGATGAACATGAGGAAGGAAAAAACTACACGGGGGACCTAAGGGACAACCGCCACGGTGGAAATTGAAGCACCAAAAGAGAGGGGAAGGAGGGGGGGGGGGAGGGAATTGAAGCATCAACACAACTTTTAATGAGCAAGGAAAAACTACAGCAAGACCAAAGGGACGGGTAGCTTGCCTACATCACTTTAAGACACCCGATTCACCTCATTTGATTGTGCATGAGCATCATTACGTTAAAATTGGATGTGTGCCCTAAAAAGAACAAACAACATTTGAAGATTTATGTTAGCTCCACCGCAATAGGAATTGAAATCTAACAAACTATCGTGCCATTGTTGATAGACACAAACTTCTCAAGGGGCTTTTGAAATGTTTATTTAGTCACGATTGAAGCTCATAACTAAAGGAAAAGTGATATCAATCTTAAAAGCCAAGTATCTCTTTCTTTTGGACATCAATATTGCATTGCCTAACTGAGCGTACAAATTTTGATAGTTTAACGAGTAGATGGAGATATTTCCAACTTAACAACCACATGTATTCAATACACTGATTATAAGGGCATCTAAAAGCTTGATAACCACATAGTAATATCCAGCATAAGTAACTGATGCCTTATTATAAACAATCCTTCACGACAAAAAAAAGTCCATAGATACACATTAATTATTTGCTAATAGTGAAATCAAATAAACCTAATTGTTGCACAATATACAACTAACAACTGAACAACAAAATTACGAGGAAGTGCGAAGCTTTGGAAGATCAAAATTATTTTAATAAAAATGGGAACAATAACGAGGCATATCATTTCTATGGAACCAATGATAGTATGAACTACCACACAACACATATATGACATGAGTTATAAGAGATGCATTCACTATGTAAAACGAAAAAAAAAAAAAACTAAGAATGAATCATCAATAGTAGTGTCATGAAATCACTAACAATACTCTGTCATAATTAATTCAAATGAAATATTGTAAGGATGTATCAATATAATAATATCATAATAAACCAATATAAGAAAAATCATTAGGAATGTATAGGAAAAGCCAACAAATGGATGAGGTCATCACCTCATAGTTGAAACCATTAGTTTCACTGATGTCTTGCCAGCCTTGACACATGAATGGACCCATTGGCCCATGCTCATCAGTGAAAATAATAACATACTAGCCACATATATTGGTAAAGGTAAAATCACAAGGAGCATCACTGCGTCATCTAATACTTAGATAGTATTTCCATATAGTAGCTATCAAGAATGCAATAATATGGAAGATTTATGTTTATAACATGATCGATAGGGCCCAATCTTTCAAAAACTTGTTTACAAAACTATATACAAACATGAGAAGCATGCCACAAACATTATACCAATACAATGATGCCACATACAATCAAATCAAGTTGTTTCATGGTAGTAGTCATAATTGTAAAAACCGGATAAGATCAGCCGGTTCAACTAAGAATCAGCCAGTCGGCCAGTTTGATCTTTCCACATAACCGGATTCGCACGACGCCAGATATCGCCCCCTCGAACCGACAGTTCGACCACTAAACAGGCAAACTGGTGCCGATTTTGAATAAACGGGCGTTTCAAAAGAAATGAATATTGAATTGTTAATTTTAGATCAAACAGTCTAAATTAAAGCTTAAAATATAAAATAAAAAACTAAAAATTTTTATTAAACAATAAAAACTAAAAAAGTTTAAAGTTAAAACCTAAGTTAACATAACATCAACTAGACAAAGACATAACAAGGTGATAATTAAATGATTCGTTTGCATAAAATCTAAAATGAAATCTTATTTTATATTTTTTACTTGTTCATAAAGGTGATTTAGATAATAGAAATGGATATGAAATAATTGGATACGATGATCTGGATGTATTTGGGATATAAGATTTTGGAGAAACAAAACTTTGGATACTCAACCTACGAGGATAGCTTTGATGATATAAATTTAGGTGATTTTGATTTTCTATGTTTGAACTTATTTGAACTATTGAACTAGAAAAGAAGACATTGTTAACTTTGTCTCTATATCATGACTGTGTCTTTTTTATGGTATCAATTAGTATAAAGTGAACAAGTATTTTTATAATTTATTGAATTTTTTATGTGAAATATATTAATGCATTTTGATTTTTTATTCTATATAAGTGCAATTATAGTAACTATTTTATCTTTATTTTATTTTTAAAGAACTTCATCTGTTGGAGAAAAAAATTATAAGATCTCATGAGAAATTTGGATTTCATCTTGCAAGTTACAACTAAAAGGAGGTCAATTGCTCAAAAAAATGAATGTTCCTCATAAAATTACTGAATTTATTTATTCTAAATGTTCTATACTTCATCTTATGATTTTGTTCAATTTTTTATTACATATATTAGAAATTTAGAATTCATCTTGCAAGTTATGACTACAAAGAGATCATTTACTCAAAAAAAAAATGAATTTATTTAATTGAACCAGACGTTTTTTTAAAATTGGCGCCCGTTCCACAATCCGACCACCGGGCCAAACAGTTTCCGACTAGTTCTTTGCGAGCCCGGGTCTGTAATGAATCCGAACTAGCCAACCGATCCGGTCTTAAAATTTATGGTTAAAATAAAAGAGAGATGACTTAGCAGAAGTTATTTAGGCGATATATTTTTAAAATTAAAATTAATTATTCATGACAAAGGTATTAGATATGTTTGTTTGTTAAATTTTTATTTCTTTAAATTAGACTCATATATGGTGGTGTGACCCATGTCAAGCAAGTGCATGTATTAGATACTACGGCATGCCTCATTATAATGAAGTGTCAATACATCATAGGTTAAAGTTAATAACAATAAGAACTCTCACAATATCTTATCCTACATTTATTCATGCTAAAATCCCTAATCACAAGGCTCAAACTAAGCAACTTAATATAGTAATCTTATGGCATGAACCAATCTTCATTCCCTAATAGAATAATAATCATTCAGGTTAGGGTTTACCTAAACCTTACGCCTTGAGAAATAAGAAATGCTAAAAAGGCCGGCGATAAAACCTACAAGGCCTCAAAGTGCCGATATCACAACCAAAAAACCCCCAGTTAACCTCAAAATCTAAAAATGGCACCTCATCTTGCTCCCCAAGTAAGGAATTGGTGAGGTGGATGGAGAAGACGGAGAAGGGAAGAGGATGAAGCTAGGGCCTTGTAGAAGTGTGCCACATATGTAGACATCAACCAGCGCACGGCTTCACGTCTTGCGATGCTCCTCCTCGCCCGCTCGCCTGGTATCTGCTCTCTCTAGCATTAGGTCACTCCCAGGACCATCCAAGCTCCTATCATCTACTTTGCTTTGTTTCGCTCACGGTTGCTCCCAAGTCCCTGTCACGCTACTTTGTCCGCGTGTCATCCACGCCATCGCTCATCTCTTGCCCTTAGTCTCTCGCCATATTCCGGTTCAAGGAAAATCGGTCTGCTAATTTGTATTATTTTGGATAAATTTATAAAAAGGAGCATATTTGAATTGTAATTTAGGCCTCATTTGAAATGGCTTAATTTTGACTTTTTCATTTCGAAACAGGCAAAATTATTTTTGGTTGTTGTTTGTTTGTGTCACCTTTGTAGAAATGTTTTTTCCTGGTGTTGACATTCTAAAAAAAAAATGATAATGGCATGAGAATTGAAAATCTAATTTACATCTAAAAATTAATTTTCATTTTTTTTGAAATGCAAGTAAGAGAATCAAAGAACTAATATAAATCTAATTTACATCTAAAAACTAATTCTCATATTTTTTTAAATGCAAGTAAAATAATCAAAGAATTAATATACATCCAAAATAAGCAGCACTACGGTCATAATTGAAGGCATCTATCAAAAAAACTACTACAACTACCAAAACTCTCAGCAAAAATTGTGAAAACAGTGAAAGAGAAAAAATATATTTGTCAGCGGCCAAAAGAAAGCCTCCTCTAAGCCAGGTCTCGGATATATTTGAGATAAGCTTTCGAAACTTTCAGAAACAAGGGGTGATTCCCCTGTTTGCCAAAATGGTCATCCAAGAGAAAATGGTCTAGAATTAGGGGATTATCGTCATTGTCCAATGACAAATATAAATCTCATCAGACCACAAAAAAAATTCAGGAGCATCAACATATGTCAGCACACAAGTAACCAGCAGAGAAATAATCCAAACATTAGGCCACATATCAGATGAAAAACCACGCCAGAAACAAGAAGCTCTGAGAGATACAGCATAGACAGCATAAAAAGGAAAGAAACATAACCACTAATAACCAATATAGAAGCATCCGAAATAAACAAGAAACCACCAACCAGAGATAGCATAACTGGTAAAGAAAATTGCACCAATAAGTAAAGTATCAGAGATTATTAACATCATTGATATGCTGCCAGTTTTTCCACCTTGAAATGAAGCTCCTTTTTAATAATGATGGCAACCATGTCAATGCTCGAAGAATAAGAGCCAAATTTTTGCACACAACCGTCACTTTGCTGATTAAAGAAATTAACATAGAAAGAAAAAGGAAGGAGAAGAACTAGAGAAAGAAGAGGAGGAAATAAAACCACTAAAAGAAAGGAGAATACGGAAGGGAAGAAATTACCTGTATTCGGCTCACCGCTGCAGTCGCGTGAGAGAGGGCCGGACCTAGGAGGTGTCTTTGCGCGCTGTCTCCGCTCGGATGGGAGGACGACGGAGGAATTAGGGCGGGCACACGGGCTTATCCGCATAACATCTATTCGGTAATAAACTTTTGAGTCTAATTTGAGTTGAGCTCGTTTATCATCTTACGAGCTCGTTTAAGAGTTGAATTCGGCTCATTTACACCCTCAGATCAGATAAACTATGAGTGTAAATGATTCGAGTCGAGTATTTGCCTTATCAAGTCTGACTCGTTTAATCTTTAATGAGCTCGAGCTCGAGTTTGAGCTCGATAAGTGGGCTCGAGCTCGACTCGTTTAGAAAGTACCAAGCTCGAGCTCGTTTGAAAAACTGTAGCTGCGGATAGATTTTTTTTTTTTATAAAATAAGCTTTCAAATGTTATAAAAAAATAATATATATATATATAATTATATTGAGTAGCTTGATAAGCTTTCGAGGAGTAGCTTGATAAGCTTTCGAGTCGAGTCGGGTTGAGCTCGAACTCGAGCTCGTTTATCATACCAGCTTGATTGTAGGCTCGAGCTCGACCTCGAAGCTCGATAAGCTCGGCTCGCGAGCTCATTAACGAGTCGAGTTCAAGCCGGCTCACGAGCCGGCTTGGCTCACTTACACACCTAAGATAAACCGAACCATTAAATGGTTATACACTTATAAGTATTCCTTCGAGATAAATTTCATCTATTTTTTATGCAATTCTAACTCGTTAAATAGATATATAACTAACTTATATCATAAATTATTCTTTATTTAACTAACTTATATAATATATTTCTGTATACATAATTAATATTTTATAATTATATAATAAAACTAATATAGCAGTCATCTTTATATAATCATCTAACAAAATTTTTTGAGTGAATTAAAAATATATTACAGTCTAAGGAGCTGTTTAGTATCGGATTTATGTTGGGATTTAAGTCAGATTTACGCTAAATCCAGCCAAACGGTTTTTGTGCACGCGTTAAATCCCAGGATTTTATAAATCCGGAATTTAGGGATTGGATTTACGGCTTAAATCCCGGATTTACTAAATCCCTCGGTTCGGTGGATTTAACGGGATTTAGCCGAAGAAGCGCGCGAAAGGGAGAAAGTTACCTTCACAGTTAGCGAGCTCCTGTTCTTGCTTCCGATCAAAATGCCGTAAATTCCAATCGGACAGGAAGGGAAAGTCGTAAGAGGAGCGAAGTCGAATAGCCAGGAAGGAGCCGAAGAAGCGACGCGTGCAATCTATACACCTCCTACAAAGCAACGAAGCCGAGCAGCAACCGCGAAAAGAGAAGATGAAAGGCAAACCTAGACGCCTTATGTTATTATTGATTAACTTAATTAATATAATTTAAATTATTAACAATTAAGTAAATTAATTAAATAACTAATTGGATAGTTAGTGCATAAATTAATTATCTAATTTAACTTAATTATATAATTAGTAATTAATATTAATATAATTAGCTTAATTAATATAACTTAAAATATATATTATTAAGTATATAATTAATATTGTAATTAAAAATTAATAAGTAATTTGTACATAACATGTTATTAAATTCATAACACATTAATTTTTATTTTTAATTATACATTTATTTTAAAATTTTATAATTATTTTCTTCACATTTAAATCTCTAATTATCATAAATCTTGAAATATGTACCAAACAGTTTCTCAGAATTTAATAGGATCTAACATTTGACATACCAAACAGTTTTCAAGATTTAACTCATTTCGGATTTACTAAATATAGATTTACAGGATTTACTAAATCCTAATAAAGTTAAATCCCACTTGTTGCCAAACAGCCCCAAAATAAATTATATCATTTACTAAATAAAAATATTATGTTCTTAACATATTTATTTTTATGATAAAAAAATTAAATTGAAGATATTATAAATTCATTTGTATAAATTTTTATTAAGTATGTATATATTTTGTTTTATTTAGAGAAAATATTAAATTATTTAGCAACTTCAAATTCTCTTACATTCAGACCTCAAAAGTATATTGTATAGCATGGAGGAGTATTATTCTTACTAAACTCCTTAAAATTACTCCAATATAGACTCCTACACTAGAGGTGCCATCAACATAAAGAGTTCACACTAGGTCTTCTTTTATAACCACCTATGCCTCAGTAATGGCTACAATAAAGTTGACCAAAACATTTGTTATTGCATGTGCATTGATAGCAATTCTTCCTATGTATGTTATTTGGAAATTGATAAGTTCTACAACCTATTTATTTGTCGTTAGAGTGGTATGGCTTCGCTAAGATTGACTTTAACGGATGGCCAGTAACAACATGAATTAAATAAGCCAAAAAAGTATGGATGAATTCACCGCAAAAGAAATGCTCAAAATCCAAGTGATTTCTTAACCCCTCATAGAATTTTACTAGTTTAGTAAATCAACCATTGTTTCTTCCTTTCTTTAAGGATGAGGATCGAGCTCACTACATCTTTATCGACTCTGGGATATAAGAATAAGTCCTCCCTAAGTTGTGGACTTTGAAGTTGAGACTGTAAAGAGAGGAGCAACTTCAACAGTTTGAAGAATATAATAAATCAATTATCATCATAATCTATAATAAATCTCCCATAAGCTATGGGATTTCATTAGATTGAAGAATATATAATAAATTCACAAATGGAGAAGCTATGGGATTTCACTAGATTGAAGAATATATAATAAAAGTTTTAGTATAAACATTTAGGAATGAGCAAGTTATAAGCTCTGCATTATCAACTTCATCTTCAGAAACACAAAAGCCTATGCGATGGAGAAGCTATGGGAATTCACAAATATAGTTCAATTGCTTCAGCTAGTGAAGCTTCATCTGAAAAAAACAGCCCCCATGGTTCCAAATGATATATCTGATTTGTTTTCCAAATGCACATAAACATTTCAATACTGATTTTTTCACACACACCATAAACATTTTAATCTATATCTATCATATCATCTTCTTCTTCCAAATGCACATAAACATTTTAATGCCCATCAACACTAACATTAGGGATTTAGGGTTACCACAATGCCACATAAACTGAACAAATCATACCAAGCATAAATGGAGAAGAAATGCAAGCATATCAATACGCTTTGGAGAATAAATGCAAGCTTAAATGCATAAAAAATTACCCAAAAAAAAATTTTTAAGAACCTGCGAGGCTGAGCTCGATGGGTCGGGTAGGATGCCAAAAGCAACGTAACTTCTTCCCCAACGTGTTCGCCGACGGCTGGGAGGTCGGGCGAGGGAGAATAAGTGAAGAAGAAGTCTCGTTCGTGAAACCTCCGTCGGGATCGTCCGAGGCTCCGAGTCTCGTTCCGTCGTTCGCGTATGCTAGGGCAAACGATACGAGCGAACAAGTAATACACTTATACCAAATTACCGATACCCAATTATCTAAGCCATTAGATCGCAGATCAAGGGCTCAAATTACAGCTTTAACGGACCGGCCGGTTATTTCAGAACCCCCTGGTTCAACGGTTCAACGGTTCAACCGGGATTTCAACCGGTTTTTACCCAGTTCTTAAAACACCCGGTTGCTCACTCTCTCCGGACCGCACGCTGGACCGGTTCGCGGTTGAACTGGTCGAACCGGCCAGTCCGGTCCGGTTCTGAAAACCTTGTTCTTCACATTTAAATGCCTAACTGCTATAAATCCTGAAATATGTTATCAAACAGTTTCTCGGGATTTAACAGGATTTAACATTTGGCATGCCAAACAGTTTTCAGGATTTAACACATTTCAGATTTACTAAATCCGGATTATAGGATTTACTAAATCCCACTAAAGTTAAATCCCACTTGTTGCCAAACAGCCCCTTAGGGTGGAGGAGCGATTACCAGCCTCATTACGCGCGTTTGATCATTTTTGGACGGCTGAGATTCGCTACAATTAAAACCGGCCGGTTCTTCTAAACCTGCCCTGTTCGGCGTTTCACCAGTTCAACCGGGTTTTTGACCGGTTTTTTAACGGTTTCGCTTACAGCCGGTTCTTTTGGCTAACCGAACCGTCCGTTAGACCGGTTCGCGGTTAAACCGGTCGAACCGGCCGGTCCGGTCCGATTTTGAAAACGTTGAGCAATTCTTCATGTGTATTTCATTTGGAACTTGCTAAGTTCTACAACCTGTTTTATTAGTCGTTAGAGTGGTATAGCTTCGCTAAGACCGACTTTAACAGATGGCAATAACAATATGAATTAAATAAGCCTAAAAGGTATGGATGAATTCACTACAAAAGAAATGATCAAAATCCATGTGAGTTCTTCATAAGCATTGAGAAGGCGTCCAAGAAGTTTATCACAAGATAAGTAATTGCAAAGTCAACTAATACCATTTGTGGCAACATATAACTATCTTTGGGATAATTTGAATTTAGATTTGTGAAATTTTGTGCACATTCTCCTTTTACCATTTGTCTATTATATCATAACCTCATTTGAAATCCATTATGGATGTCACACTTCCCTGATGAATTCAACTTATAATAGCTTTTGAACATCATTGCAGATTGGCTCAACTAATATAGTTGCAACTAGTTGAATTTTTTTGCTTAATCGGCTCGCCTTCTCGTTAATATCGAGCCTACATGATACAACAATGAAATCTATGCAATAATTCACCTCTCCTATTATTCAAAAAGCTCCAACTAAGAACTTCATGGCATCACAATATGCATAGAGGATTGTCGAAAATACAAGTAGCAGTGGTTGACTAAAGATGACATTATATGTAGTTAGTGTGTTAACTACCAGAAGTTGTCTCTAATAATAAATTATCTTTCTCCTTCTCCCCCAGAGATCAACAAAGCAATCACTCATTTTACCTCCATGCACTCCCTAGAAAATGAAAAGAGAGGACTATAAGTAGGGGTGTCAATTTCGGGTCACGGGTTGGGTTCGGGTCGAATCCGGAACTGACCCGAGTTCAAACAGGGCGACCCGAACTGGGTAGGTAAACGGGTCTGAAATGCGAACCCTGACCCGACCCGGCAGGTTGCCGGGTTGACCCGACCCGACCCGGGAAGGCTGGCTGCCTGGCGCGCTGGCATGGTTCGCAGGGGGAGTGCGCGCGCAGGGTTCGCGCAGGGCGGGCGTGGTCGCGTGGGGAGAGTGTGTAGGGCGAGCGAGGTCGCGCGGGGTGGGTGTGGTCGTGCGGGCTTTCTGGAAGGAGGCGGGCAGAGTTTCAAACAGGTTTCTCGGTTGAACCGACAACCCGTCGGGTCAACCCGAACCTGACCCATTTTTTAAACGAGTTGAATCCGAGAACCCAAACCCGACCCGTTAGGGTTGGGTCTAACCCGAAAATTCTGGGTCGGATTCGGATCAGGTTTTCGTGTCGTGTCGAATATTGACACCCCTAGCTATAAATTAGTGTTAGGTGAGAAGCACCAAGGTCCATCTTCTCATAAAAAATCTTTACAATAATGTTCACCATATGCTACCTAAAGCGATCAATATGCTACTTATTTGATAATTTATGATTAACACCATGAAGACCACCACATCATTATAGGGGTTATCATTTGCTGGCTATCAACTTCAATGAAAGTGAAGGGGGGAACACCTCGACAGTAAGTGCCCTTATGGTACTCATTGAGTTCACCTCTCCTATTCAAAGTCATTTAAGGATAGTCAGTGAGTTAGTGGGAAGCCTCTTCACCAACTCCTTCAGGGGCGGAATCAGCCTTGATTCTTAGGGGGGGGGGGGGCAATTGGCCCCCTGGGGCTAAGGTGGTTCCGCCCATGAACTCCTTTATGAATTGAAAGAGCCACCTTGGCAAAATGAACCACATATGCTAGTACTAGTTCGTTACTAGTTCGTTGTGGACTTCCTCCATAAGTGCCTTCCGCGCCATTCTTTAAGTTTATCTTCATTTTGTACTTGCCTCTCAATGAGTTCAATAGTTGAATTAACCTCTTAAAGTCTTTATGCATGAAGGATGAATTAACCTCAAATTTCTTCTGCCTAGAAATGAATTACATGAATTCAATAAGTCAATATGATTTCTACCTCATAAATGAGTTCAAAAATTGAAAGTCTCAGATTTGGCAAATTATTAGGTCCGGTCACCGGACATATTTCTAGGTCGGGACATCCAATAAAAACTTGCCATGTGGACTTTTCTTTAGGTGCGCTTTGACTACACATTGACTGTGCTTTTTTTACTGCACTTTACCTGCGCTTTTGACTGAGCTTTTTGACTCAAAGCACAGTCCATGTGGCAAATTTTTAGTGGATGTCCGGACCTAATAATTTGTCCTCAGATTTAGGCTTCGTTTGGGGCGGCTTTCTTAATGCTTTTTATTACAAAAATTCTAGTTCAAAAAATTTTTGTTCCAAATTTTGCTTTATAAAGCAGTAAAAAAAGACTTCTCAAATAAGCCTTAAGATTCGTTTGGTAAATTTTTTTTATTGTTTTGCTTTTCAGACCATAATCATAAATTTTATTTGATCTCTATTTTTTTTTTACTATATTAAACAAATTTTATATTAGAAAATTATTTTCTACAACAACTTTAAAAAATTACTTCATCAACATCAGCTTTGCAAAACAATACAAAAACCACCCCAGACGGATCCTTAATTTCTTGCTACCATTGATCATAATAAAGTAAAACATAAGTTTTAATACTGGCATTAGAAAAAGTTCACAAAAACAATAAATCATATGACTGATATATATTATATAGAAAAAAAGGGATAAACTTTAAAATAGTCCTCTAACTATTAATATATGTAAACACCTTGCTTTAATTTAGTCTTTCAATAATATAAAATTGATCCAAAATAATTTTTTTTGGGATTAAATTTGGATCAATTTTATATAATAAAAAAATTGAATTGAAATTAATTTTATATCATAATCAAACTTGGAAAATCATTTTAGATCAATTTTAAATTATTAAAGGATTAAATTAGAATTATGTTAGATTCAGAGACTAAATTAGGCGCCACATCAAATAGTCTAGAGACTTTTGAGTTTTTTTTTCTTATTCCAGACTTATTTTTTAATAAAAAATACAAAACAAACAATCAAAATAGGGCAGTTAAGAATAATAATAATAAAGTTGTGTGATAACAGGAAGAAAACTATTTTGCTACACAAAACAATAACCAAAGTCAATATTTATCATAAGATAAAATTACATTGCCATATATTTCTAATTAAGGCTTCGTTTGAGACGACTTTCTTACTACTCAAACCATTTTTTTAATATAAAAACTTATTAAACTAAAAAATTTTATACTAAAAACTACTTCAAAAAGCAATAAAAAAATTGTCCCAAAAGAAGCCCAAATTTTCATTTGGAACTGTTTTCTTATTATTTTACTTTTCAAATCACAACAACAATTTTTATTTAATCACTATTTTTTCATTATATATATATATATATATATATATATATATATATATATATATATATATATATATATATATATATATATATATATATTAGAAAACTTTTTTTATTATTAAAAAAATCACTTTCTCTATAATAATTTTATAAAATAGTAAAAAAAAATCTCAAATGAAGCTTAAATGTTCTTCCATTTTAATTAATTGAATGGTGGTTACATAAGAAACTCCCAGTACATTTCTTTTTTGGCTAGTAAATCCACCCATGCTGCTTTGAAAAAATGCACAAACAAAAAACAGGCAATTTTTAGGCTTCATTTGGGACGGCTTTTTTATTGCTTCTCAAAGCTACTTTCTAGTATAAAAATTAAAATTTTGTATAAAAAACTGCTTTAAAAAATAGTAAAAAAACCATCCCAAATGAAGCCTTAGACGATCTAAGCCATACAGGTATCAGTTACTCGTTCAAATTCACATAAGAAAAAAAAAATTACAGATTGAAATGTTCAATGTAGTTCGCTTGCTTTTGTTTCAGGAACTCAATGATACTTGGAACATCACCATGCGTAACAATACGTCCATCTTCCATATAAAAAGCACCATCTGCATACTTCAGTTCTTCTAGCCGATGTGTTACCCACAATGCAGCAACTTCTCCATTACTAGAAACACAGTTCTTAACTGCTTTGATTACTCCCAGCTGGTGCAGAATGCAAATAAAAATAAGTTTAATGATCATTTGGTTGCTTGTGAATAGAAGATATGTGCTAGAAAATACTGAAAACTTTTAGGTATTTTAAAGGTATTTGGAAAGTTAAAATTAATGTTAATTGCTAACTATATCCAACTAAGACTTTGTTTGGGACAGCTTTTTTACCACTTTTTAAAACAGCTTTTTAGTACATAAATTAAAATTTTTGTACTAGAAAGCTGTTTTAAGAAGTTGTAAAAAAGTCATCCCAAATGAAGCCTAAACGATGGAATCTAAGATATTTATGATTTTTCTAAGCATAATTTGTAACTTCAGGCAATCAAATGAAACTTGAGTATAAAAGTAAAATTACTTAAGAGGAAATTTTGAGAAAGTCTGTACAGTTTGAAATTAATATTGATGTTCAATCACATCCAATTGAATGATAATGTAACTAATTTAATTTGTAAGTTCACGCAGCCAACTGATGAGAAACTGAATATTTTCTTGTACAAGGGAAGGACCTTACAGCTAAAAACTAAGAAAAAAATGAAATGCTTAATATGACTAAAACGCATTCCAGAAAAGTTCCAAAGGCTAACTGCGTTTGTGAGGAGAAAACTAGAGATTGAATTTCAAGTTGTTTTTCTTGCTTGGAGATAAAAATAACAAAAACATTAGTAAGCATTGCATTGCATAACATCTCAATGGATGTTTCATACAAGCTTAAGGAAGGGTCATAACACAAGCTTTTTGCACATTAGACAGAAGCATCAGGTAACAGTGGAAGGATTCAGTTATCTACCTGGTCGTTAGTAGTGTATAGTTGAAGAGAAATAAATATTTCAATGATTAAGAAAAATGGCCAAGGCCAAGGAAAGGAAACACACCAAATCAATAAACAAAAAGAAAATTGATTGCTCAGACGATAGATCAAATGATTACCTGGTCATACTCATCCAAAAAAGTTGTCAACTCATCCAATAGTAGAACTTTGCATGCTTCAGCTAGAGCACCAGCAATAGCAACTCTTTGCTTCTGACCGCCACTGAGAGTCTGAATCGGCCTCTGTAAATAGCAACAAAAAATGCTAATCCATATTGTCGCCAAACGGCCGAAAGCTTCAGTTATTTTATTTCAGAAACATACTTGCGAGTATTTCAACATGCCAACAGCATCCAAAGCAACTGAGACTCTTGATTTTACTTCATCTGGTGTCAAATGAAATTTGCCAAGACCAAATGCTACATCTGCTTCTACTGTGGGCATCACAACCTACAAAATGTATTGAATTTTAATTTCCATTTTCTAGACAAAGATATCAAACAGGCAATGATGCTATACCTTATGCCATCATAACCAACAACAATAGCCTTATCTCAACTATGTGGAGTCGGCTTTATGTGAAACGAGAGTTAAATGGCAACGTAAAACCAAGAAGAAAACGGGAACAGGAGGAAGACGATGATCATATCAGATGACTCTCATTCATTATTACTTAATCAAAACATTGCTACAGTAATACGGTTTTTATAACCAAAAACTAAATGATTAAAGTGACTGCTGTAGCCGCCTAGTCAGACCACCGCGACTCACTGAGTCATGCCAGAGTGAGTGGGAAGCCATCTAGCTGAGATGATGGCAGGGATACCGAATAAGCACAGTGAGTCGCTATCAACACAGGCTAATGAAGTGTATGGTTTAACATTATGAATCATCATTTTTCATTCATTCCATATGGGGTCAAGATGTTAAACCAATTGTTTGTAGTTCTTTTTGAAAAAAACTACTATCCATGACATCTTGGGTTTACTCATTTTAATGCATAAACATTTGACATTAATTTTGTGTCCTTTATTGGACATATAAATCACTTAAAATTATCCATATCTTGTAGATGCCACTCATATATACCATTCATCGAATATAATCAACCTTTAATTTAACATTCATAACTTTGTCAAAAATTAATCTAAATATTCTCATTTTTATTCGCACTCAACTTAGTCATTAATAACTTTTTACAATCCAATACTTGTTGTATTTATAAAACAAACTAGCCTAATTGTAGTTTATCACCACAATATCTACCTATCACGTGATGCTCATGAGTCACTTCTCACTTTTACTTACCCAACCCTAACTCTAAAAGTTACATTTTCATTTCTTCCTTGGTGCTCATCAAATTATTTTTTATGATACTTGAACATTTGCCTTCTCATAATAACAAAATTCATATAAAACTTCATTCTCTGCCCCCTCTAATTTTTCATTAATTGTCTTAAAACCAAAATTGTTGCCATAATAGATCTTACTAATATGAAAATCAATTGACTATCTGAAATTGACTAATTTTTCATATTGCAATGCGCTCTCTTATAGCTTCATTGTTTGAATCCCAAGTTTCATTCCTATATAATTAACAGATGGTCATCTTTATTCTTAAATACTATTACAAAAAAATTATTCTCCAATCATTTAGCACTATTATAGTCATCAAAGTTCTATTAAAATGATTTGTTAACCACATCTTAGTAGATATCAGATCAGAACAAAAAGCTTTACCTTTAAGCATCTACTTCAAAGAGAATGTCATTTTAACTTTTTTTTAATCAATCTATAGCATACCTTATTATTTTGTGTATTATATTATTCCAAAATAATTTATTATTTAAACACTCATTGATAGTTTATGGAAGTATTCATTTTTGCATGTCTTCATCTTTAACTAAGATCTTATCATCTATGTTTTATGTGCATCTAAGTTCATAGTCTCTAGATCTATTACAACAAAAACAACAACAACATCAAGCCTTTATCCCACTAACGTGGGGTCGGCTACATGAATCCTTTTTCTTCATTGTGTCATATTAAAAGTCAAATTCTCATTTAAATCTAATAAAGAAAGATCATTTCTAATATTTTCTAACCAAGTATTTTTAGGTCTGCCTCTACCATGAATATTTTCAAGTCTCTAGATCTATTATCAATTAAAAATACATAGTACAAATTGAACCTTGAATCATTAATTGTTAACACAATTGAAACAATAGTTTCTAAAAATATTCAATGCAGGAATCCAAAGTAATATCAGATGAACCTCCAACAAGAACCATGTTAAGAACATAGGAGAAGAAACATGGCCTACCTTCACAGAATAATATGGAAGTATCTAAACTGACAAGCTCAATAAAGTACTTTAGGATCCATGGTTTAAAATTGCGTAATATGAGGCTCGCCTTTGCGCAATTCCAGTAAAAAACACCTCGATGCTTACGCCTCGAGTTTTTTTACGAGGCTTTCGCCTCAACTTGGTTGAGGCCCGCCTCGCCTCACTGGCATGAGGCTTACGCCTCAAGCTATCTATATTAAAACTTACATAAATCTTAAAGTAAATGCCCGACATTGGACTCTATAAGAGAGGAGGAAGGGGAGAGAGCAGTTCATCATAATGATGATTCAAATGAAGAACCCCTTAGTGATGACAGTGCTGATGACTTATGAGTTCTTATGTGATATTTCATTGCTATTTATTTTTAGAAATTGGAATTATATGTTAATGAAAAGAATACTGGAATTTGGGAAAGATAGAATTTTGAGTTGAACTATATTTCATGTTGTCTTATTATTAGGATATTTTGATTTCACTTCATATCTTATGCTTTTTATGTTTTATATTATTCACTCATTAGTATATAAAAAATTTGTCATTTTATGTTTACGTAATCTTTTGATAGGAAACACTTTTATTCACAAGTGTTCCTAGCCAAAATCAGTAAACTGCATCGATGATATTGCTGTCCACAGCAGGAAACAGCCCACAAACAGAGAAAAACAGGAGTTTTACACGAGAAATCTGAGAAAAAACTAAACAAAACTCTTGTATTTCACTAGTAGATGAATAAAACAACAAAGATACAATTGATCCTCAATTCGAGAGGAGGATCGATCTCTCCCAAATCTCTAGACGCCGCTAGAGCCCAAAGAAAATCTAAATCTAAGAGATCTCAAATTTCAGCCAAATTCAAGATCCCCAAAACCCTAGGAAAATCAACTATTTAATGCATACAAATCAAAAGGAAATCCCTAAACAGTCCCTACATTCAAATTTCCCTCTCAAAACCCTCAAAAACACTTTCTAAAACGCTCCCGCAAGCCGAGCGGCTCGCGCGGCCTCCACCCAGGCGGAAGATTTCCGCCGTTTCGTGTCTCGGCCGGTCCCGCGTGGACCGGCTGGACCGGTCTAACAATACTCCCCTCCCAAAAGTCCACCTTGTCCTCAAGGTGGAGATATGCCGTGTTCCGGTGGAGGTGGCCATCCTTGAGGTGACTGAAAATCCTTACTGTATTGCTGAACCAAGGGCTGCACGGATGGAGGAACATCCCCTCCCTCTTCCAATCTGATCGCATCCAGCCTGTATAGTCCCACCAGATAATCTTCCCCCACCTCTTGTACGTCCCTAACCATGGTCTTAAGTGATATGATGACTTTGGATAGCCCTGCATCTCCCCTTATGACCACCCTTCTCCCATCCACCATTAATTCCATCGTGAGTGCTCCCCAATTGTCCTTGGTTTCCCCCAAGTTTTGCAACCACTTCATCCCCAGGATGACGTCAGTGCTTCCTAACTCTAGTGGGAGAAAGTCCTCCCTTACTTGAATCCCCTGGATGGTCAACACCACTCATTTACAAATTCCTTGGCCTTTCTCCACCTTCCCTGTACCCATCATCACCCCATAACAACCGGTGTCCACCAATTTCACTCCCAGTTGGTTGACGACCTGAGTGGAAATGAAATTGTGGGTAGCCCCACTATCAATTAGCACCACTACCTCACGGTCAGCTATCTCTCCTTTCACTTTCATAGTGTGACTCAGAGTGAATCCCACTACAGAATTCAGAGAGACTTCTGCCACATCCAGGTGCAACTTTTCCTCCGCTTCAGATCTGCTCCCACCTCCCTCCTCGTCTTCCTTGTCTTCACAGACAAGGAGAACCTGAAGAGTTCGGTCCTTGCACCAATGCCCCGGCATGTACTTCCATCACATCTGAAGCACAACCCCTTTTCCCTCTTCTCCTGCATCTCCTTCTCTGTCAGCCTCTTGAAATTTTCCCCACTCCCTCCTTCTACTGGCTTCTCCAGGGTGGTCTCATTAATGTTGCTTGATGCAGGCCCCTTTGGTGCTAGAAGAGTGGTCTTCGTCCTGTAAGAGCCTCCTGAATGGTTTCCCCGATTCCCTCTTTCAGACTTCTTCTGGTCCTCCACAAACTGGGCCAACTCCATGGCCTTGCCGAGACTCCTCGGCTCCAACACTCTGACTGCTGTTCTTATCTCTGGTCTCAGCCCCTTCATGAAATTCCCTTCCAGGGCCGACTCCGAGATATGATCCAGCCTACTAGCCAGATACTCAAACCTGTCCCGGTAATCTGCCACTGTGCCTTCCTGGGTAAGGGCAAAGAATTGCTCATAGAAGTCTCCTTCCCCATCGGCTCGGAAACGCTCTAGTAAGCATTCTTTGAACTCTCGCCAACTCCAACTCCGGATGGGCTCCCGTCTGTCACGCCATTGATACCAGGCTAAGGCTTTCCCCTCCAAGCACATTCCCGCCGCTGTCAATTTCTCTTTCTCTGTCAACCCATTGACAGCAAAATATCGCTCCACCTTATAGATCCAGCCATGGCCGTCTTCCCCCTCGAAAACGGGCATCTTCAATTTCCTCACATTGGGATCTCCCCGGTATCCTCCATAGCCTCCCATTCCTCTTAGAGGAGGCGCTCCCCAATTGTCCCGATCGTCCCTCCGACGATTATACTCAAACCCCTCTTCATACTCTCCTCTCCTCCCTTCAACATCATCACCTCGACGCTGAATACCTTCAAATTCAACACCTCGACGATTCTTTCGAATTCAGCACCTCGGCGATTAGATCCCTCTCTCCTCCCACCAAAATCAGCCCACCTTCTGTCATATCCCATGCTCATCTCTTCCCTCGAAAGAGGCTCTAGAGGAGGCATGTCGTTCTCTTCCTCTAGGATCTCCACCTCCGAATTTCTCCTCCCCCGCAAGGGGTTCGGATTTCCTCTCATGCCATGGCCGTCGGTGGTCTCTCTTACTTCTGATGTCGCCGGATTGGTTTTCATCTCAAGTAGTTTCTTCATCATTTCCTCCATTGCAGTGAACTTCCCCTCCAACCTTTCATTGTTGGAGGTAAGTTGGTTTTGAAAGTTGAAGAATCGTTCCTCCAAATCGGCTTTCAATTGGCCGACTTCGCCTTCCAAGACGTCAATATTCTTTCCGGCCATCTTTCTTCCCCAACGGATCTTCAAAAAAATCACTTTCGGAAGCCAAAAGCTCGCTGAAAAATCAGGATTTCAGCCGCCTAAGGTCCCAAAAACGATGCTTTGATACCAATTTGATAGGAAACACTTAGATTCACAAGTGTTCCTAGTCAAAATCAGTAAACTGCAGTGATGATATTGCTGTCCACTGCAGGAAACAGACCACAAACAGAGAAAAACAGGAGTTTTACACGAGAAATCTGAGAAAAACCAAACAAAACCCTTGTATTTCACTAGTAGATGAATAAAACAACAAAGATACAATTGATCCTTAATTCGAGAAGAGGATCGATCTCTCCCAAATCTCTAGACATCGCTAGAGCCCAAAAAAAACATAAATCTAAGAGATCTTAAATTTCAGTCAAATTCAAGATCCCTAAAACCCTAGGAAAATCAACTATTTAATGCATACAAATCAAAAGGAAATCCCTAAACAGTCCCGACATTCAAATTTCCCTCTCAAAACCCTCAAAAACGCATCCTAAAACACTCCCACAAGCCGAGCGGCTCGCGCGGCCTCCACCCAGGCGGAAGATTTCCGCCGTTTCGTGTCTCAGCCGGTCCGATGTGGACCGGCTGGACCGGTCCGCTGGACCGGTCTAACAAACGCCTTGAGGCTTACTCCTCGCCTCACGAATGAAAAACGCCTCAATACCCGAATACGCAATTTTAAACATTATTAGCATCTATGAGTAAAACTGTAAAAGCACATTCTTTTTCACATTTCATTAAAGCTACTAGCTTAAAAGTTTGAAGTCATCTTTCAAACACCACACGATAGGGAAATATTTATGCTTGATTCAATTACCAACCGATAAGAAAATCTTTATGCTTGGTTCAAGCTGTAATATCCTTAAAAATAATTGTTCAACCCGATTTGATTGAAATGACTGCATCGTTTCTATTATTAGAATGGGAGATAAAGTCAAAAGGGTGTTTGTACCTTTAAAATTGAGAGAAATGGGGAGACGAATGGGAACCATGAGAAATAGCGAGATAGATCAAAGCATTCAATGACCGAGTGAGTTTGAGATTGAGAGAGAGAAACTGTAAGTAATTGAGTGAGGAAAATGAGAACGTTCAGTGTCTTCAGGCAGAGTCGTGCGTGAGGCCTACGGTGTAAGCATCTCGCAAGTTGTGTCAAAGAGAGGGAATAGACAAGTGACAAAAGGTTAGTGAAGATGCACGGGGAAGATTAGCTTTTTTTAATATGATAAATTCATTTATCATTTTATTATTAGAAAAAAAATAGTTTTTAAGAAGGAATTGATATTAAGATTTTAAAGGGAGAAAAGAGAAGAAGATAATTGAAAAATTTATAGTATTAAATTATATTCTTAATTAATAAAGAAAATATGAAGTTGAATTTAAATGATAATTTAATTTTAGAATTCTTTTTTAAATAGAAAATAATAATAGTAAAATTGTAAATTCATATCAAATGATAAAATAAAATAATAAGCAAAAAATTATATGTTTAAAAATAAAAATTAATTGATTATTATGTATTTATATTTTAAAAGACTAGGTTAGAAAGTATTAAAAATGAATTTTTTTATTAGATTTAAATGAGAATTTTACTCTTAATAGGACACAATAGAGAAAAAAGATTAAATGTAGCTGGCTTCCAGTAATGGGATAAAGGTTTGTTGTTGTTGTATGTCTAAAAGTAAGAATGCGTCTTGTTTAAAAATCTCACTATATTACTATAATTTTGAAATATAATGCACTCACTGAGTTATGTTAATAATCGCTCATATATTTAACAAATATACACATGCATCACAAGGAGAAATTTAAATGTGTAGAAAGAGAAAAAATATACACCAAGCTAGATTGTGACACATAGAATGCTTATTATGGTAGGACGGAAGCCTATTTTTTTCAAGAAAAAAAAAAGTTGAAGTTGTTTGGTAATTAAACAAGAATATCGATAAGACATAAGATTTTGAGTTTAATCCACCATTGGATACTTGAAAAATGTGATATAAAAAATACCAACTGATTAGCCTTCAATTATAGGCTTAAGCTTTTGAGTTAAAAATGATTTTGACCATTATACATTCATATTAGCCTAGGTCCAATTAATCAAGTCAGCATAAGAATTTGAATCAGGTCAATTCGCTGATTATGAACTAGCTTGAATAGCCTACAACATGATGCTTGTCGAGCCTTAAGTCACTCAAAGCTTTCTTGAGTCGCCCGGAGCTGAATCTCATCGAGACACCCAATAATCAGTTCTAACTAGGTCCTCAATATTGAGCTACTAACTCGTTTGAAGGACTCACATAACTTGTCAATTAGTTAAGGCTATTCTCCAATAAAAAAACAAAAATCTCTTAGATTACTCACCAACTGATTATATGTTTTTGCTAAAAATGATTGCCAAAGGTAGCCTCCCTCAATGCAAAACTCACCCAAGGTTCTAGGCTACAAATTTACTACTAGCATAATTCACTCATTATAAAGCTAACTACATCTAGTTCCATCTATGTAATTATGTTATTTAGTCAATTCTGTAATTTAACCATCAACACTCATACACATAAATAGGAGATTATTGGTTGTGTGCAGGAAAATGAAACAGTATACCATGAAACTATATCACAAAAAAGTTCTATTTAGAATCTATAAAAAATTAACTTCATAATATCTCTTTTCAGTGGATTTTCTCTCTATAACTCAGTTTAACTCACCTTTGTCTGTTAAAGGGGATATCAATTCACTTAGAGAATTGTTGAGGCCTAGTTTCTCTCTTTCCCTATGCTCTTTGGATTTGATTTATTTGTTTAGAAAAACCTTGATATTTTTCCAAGAATAAAATTGAATCAAACATCAACTTTGATGTGGTAAGTATGGAAAATTTATAATGAACCTTGGATTTATAAGCGTCTGTGCTAATGTGTCAAACATATATCAAAGATCTATGCAATCTATAGAGCCATTGATCCATATCAGCTCAAGGCACCCAAGTTGAATTGGGTTAATCAGAACTTTTACACTAGTTATTCTCGATTTTAAGAAGGGAATTCAATCTCAATCTAAAACTCACCTGAGGTTCAACAAGTGAATACTCATATTCGCCAAGGTTAAGTGAATTAAGTTATCGCGAGCTAAACTGGTTTCAACAAGTTGTTGATTGTGAACCGTCTTGAACTATATACAACTTAAAGCTCGATAAGCTAGAAGTAGCCTAAAGCCTTGAGTCAACTAGTGTTGAATTTCATTAAGTTGTCCAAGAAATAATTCTAATTCAACCCTCAATATTAACCTACTGAAGTCACATGAAAGACTCACAAAGTCTCCCATCATTCAAGGCTATTCACTCAAAGAACTCAGGAACTTGTCCATAAAATTCACAAATCAATTAGAGGTTCACACTAATAAACTACTCCATCTATCACAATATGCAAGCAACATGCTCTCTGTCTTCTTAAATAATACCTCAACCATGTACAGGGCTATGCCCTATCTTTCCACTAAAATAAATTATTACATGCTCTATTTAACTGGAAGCAAAGCAAATGTAATGAACCGAATGGGTGGCCCGTTCAACTGAATCGGCCAACCCCCCCTTTTTATAGCCGTGACTCCTACTCCTACAGGAGTCGGCTCGAAAATCGCGAAACAGAGAGAGGGGCGTACGACCGAGTGATCGTGCGAGAGAGGTAAGTTTGTTTTTTTTTTTCTCAATTTTAGCAAACTATTGTTTTAAATGATAAGAATTAATCATTCCTTTTCCTTCCTACCATTAAAGGAGTGATAATTTTGGGAAGAAATTTCTGTGGACGAGAAGAACGATTGAGAAGAAAAGAGAAGAAGGTTTGCTGAAATTCTTCCTTCATTTTTCTTATAAATTTCATCGATTTCTTCACTTAAACGCGAGTGATATTTTCACAAAGGATAACGAAGAGATTTAAAAAATTCGGGAAAGAAAGAAGAAGGATTTTGAGTTGGAATAATCATCTTTTAGTAAATGATTTTATTTTCATATGTCTTATGTTAATTTTGTAGAATAAATCCTTAAAATTTATTTTATGGCAATTTTAGAATGAAAGAAAGAAATCAAGTTGTACAAGTTGGGTTTTTCAAGGAATTCAACAAGGATAAAATTTTGAGACTAAGGTTGAGACAAGGATCGACGAACTGAAAGATCAAAGTGGGTAAATTATATTATTTTATGATTTTATTCATGTTTGCAATCTTCTACGTAATTGATTAATTTTTATATTATAAAATGTTGAAGGTATAAATATCTTATGATTTTATAGTCTTAAGAACAAATTCATCCGCTATAAAGATTTGAAAGTTAATGAAAATGAAATGTAATATTTACAGGGATATATGTAAGATATGCTATATGCAATTGTAATAATAATGATGAAAATAATAATTAAAAGGGAAAATAGAAAAGAAAAAGAGAAGCAAAAAAGTTATATATGTATGGAAATAAAACAAATATAATATAACAAGGAAAAGGTATTGAAAATCTATAAGAGTTCACCCCCTTATGATACTGGTTGGGGATGTCATACTCGTGCACGTAAAAAAGGAAAAGGTAATCAAATGAAAAAAGGTTGTACCTTTGGGTACATTGAGACGGTGCTTCTATATGAATTAAATGAGAAAAAGAAATATTAAAATTATAAAATGTTTAAAATATTTTAAAGGAAAATGATCGGATATGTATAAATTACTAAAATGAATGAAATAAAGTTAAGAAATGATTGGATGCATATTAAAGATGATAAGAGTATTGTAACTAAGAATATTCATATTAATTGTTCTAATAGTTATCAACTAAGTTTATTTCGTACACTCATTCCATTAACTAATATTTTCAGGTAAAATTTTAAATTCTTGGAATGGCTGATAGGGAAGAATATGTTTATAGAAAACGACATGCAAATGATAATATATAAAACGATTGATGAAAATGATTAGTTTTGATATTGATTGATTTATAGTTTTCTTTATTGTTAGTGGCTCATCAGTTTATTCAAAAGTTTATGTTAATATATATTTTTTTGAAATTTGAATGAAATTGTAATACCGTCCGACTTTCAGTTCCCGCATCGTTAAATCGAGTATCTAGGTCGAGTCGTGACAAAAGTGGTATCAGAGTTAGATTTAAAAATATGAATCATACTGAAACAACCATTAGGATAATTATTAAAGAAAGAAAGATTTAATATAAAATGAATTATTTTATTGATAACAAGAACCAAAATGATCCTAGAGAAGATGAGGAAGTAGAAGAAGTGGGAAGATCAGTGCCTAATGTTAATGCAGATGCACTAGCACAAATGATGAAAACTATGACTCAATTGATTCAAGACTCAAGGAATCAACCATTAGGTAGTAGTAGTGGTGGGAGAATGGTTATGGATAAGTATCTGAAATTGTTTCAGGATATGAGACCGCCTTTATTCAAGAGAGTTAAGAGACCAGTAGAAGCTTAAAACTGGTTATTAAGAATTGAAAAGATTTTATAAGGAATGATTTGTCCAAAAGAGAGAAAAGTTTCTTTAACAACCTTCGTACTTGATGGAGAAGCTGAAAGATGTTGTAGAGGTTTGTATCAAGATAAATTTGAAGGAATCCCTAGCATGCAAATTAAATGGAATAATTTTACTCAGGTATTCAGGAATTGGTTTGTACCTCCTTCTATGAGGAGGCAGATGCATGACAAGTTTATGAGATTGATACAAGGAGAAATATCAGTTATGCAGTATGAGGCTGAATTTACAACATTAGCCATATATGCTCCTCAATTAGTACATACTATGGAGGATAAATGCTATCGATTATTAGCTGGATTGAAGGATGCAATTAGACAGCCTATTGTTCCATTTGAGATTGAAGATTATTCAGTATTAGTGAAAAGGGCTAGGAGGATAAAAGCAGACCTGCAAAATACTCAAATAAGACGTGATTTTCAGAAGAGAAAAAGTGGTGAAATTATGGGATCCCCTTAGGATTCACATAATAAATCTCCTTCACAAGGTGGAAAATTTAATTGGAAGAAGACAAAGTTCAGCAGCAATGATAGTTCAAGTGTGAACAGTTGCAGCAAGTGTAGAAGACAATATAAAGGAGAATATTTATGTGGTACAAATATTAGCTTATGGTGTCATCAACTGAGTCATATAGCCAAGAACTATCCTACTTTGGGGCGAAGACCGACAGGAGAGTCAAAGATAAATACTGGATCTTAGAGGAATATTAGAAGAAAAAGAACAGGGGAATCAACTGCTTCTACTTCAGGACTAAGTCAAAGTCGACAGAATACTCTGCATAGAGTATATGCACTGACTCAGAAGGATGCTAAGGATTCACCTCAAGTAATTACAGGTGATAAAAATGAGAAGTGAATGAATACGTAGTATGAAAACATTATTAAATGAATGATATATGTTTATGTTTCTTTATGTATGTAACTTTTATAGGTATGGTAATGATGCAAGGAAAGTTTGTACATTTTTTTTGATGCAGGAGCTTCACACTCCTTCATTTTTAGAGGAATTTGTTGAATCAGTTGGGATGAAGGTTTATGAGACAAGTCTAATTTTGGAAGTTTTAATGCCAAATGGATCTATTATGAATATAAATGGTGTATGTTAAGTGACTTTCAAAATAAATGAAAGGAAATTTCAAGCAACAGTGAATGTTTTACCATTATGAGAATTTGACATGATATTAGAAATAGATTAGTTATCAAAACACTTTGTGATTATTGACTGCAATAGGAAAAATGTTAAATTTAATTTCCCGGGAGAAAGATAATTGAAATTCTATGGAGAGAGAGGAATTGCTACAATGATAATCACTTATATGAAAGCATACAAATTTATATCCAAGGGATGCCAGTGTTTTCTTGCTCAAGTTAATGATACAAATAAGAAAGTTAAAGAATTGAAAGATATACATGTAATCAAAGAATATCCAGATGTGTTTTTGTTTGATTTGTCAGGATTACCATCAGAAAGAGAAATATATTTCACTATTGAATTGATATCGGATTCAAAACCAGTGGCAAGGGCACCTTATAGAATGACAGTTAAAGTGTTACAGGAGCTGAAAAGTCAGTTACAAGAATTGCTAGATAAGGGATTTATCAGGCTAAGTTCCTCACAATGGGGAGCTCCAATATTGTTTATCAATAAGAAAGATGGAAGCTTCAGAATACACATAGATTACAGAAAACTGAATAAGCTTAATGTTAAAAATAAATATCCTTTACCCATAATAGATGATCTTTTCGATCAATTGGAAGGAGCTACAATTTTCTTTAAGATAGATTTGAGATCTAGATACCATCAATTACAGATTAAAGAGGAAGATATAGCAAAGAAATCTTTTCATAATCAGATATAGTCACTATGAGTTAATGCCTTTTGGAGTGATAAATGCATCTGCTGTATTTATGGATTTGACAAACATAGTTTTTAAGTCATTTCTGAACATATTTGTAATTGTGTTTATTGATGATATCCTGATTTATTTAAGAGATGAAGAAAGCCATTCCAGTCATCTGCAGGCAATGTTGCAAACACTTACGGAGAACCAGTTATATGCTAAATTTTTAAAGTGTGAATTTTGGTTGAATAGTGTAACTTTCTTTGGATATGTGATCAGTGATGAAGGTATTTCAGTTGATCAAAATAAAATTCAAACTATTTCAGATTGGCCACAATCAACGATAGTTACAGAGGTGAGAAGTTTTACGGGTCTTGCTGGTTATTACAGGATGTTTGTAGAGGGATTTTCTCAAATTTCAATGCCGTTATCAATATTAACTCAAAAAGCAGTAAAATTTGAATGGAGTGATCAGTGTGAAGAAGCTTTCAAGAAGTTAAAGAATTGCCTAGTGACTATCCCAATTTTGACAATTCCATCAGGTTCAGAAGGGTTTCAAATTTTCTGTGATGCTTCCTTAAGGGGACTTGGATGTGTACTGATGCAACATGGTAGAGTGGTGGCTTATGCTTCAAGGCAACTGAAAATTCATGAAAAAATAACCCCACTCATGATTTAAAATTGTCAGCTGTAATTTTTGCACTCAAAATATGGAGACATTATCTATATGGAGTTAGATGCGAAGTGTTTATAGATCATAAAAGTCTCAAATATATTTTTAATAAAAAAAAAACTTAATTTGAGACAACGAAGGTGGTTAGAGCTCATTAAGGATTATGACTTGGACATAAGTATCATCCTGGAAAGACAAATGTGGTTGCAAATGCACTTAATAGAAAAGCTCTTGAAAATGCAAATTGGCTAATCACCCAGCAGGAGCAGATAATCAAAGATATGGAAAAATTAAAGATTTCAGTGGTCAATCAGAAAGAGACTAAAGATATATTCTTAAATCAGCTAGTGATCCGATCTACTTTGAAAGATAAAGTGCTCAATGCATTACCTCAAGATGAAAAATTTTTTGTCATCATAAAGAAAGTGCAAACAAGACAGTTAGAAAACTTCGTTATAGATGGAGAAGGATTATTAAAGTATAAAGACAGGATTTGTATTCCCAATATTGGAAGCTTAAGAGAAGAGATATTACAGGAAGCTCACCTCTCAATATATGAAATTCATCCAGGCAATATAAAGATGTATCATGAAGTAAGAGGATTATTTTGGTGGCCAAGGGTAAAGAAAAATGTTGCAGAATTTGTAACAAAATGTATTCACTGTTAGATGATCAAAGAAGAACACCAAAAGTCATGTGATCAACTACAACCCTTACCTATACCTGAGTGAAAATGGGAGGACATTGCAATGGATTTTATGATTGGATTATCCAGATCAAGGCAGAGTAGAGATACAATATGGGTTGCTATTGATAAATTAACCAAGTCAGCTCATTTCTTACCAATAAAGCAGACAAATTCAGTGGAGAAGCTGACAAAATTTTATGTTGATGAAATTGTAAGATTGCATGGAATTCCAAAATCCATAGTTTCAGACAGAGATGCTCGTTTCACTTCTAAATTGTAAAAGAAAATTCAAAAAGCTATGGGCACATGACTGACTTTCAGTACAACATTTCATAATCAGACAGATGAGCAATCAGAAACGACAATTTAGACTTTGGAGCATTTATTGAGATTATGTATTTTAAATTTTGAAGGAAATTGGGAGACTCACATACCGTTGATTGAATTTGCATACAATAATAATTTTCAATCTAGTATTGTAATGACACCCTACGAGGCTCTTTATGGAAGAAAATACATAACACCCTTGTGTTGGGTAGAAACTAGTGAAAGAAAGGTAATTGAAACTGAACTGGTAGATGAGATTACTAGCAAAATCAGACTGATCAGAGACAGACTAAAGACAGTTCAAGAAAGACAACGGAAATACTATGATGCAAAGCACCGACTAGTGAAATTTGAAGTAAGAGAATTTGTTTTCCTAAAAGTCATCCCAATGAAAGGTGTGAAAAGGTTTCGAAAGACAGGCAATTTGAGCCGAAGATTCATAGGTCCCTATGAAATCATTGAAATGATTGGAAATATGACATATAGATTGGATATGCCAGGACACATGTAAGGAATTCATAATGTATTCCATATATCAGTGCTTCAGAAGTATGTCTTAGATGATTCAAAGAGAATCCAGTCTAAATTAATTGACTTGCAACCTGATTTGAAATATATTGAGGAACCTGAAAGGAAACTAGAATATGATGTGAAATAGTTGAGGAATAGAACAATTCCTTTTATGAAGATTTTGTGGAAGTATGGAACAGAAAGAGATGCCGCATGAGAGAAAGAAGTAGAAATGAAAAGTCAATATCTTTAACTCTTTAACTAAAGTATGTTTTCTTCTACTTGATTTAATTTCGAGGATGAAATTTTATAAGTAGGGGAGATTGTAATGAACCGAATGGGTGTCCGGTTCAATCGAAGCGACCAACCCCCCTTTTAATATCCGCAACTCCTACAGGAGTCAGCTTGAAATCGCGAAATAGAGAGAGAGGGGCGGACGACCGAGAGATCGTGCGAGAGAGGTAAGTTCGTTTTTTGTCTCAATTTTAGTAAATGATTCTTTTAAATGATAAGAATTAATCATTCCTTTTCCTTCCTACCATTAAAGGAGTGATAATTTTGGGAAGAAATTTATGTGGACGAGAAGAACGATCGAGAAGAAAAGAGAAGGTTTGTTGAAATTCTTCTTTTTTCTTATAAATTTCGTCGATTTCTTCACTTAAACGCGAATGATATTTTCACAAAGGATAAGGAAGATATTTGAAGAATTCGGGAAAGAAAGGAGAAATATTTTGAGTTGGAATAATCATCTTTTTGTAAGTGATTTTATTATCATGTCTTCTGTTAAATTTTGTAGAATAAATCCTTAAAATTTATTTTATGACAATTTTAGAAGGAAAGAAAGGAATTAGTGATACAAGTTGAGTTCTTCAAGGAATTCAACAAGAATAAAATTTTGAGATTGAGGTTATGACAAGGATCGACGAACTGAAAGATCAAAGTGGGTAAATTATGTTATTTTATGATTTCATTCATGTTTGTAATCTTCTAAGTAATTGATTAATTTTTGTATTATAAAATGTTGAAGGTATAAATATCTTATGATTTTATAGTCTTAAGAATAAATTCATCCGCTATAAAGGTTTGAAAGTTTATGAAAATGAAAGGTAATATTTATAAAGATACATTTAAGATATGTTATATACAATTGTAAAAATAAGGATGAAAATGAGAATTAAAAGGGAAAATATAAAAGAAAAAAGGGAAGCAAAAAGTAATATATATATATATATATATATGGAAATAAAATAGATATAATATAACAAGGAAAATGTATTGAAAACCTACAAGAGTTCACCCCCTTATGGTACTAACTGGGGACGTCGTACTCATGCACGTAAAAAGAAAAAAGGTAATGGAAATGGAAAGAAAAAATGAAAAATGTTAAACCTTTGGGTACATTGAGACGATGCTCCTATATGAATTAAATGAGGAAATAAAATATTGAAGTTTTGAAATGCTTTAAATATTTTAAAGGAAAATGATCAGATATGTATAAATTACTGAAATGAATGAAATAAAGTTAAAAAATGATTGGATGCATATTAAAGATGATAAGAGTATTGTAAAAAAAATATATTCATATTAATTATTCTAATAGTTATCCACTGAGTTTACTTCGTAAACTCATTTTATTAACTAATATTTTCAGGTAAAATTTCAAGTTCTTAGAATGACTGATAGCGATGAATATGTTTATAGAAGACGACGTGCAAATGACAATAGGTAAAACCATTGATGAAAATGATTAATTTTGACAATGATTGATTTATAGTTTTCTTTGGTTGTTAGTGGCTCCTCAATTTGTTCAAAAGTTTATGTTAATATATTTTTTTTGGAAATTGGAATGAAATTGTAATACCGTCTGACTTTCAGTTCCCGCCTCGTTAAATCAAGTATCCAGGTCGGGTCGTGACAGCAAAACTATCAGCTCGTTCCTCTTCTACTTATATTGATTATTATAACTAAAGAAAATCAACGAAATGAAAAGAAAACCTTATATGGCTTGCAATACCTTCTCTTTTCATTTCATGTTTTCATAGTTTCTCATGGTATCAGAGCTTGTAATAATTTGTTTTAGTGGAAAAGTAGGGCATAACCCTATACATGGTTGAGATATTATCTGAGAAGATAGAGAGTTGGTTGCTTGCATATTGAGATAGGTGGAGTGGTTGCTCGCATAGCGGAAGCGTGGTGAGCCCAAAACCCACATCCATCTTTGGACTAGCATCTTGACTCTTGGCACCTATGCTCATCTCACAGCCGACATCTCCAACATTCAACAACTATCACCCTCTCTTGAACAGGACTCTGTCTCCATCGGCGATGGCTCGGCCCTCTCCATCTCCAATATTGGCAACGGACTACTAAACACACTCGCACAACTATAAGCTTCTCCTCCAAAATATCTTACATGTTCCCTCTATTTCCCATAATCTTATCTTTATTTACAAACTTACAATTGACAACAATTGTTCTATCTCATTCGATCCCTACGTTTTTCTCATCAAGGATCTCCTCACTTAGCAGGTTCTTCTTCGTGACTGCAGTTCTAACGGCCTCTATCCACTCCACCACTCCAACTGCGTCTCCACTCCAACTGCTCTAACATCACAGCACAACTCACTTCATCTCTGGCATGCATGCCTTGGTCACCTGCACAATTTTTTGACCTCATACATTGCCAAAAACCTCAACATCTCATGTAGTTCCACCTCAATATTTTGCACTTCATGTAATGTGGCTAAAAGCCACAAACCATCATTCAAAAATATTACAAAAAATGTAAATCACTATAGAAAAATTATGTATTACCAGCAGATTTTCCAGCGGAAAATTGTTAATTTGGAAGTTTTCAGGCAAAAAATTTGTCACCAGTAAAATAGTGTCGAAAAAATTTTTCGTCGAAAAAAAGCTTTCAGAATAATTAAAAATAATAAGCCCACAACAGCTACTCGCCTGCCCACACTGGCCGCACGCCTACCTGCCTGTCTGCGCGGTGACGCCGGTGGGATTCAAACACAGAACATTCAAATATTTCAAGTAGTCAACTACTTGTTGTAGAGGAAAATGTATTATAAAACTTACGCTTATATATTTAAATAAAATAAAATTAAAATTTAAAATAAAATATTAAAATTAATAAATAATTAAAATAAGTTATTGAATTAACAATTAATTAAACTAAGTTACTAAATTAATAATTAATTAAAATAAATTATTAAATTAATAATTAATTAAAATAAGCTATAAAACTATTAATTAATTAAATTACAAATATATGATTTTTTTCAAAATTATTAAAATCTGCCAAAAAATTTGTTTGAAAATTAGTCGAAAATATTTCAAGTAATCCATTGGAAATCCGTCGGAAAATATTTCGTCGAAAAGCCGCCGGAAAATTCGTCGGTAACAGGCAATTTTCCTGTAGTAAATGCACCTCTACATTTAATACATAGTGATGCTGGGGACCATCCCCCATTTTATCTACACACGTTTTTAAATATTATGTTACATTCATCGACAAGTCTTCAAAATTCTGTCAGTTATATTTAATGCGCTCCAAGAAATTATTAAAATCCGCCGGAAAATCTGTTTGAAAATTAGTCGGAAATAATTCAAGTAATCCATCGAAAATTCATCAGAAAATATTCCGTCGGCAAGCCACCAGAAAATCCGTCTGTAATGGACGATTTACTTGTAGTAAATGCACCTCTACATTTAATACATAGTGATGCTTGGGGAACATCCCCCATTTTATCTACACACATTTTTAAATATTATTTTACATTCAGTGACGATTCTTTGAAATTCCGTTGGTTATATTTAATGCGCTCAAAGAAATTATTAAAATCCGCCGGAAACAAATTTACCGGAAAATCTGTTTGAAAATTAGTCGGAAATATTTCAAGTAACCCATCGGAAATCCGTTGGAACATATTCCGTCGGAAAACCGCCGGAAAATCAGTAGGTAATGAGCGATTTTCTTGTAGTAAATGCACATCTACATTTAATACATAGTGATGTTTGGGGACTATCCCCCATTTTATCTATACATGTTTTTAAATATTATGTTACATTCATCGACAATTTTTCAAAATTCTTTTGGTTACATTTAATGCGCTCAAAGGATGAAACATTCCACAAATTCTTCCACTTTCTGAACATGATAGAAAATATTCATAACACCAAAGTTAAATACCTTTGCTTAGATAATGGCGATGGATATGAATCCAATCAATTCCAACATTTCTTACTCCAGAAAGGCATCCAACACCAACCATCCCGCCCCTATCAACCAGCAGACATTCTCACTAAGGCCCTCTCTCCCACTCGGTTCCAACAAATTCGCTCCAAACTAACTCTCCAACATCTGGATACTTAGTTTGAAGGGCGGTGATAAACCACTCCACCTATCACAATATGCAAGCAGCCTTCTCTCTGTCTTCTTAGATAATACCTCAACCATGATCAGGGCTATGCTCTACCTTTCCAGCAAAACAAATTATTGCAAGATTTGCTTAACCGGAAGCAATGCAGAACTGTCGGCTCCTTCCTCTCCTTTGCTCTTCAGCCTTGACCCATTCTCCAGTAATGTCTTGGTATATTTCCACATACAATATTGGATCCAAGAACCACTAATATATTTGAACCAAGTTTGATCCTCCTTTGGTTTATCCTTCTCAACATAAATGGCCTTCTAAAGAAAATTATGCATGAAGTTCAAGTTAAAACTAATGGCATTACTCGCATAAATCTACTTTAAAACTGTTTTAAATATTTCGCAGCTCCTCTCTCTCTACTGAATATCATAACGAAGCCTACAATACTCCATGGAACAAAGGTTCTTTCAAGTAAATGCAATAAGTTCTTCGACCAAAATGAATACTCGTCATTACAATATGTTCAGACATCCTAAGAACCACTAAATGTACCCTATAGAAAATAATAAAATTCTAATTTACTTCAAAGCTCAAATAGAACAACTAAAAAGAAAAATATTCCAAATAAAAGTAAGAAATAGGAAGAAAGAAAGAAACCTGGTGATCAGGATTCTGGAACACAAAGCTTTTTGGCTTATTCACACGCAAGGTGCCTTCTGTTGGTTTAAGGAGCCCGGCTAAGACCTGTTAAATAAAAACAATAGCTAAAGAGTCTACACAGCTGCAGAAAATCTCAACTACTCTCACCATAGAAAAAGCCAATAGGTTGGTACCACTAGGCTATCAAATAAATGAATCCTACATTCTTTTTATGGGCACTACTCAGTTTCATGCCAATCTTATAAATGTTATCTTCATCATCTTTAGCTTTATACCGACCATTTGGAATCACTTATGAATCTTCAATATTCATTCATTCTTCGTAAAACTATCGTTTACAAAAATAAATAAATAATTTATACATGTTATCGTAGATCTACCCATTTTCTTTTGTAATGCTCAAACACTAAATATATTTAGCAATTTAAGTGGTGCATTTGTTACCCTTGGACATGACCAAAACTATTTTTAATTAACTTATCTTCAATGGATGTTATGCCAACAATTTCTCTAATATAAAATTCTCTAAGTTATCTTTTCAAAATTTACAAACCATTTAATATTATCATTTCTACTATGCCCAACTTAGTAAAAAACTATAGAGAAAATGATCAAAATGATCCCTTGACTTTTCATGAAGGACCAAAATGATATCTAATTATATAAAATGACCATTTTGGTCCCTCAACTCTTTAAGAAGAATCAAAATAGTCTCACAAACCAAACTAATGGATGTTGGACACTACAGGAAATTCAACTATTATCGGCGGCTATTATCCATGGTCCTATAGTCGCCGATAATACCGGCGGTTCAGCCAGCGGTTTGACATAGGAACGTTAATCACGCCGCCGCTAATTACCGGTGGTCATCTGGCAGAAACCTGACGGTTTAGCCGCCTGTAATACCTACGGTTCTGATGGCCGGTAAGCCGCCGGTGATTAACCGTCAGTTTACCGGTGGTCATTCGGCGGCAATCCGGTGGTTTGGCCGCCGGTAAAACCAGCGGTTTTGATGGCCGATATGCCGCCGGTGATTAACCGCGGTCACCGGTGTTATGACAGCCGGAAATTACCGGCCGTCTGCGCCGCCAGAAAGGTGCTGGTGATTATAACCTTCAGAAATAGACCGCTAGAAATAGTTTCCTACGCAGTTTTTACCGGCGGTTTACAACCTGCTGAAAAAACGCCGGTATTTTACTAAACTGCCGGAAATCTTAGGCTAATCGCTGGTAATGCCTGAATTTCATGTAGTGGGACTTAAAAGGTGTTAAAATTAGAGGCAGATTTGATTTTTTTTTAATTAAGCTATTTGCTAAATGTAATTTTTCAAGTACTTGTATTTTTTTCGTATCCAATAGAAACTTTTGTATATAAGCGATTGACATCTTTCAACTCAACAAAAAGGTCCTCACATATCCGACCGCCACCCGCTTAGTTGAGATCCATTGAGCAGCCACCCACCCAATCGATCGAGCAGCCCAATTTACTCTCGCTTATGCACGAAAGTTTTTAAGTTAGATATGGAAAAAATATAGTAACTTGAAAATTATATTTAATAAATAGCAAAATAAAAATAATTCCAAAACTACCACTAATTCTAACATTGTTAAGTCTAACATCCATTAGTTTGGATGGTGCAACTATCTTGATTCCTCTTTAAAGAGTTAAGGGACCAAAATGATCCCTAACTATTTTAAAGGATTGTTTTGGTCCTTCATAGACAGTTAAAAGATCATGTTGGTGCTTTTCTCATAAACTATATGTTAATACCCAACACTCAAATTTGAATATTAAAAATTACCTGTAAGACCCAAAATATTCATGTATGAAAAAAAATTAAAATTTATTTAATTATAATCTAAAACGTATACTTAAAGTTAATGTTAAATTGTTGTTAAAATTATATAAACAGTTAAGTTATTGTTTAAAATGCAGGATAAGTATTATCTTAAGTAACAGATTTAATTTAAATTAGATAATTCTTTAATTCTTGAAATAATGCTTTCAAGGGGTGTGTTGGAAGGCAGTTAGGTAGTGTGCCTCGCATCTCATCATCTTTCACGTATGAAAACAAATAAAAAGAGTGTGTTGGCTGTGTGGATAAGGGATAGAAGTAGCAGTTATGCAAGCCAACAGCCTTTTCTCTGTTTTGTTTTCACGCAAGCCAGCAGAGCGAATATTTGGGTGAAGCATTGTAGGAAATGCAGCTATAACACTCTAAAGAAGAATTGAATAGAGCAGAAAATCCTGTAGCAAGTATTTCGGCACAAGGCTCTTAGGTATTCGGCACAGTACTTGGAATTACTGTAGAATAGTTCGGTGTATTCCTTGTAGAGAAGTCGACATAGTGCCGTAGGAATTACTGTGGCATATTGGCGGCACAGTGGAATTTGTTGCATATAGAATTTGGCACGGTGATCATTGGGCAGAGCTTTTCGGCAAAGTGCTAGGAAGCGAAATTGGCATTTGGTATGAAGAAGATCCGATATGTTGTACAGAGAATGGAGAGTAAGATTCCGGCGGGTGAAACAACAGGAAATATAAGTAGAAATGAAGCCTTGGAGCAGAATTTTGTTGTAAAGGAAAATTCTGAATTCAGTAAAAGAAAAATGAAGGTTGATACGTCGTTGAAAAATTATCTTGATCGAGCACGAATCTCGAGGCAAAAATAAGTTTGGAAACTTCAAAAATTAATTCGGAGACCATCCGAACTCCGATTTCAGCAAACTTACAGTCGAACTGAGCGTCTCGGAAATACGAACCCAACGACACTAAATTCAACTCGATCCGAGTCCAAATGGGTCCGAATCATGGACCCGAAGCGCTGTTGGAAGGTTCAAACCACAATTTGAGATACCAAACGGTCTCTGATTTTAACGAGCTTATACTCAAATCGAACGGCTCGACGAGACGAATCCAACGAACCCAAGATCACCAAATTCCAAAATCACTAAGGCCTCCAAATGCCTGACAAACGGTCCATGATCAAGGGGTTCAATATCGGCCGTCCATCCAACCACTCCCCATTTACCCTTGATCTCTCACCTATTTACGGGGCATGCCACTCCAGAAAATCTATAAATAGAGCCCTCATTCTTCACAAAGAGGAGGCGAAGCAGAAGCAAGAAGAGAAGAGGAGAAGGAAGAGAAGGAAGAAGCTCCTCCTCGACCACCACCGGAGCCTCGCCGGACCACCACCGGAGCCTCGCCGGACCACCATCTCAAGGCCCGACGTTCAGGCCTGACATTCTGCTCAAGGCCCGACGTTCAAGCCTGACATCTTCATCTGAGGTCCTCACTTTCGCCAAAGGCCCTCACTTTTACCAACGGCCTTCACCTTCGCCAAAGGCCCTCACCTTTGCCAGAGGCCCTTGTCTTCGCCAGATCATTATCAAAGGCCGTGTGCTCCACCAGAACATCACATGAAGCCCAGACTTCCGCCGGACCACTACTTGAGGCTTTGAGCTCCACTAGGCCACCACCTGATGCCCACATTTCTCCCAGAATACTGCTGACTATGGTCCTGCCGACCTCCATCACAAGACAATGGTCTTTCAGATCCATGTCTCCTGCCAACAACGGTCTTTCAGACCCTGGTCTCCTGCCGACAACGATCTTTCAGACCCCGGTCTCCTGCCAACAACGGTCTTTCAGACCCTGGTCTCCTGCCAACAACGGTCTTTTAGACCCTGGTCTCCTGCCGACAACAATCTTTCAGACCCCGGTCTCCTGCCAACAAACAACGGTCTTTCTAACACAGGTCTCCTGCCGACTACGATCCACCAGTTCTCCGTCACCTACTGCGGTCACTCCGACCTCCATCATAGCACAACGGTCTTTCTGACCCCAATCTCCTGCCGACTACGGTCCTCCGACCTCCGTCGCCTATTACGGTCACTCCGACCTCTATCACAAGACAATGGTCTTTCAGATCCAGGTCTCCTGCCAATAACGGTCTTTCAGACCCTGGTCTCCTGCCGACAACGATCTTTCAGACACCGGTCTCCTGCCAACAACGATCTTTCAGACCCTGGTCTCTTGACGACTACGGTCCATTCGACCTCCGTCGCCCACTACGATCACTCCGACCTCCATCACAAGACAACGATCTTTCTGACCTCAGTCTCTTGTCGACTATGGTCCTTCCGACCTCTGTCGCCTACTATAGTCCGTCCGACCTCCATCAACAGACAACGGTCTTTCTGACCCCGGTCTCCTGCCGACTACGGTCCTTCCGACCAAACAAACATGTATATATAACTCCTACAATGTAATGCAATATATATGATGTATATTTGCTACATCAATACAAGACCTTCTCCAAAGGAAAGGCCTCATTTGTAATCGACTGCAAATACTAGTGGATTCATTCAAACTGGGCCAGGCCCCGTGGTTTTTTCCCCTTTTCAGGGGTTTTCCACGTAAAAACTCTGGTGTCTCTTGTGAATGTTTCACCCCCTCTCTTATCTGATTGTGTGCTGGATCTTCGTACAATGCTAAGACGTTAAACCATATATTTCTCTACCGCCGCGAATATTCCAGGACGCAACAGTTTGGCGCCGTCTGTGGGAAGGTGATTCCCGACTGGGGGGCAAATTTTTTGCTCCAACCTCATAAAGAAGTTCATGTCCACTTACTGACATTAGTCGTTACTCCACTAATTTCATGGGAATTAGATCCGGACTAGGGGCAACCTTGACTCCGACTATGGTCAAAAAGACCCTCCAATACTTCCAACATCAAGATGATATTTCAGAAAAATCTAAGCAAATGCAAGGATACTTTCTATCACTTATAAGTTTCATACAGTCCCCTACAAGACTCATACTCCTTGGGCAAGGTCTTGATCTCGACCTCAAAAAGGTAGTAGCGGTCTAAAGATAGACGCTTCATTATCTTTGATTCGGGATACACGCGGCATTCGCCCCCTCCCAATCAAAGCAAAATTGATCCCAGGGGGATCCGATTTGATCTCTTCCACACAGGTTAACGTCATTGAGCAAAGGCTCTGACATACAACCTCGGATAGGTCCTACATCCTTGTTGGATTCTCTCGACCTCTTCCATATAGGTTAACGTCGTCGAGCATAAGCTCCGACATACAACCTCGGAAAGGTCTTACATCCTTGGTGGATTCTCCCGACCTCTTCCACACAGGTTAACGTCGTCGAGCAAAGGCTCCGACATACAACCTCGGAAAGGTCTTACATCCTTGGTGGATTCTCTCGACCTCTTCCACACAGGTTAACGTCGTCGAGCAAATGCTCTGACATACAACCTCGGATAGGTCCTACATCTTTGGTGGATTCTTTCAACCTCTTCCATACAGGTTAACATCGTCGAGCATAGTCTCCGACATACAACCTCGGAAAGGTCTTACATCCTTGGTGGATTCTCCCGACCTCTTCCACACAGGTTAACGTCGTCGAGCAAAGGCTCCGACATACAACCTCGGAAAGGTCTTACATCCTTGGTGGATTTTCTCGGCCTCTTCCACACAGGTTAACGTCGTCGAGCAAAGGCTCCGACATACAACCTCGGAAAGGTCTTACATCCTTGGTGGATTCTCTCGGCCTCTTCCACACAGGTTAACGTCGTCAAGCAAAGGCTCCGACATACAATCTCGGAAAGGTCTTACATCCTTGGTGGATTTTCTCGGCCTCTTCCACACAGGTTAACGTCGTCGAGCAAAGGCTCCGACATACAACCTCAGAAAGGTCTTACATTCTTGGTGGATTCTCTCGATCTCTTCCATACATGTTAACGTCGTCGAGCAAAGGCTCCGACATACAACCTCGGAAAGGTCTTACATCCGTAGTGGATTCTCACGACCTTTTCCACACAGGTTAATGTCATCGAACAAATGTTCTAACATACAACCTCGGATAGGTCTTACATCCTTGGTTAACGTCGCTAGAATGCCGTCAAGGGACTTCCATTTAACTTCTCCACAAAGTTAAATTTCTACTTGATGTTGAATTTCCTACTGTCGTTGAATTTTTGCCTTGCAGGACTTTCAACGGACTAATACCCGACGTCGGACTTCTTGCTATCGTCGGACTTCTACTCTTCAGCGGACTCCTACTCGTCGTCAGACTTCTGCTCGTCGACGAATTCTCGTCGGTCTTCTACCCGACGTTGAACTTCTACCCAACGTCGGATTTCTGCTCGTCAGCAGACTTCAATTCGTCGTCAGACTCCTGCTCGTCGACGAATTTTGGTCGGTCTTCTACCCGTCGATGTACTTCTACCCGACGTCGGACTTCTCCCTGTCGTCGGACTTCTGCTCGTCAGTGGACTTCTACTCGTCGTCGGACTTCTGCCTATCGATGAACTTTCATCAGTCTTCTGCCCAAGGCCGTACTTCTGCCCGACGTCGGTCTCCTGCCCGTCATCAAACTTTTATCGGGTTTCAGCCCATTGTTAGACTTCTGTCCAACGTCAAGCTTCTTCCCGTTGCCAGAATTTTGCCTAGCATAAATTTTATCAGACTTCTGCCTGACGTAGAGCTTTCTCCCGTCGTTGGACTTCTACACAATGCCAGAATTCTCCCTGTCGTTGGACTTTCGTTGGGATTCAGCTCGACGCAGAGCTTCCTCCCATCATTGTACTTCTGCCCCTCAATGAACTTTCGTCGATCTTCTACCCGACGTCGGACTTTTCCCTGTCGTCGGACTTCTGCTCGTCGACGAATTCTCGTCGGTCTTCTACCCGACGTTGAACTTCTACCCAACGTCGGATTTCTGCTCGTCAGCGGACTTCAACTCGTCGTCAGACTCCTGCTCGTCGACGAATTTTTGTCGGTCTTCTACCCGTCGATGTACTTCTACCCGACGTCGGACTTCTCCCTGTCGTCGGACTTCTGCTCGTCAGTGGACTTCTACTCGTCGTCGGACTTCTGCCTATCGATGAACTTTCATCAGTCTTCTGCCCAAGGCCGTACTTCTGCCCGACGTCGGTCTCCTGCCTGTCATCAAACTTTTATCGGGTTTCAGCCCATTGTTAGACTTCTGTCCAACGTCAAGCTTCTTCCCGTTGCCAGAATTTTGCCTAGCATAAATTTTATCAGACTTCTGCCTGACGTAGAGCTTTCTCCCATCGTTGGACTTCTACACAATGCCAGAATTCTCCCTGTCGTTGGACTTTCGTTGGGATTCTGCTCGACGCAGAGCTTCCTCCCATCATTGTACTTCTGCCCCTCAATGAACTTTCGTCGATCTTCTACCCGACGTCGGACTTCTGCTCGTCATCGGACTTCTACTCGTCGTCGGACTTCTGCTCGTCGATGGACTTTCGTCGGTCTTCTACCCGGCGTCGGACTTCTGTGTGCCGTCAGACTACTAACCGTCGTCAAACTTATACCCGTCGACGGAATTTAGTCGGTGTTCTGCCCAACGCTGCAACTCTACCTTACATCAGACTTCTGTCTGCCGTCGTACTACTACCTATCAACGGACTACTGCCCGTCGATGGACTTTCGTCGGCCTTCTACCCGACTCAATGCTTCTACCCGACGTTGGACTTCTGCTTGCCGTCGGACTACTACTTGTCGACGGATTATTACCCGTCGATGGAGTTTCATCGGTCTTTTACCCGATTTAGTGCTTCTACTTGACGTCGGACTTCTGTCTGCCGTCGGACTACTACCTGTCGACGGACTACTGCCTGTCGAAGGACTTTCAACGGTCTTCTACCCGATTCAGTGCTTCTACCCAACATCGGACTTTTGCCCGCCGTCGGACTACTACATGTCGACGAACTACTGCCTGTAGGTGAACTTTGGTCGGACATATACCCGACACCAGACTTATGCCCGTCGTCGGACTTACGCCCGTCATCGGACTTCCAATCTCCTTCGCTAATCGACAACCGTTCTTCAAATCTACGTCGACGACTACGATCCTTACTACCTCCTTCGGCGACAACGGTCCTTGCAACTTCCTCTGCCAAATACTGTCCTTATGACCTCCTTCTCCAACTACGACTCTCCCCGACCTCCGTTGTGAACCAACTACGAATCTCTCTTGGTTGTGGGATCTCTCACAAGAAAAAAGGGTCTCTTCAACTCAGTGAGGGGCCCTAGGATTGTACAAGGGATACCGCCTGCACAAGACCAGGTGAAGGCCTCAGCTTGAGGAGGAAGAAAAAAGGGTCTCTTCAACTCAAGGAGGGACCCTGCTATTGGACAATGAATTGTCCAAAGGGCAGGGGAAAGCCTCTACTTAGAGAAGAGAAGGAGAAGAAAACTCTTTCTCGCAAAGAGGGACCCTGCTATTGGACAATAGAATTGTCCAAGGGGCAGGGGAAGGCCTCTACTGAGAGAAGAGTGGAGAAGGAGAAGGTGCAAGGATTAAGGCCTTATGAGGGGTCTATTTATAGGCTAGAGAGGAAGTTATGGGAGAGAAAAATAAAAATAAAAAACTCTCCCACTCTCCCTCTCTCCCTCTCTCTCTTTCCTAGTCCCACTCTCTCTTTCCTTTTCAAAAAAAAAAAAAAAAAGTCTGTCACTGCCGTTCAAAATATATATATATATATTTATCCAAAATATATATATATATATATATATATATATATATATATATATATATATATATATATATATATGGTGCCGATTTCTTAATTGGCTGCTAGACCAGTAAAGGTCACGCATTTTTAGGATGGTCTCACCATTCAATGAGAGAGAAAGATTTGGTAATTCCATATTTATTATATAATTCAAGTGAAGATAAGCTTTCCAAGGAGGAAGGGAGAAACTGTAATGATTTGAGAGATGAAAATTCCATCTCATGAAATCACTATTCCGCATCATTTAGAATTGAAACCAGGTCATTATTTTATAAAATACTATTCTTTTTTTTGAGAAGGCAATACCTCTCAATGGCTTCATTACGAACATCAATGGATCACTTATGCTAAGATCACTAATTTAGAAATTATTAGTGGTCTGCATTTCTCCGACAAAAATCAGATTGGAGCAATTTTGAATTATCAAGTATCTTAATTTTTTTTAAAATATTTTCGGACTCCTGGAGCTTCGACGTCCGAAAATAGGGGGGCAACTGATACGTCGTTGAAAAATTATCTTGATCGAGCACGAATCTCGAGGCAAAAATAAGTTTGGAAACTTCAAAAATTAATTCGGAGACCATCCGAACTCCGATTTCAGCAAACTTACAGTCGAACTGAGCGTCTCGGAAATACGAACCCAACGACACTAAATTCAACTCGATCCGAGTCCAAATGGGTCCGAATCATGGACCCGAAGCGCTGTTGGAAGGTTCAAATCACAATTTGAGATACCAAACGGTCTCTGATTTTAACGAGCTTATACTCAAATCGAACGGCTCGACGAGACGAATCCAACGAACCCAAGATCACCAAATTCCAAAATCACTAAGGCCTCCAAATGCCTGACGAACGGTCCATGATCAAGGGGTTCAATATCGGCCGTCCATCCAACCACTCCCCATTTACCCTTGATCTCTCACCTATTTACAGGGCATGCCACTCCAGAAATAGAGCCCTCATTCTTCACAAAGAGGAGGCGAAGCAGAAGCAAGAAGAGAAGAGGAGAAGGAAGAGAAGGAAGAAGCTCCTCCTCGACCACCACCGGAGCCTCGCCGGACCACCGCCGGAGCCTCGCCGGACCACCACCGGAACCTCGCCGGACCACCATCTCAAGGCCCGACGTTCAGGCCCGACATTCTGCTCAAGGCCCGACGTTCAAGCCTGACATCTTCATCTGAGGTCCTCACCTTCGCCAAAGGCCCTCACTTTTACCAACGGCCTTCACCTTCGCCAAAGGCCCTCACCTTTGCCATAGGCCCTTGTCTTCGCCAGATCATCATCAAAGGTCGTGTGCTCCACCAGAACATCACATGAAGCCCAGACTTCCGTCGGACCACTACTTGAGGCTTTGAGCTCCACTAGGCCACCACCTGATGCCCACATTTCTCCCAGAATACTGCTGACTATGGTCCTGCCGACCTCCATCACAAGACAATGGTCTTTCAGATCCATGTCTCCTGCCAACAACGGTCTTTCAGACCCTGGTCTCCTGCCGACAACGATCTTTCAGACCCCGGTCTCCTGCCAACAACGATCTTTCAGACCCTGGTCTCCTGCCAACAACGGTCTTTTAGACCCTCGTCTCCTGCCGACAACGATCTTTCAGACCCCGGTCTCCTGCCAACAAACAACGGTCTTTCTGACACAGGTCTCCTGCCGACTACGGTCCACCAGGTCTCCGTCGCCTACTGCGGTCACTCCGACCTCCATCATTGCACAACGGTCTTTCTGACCCCAATCTCCTGCCGACTACGGTCCTCCGACCTCCGTCGCCTATTACGGTCACTCCGACCTCTATCACAAGACAATGGTCTTTCAGATCCAGGTCTTCTGCCAATAACGGTCTTTCAGACCCTGGTCTCCTGCCGACAACGATCTTTCAGACCCCGGTCTCCTGCCAACAACGATCTTTCAGACCCTGGTCTCTTGACGACTACGGTCCATTCGACCTCCGTCGCCCACTACGATCACTCCGACCTCCATCACAAGACAACAATCTTTCTGACCTCAGTCTCTTGTCGACTATGGTCCTTCCGACCTCTGTCGCCTACTATAGTCCGTCCGACCTCCATCAACAGACAACGGTCTTTCTGACCCCGGTCTCCTGCCAACTACGGTCCTTCCGACCAAACAAACATGTATATATAACTCCTACCATGTAATGCAATATATATGATGTATATTTGCTACATCAATACAAGACCTTCTCCAAAGGAAAGGCCTCATTTGTAATCGACTGCAAATACTAGTGGATTCATTCAAACTGGGCCAGGCCCCGTGGTTTTTTCCCCTTTTCAGGGGTTTTCCACGTAAAAACTCTGGTGTCTCTTGTGAATGTTTCACCCCCTCTCTTATCTGATTGTGTGCTGGATCTTCGTACAATGCTAAGACGTTAAACCATATATTTCTCTACCGCCGCAAATATTCCAGGACGCAACAAAGGTAAAGGAGAAATTCTAATTTCAGTAAAAGAAGAATAAACAGAGAACAGAAATTTTGGGAAGAAAATTTCTGGAAGGTAATCTTGGCTGCGAGAACAAAGAACAGTGAAGGAAAAATAAGAGGGAAAGAATAGTGAAATAAGAGGTAAGCATTTTTGGTGTATTCATAGTTGTCTTTTAGATTTCTACAAAGTGATAAAAGTTCTAAGGAAATATATATCATAATTGTAATTTAGAATTCATCAGATATTTGCAGAAGGAAGGTTTTTGAGATAAATTTATGCTAAGCATAAGTTATTGTTATACTTTATTGAATAATAGATTGTGATATTTATAAGATTTGAAAGGCATTATAGGTGACATACAAGTGAGGAAGGATACGAGGTAGAGAAATTGAGTCGTCAGCTTTTGAAGAAGGTAAGTAATGTAAATTTCTAATAGAAGAGTATATATTATCATTGTAAATATATATGTTGATTTTGAATGACAATTTAGAAAGATAGTCATGAAAGTTAATGATTTTATATTATGCATGTTAACAGTCAAGTTCTCATGTATGATCAATCACTTGCATATGTCTCATTGATGTTTAAAATAAGATTTATGATGATTATTTTCATGCTTTTCTAGTTGATAATAAATTGAAAGGAGCTCAATAAATTTCATGTTGTCAACACTTCATGGTATGTAAATATTAAGAGACAAATTCTTATGGAATTTTGTTCATGGCAAGTCAAGTATGAAGTATGAATATGTGGTATACTGGATATCAATTTAAAGTAAAGTTTGGCTATAAAATGATGTATAACTTACAATTGCATGTGGGGCAAAAGGGTCTCCATATACACTGCATTGTAAGTGGGGCAAAAGGGACCCCAAAGACATGATATCTGCATAGCATGTGGGAAAAAAGGGACCCCAAAGACATGATACCTGCATAGCAAGTGGGGCAAAAGGGACCCCTTAAGAGGCAAAAGGGACCTCTATGTAATTCAATGGCGATAATGTTAGGTTTACCTGAGCTCCATTGAATATGTTTATGAATGAGTAGCCAAATCTTTTAATGAGTAAAATTGATATTCAGTATAGATGTAAGAGGAATTCCTGGGTAATGTTAAATGAAATTTTATGATGTTATCTCAAGTTGTCTAACTTTTATTTATATTTTCAATGTTTTGAATTTTATAATCATGTAAGTTTAATGATATTTAAAATTTATATAACTTATTGAGCCTTATAGCTCACCAGTGCTCTTTTTACTGACTGTTCTTACAGGAATAAGGAAAAGAAAGGATCATTGCAGATTAGTTTACAAGTTATGTTATCTTTTATGCTAATATTTAATTCTATTTGTATGTTTACATTTGAGGTATGTAGACACTTCAGTAATGTATTATTTTGGGATTATTTAGTGGTTCTGTAATTGTGTTTGATGTTATTTGGAATTATTATATGCTTCTGTAGTACATGAAATGTTATTGGATGTTTTAGATCAATTTTCAAAGAAATGAAAAGTATTAGATGATAGATGAAAAAAAAAAAGAAAAAAAAATGTTATGTTATTTGAGTGACACTCTACAATACAGTTAATGGTATTATGGGGTGTTACATTACCTGTAACAAATCTCCAAGATAATAGTAATCACTAAGCACTTCTCCAATGTAATCACTCAACCTTAAAATCCTTAATAATATACCAATAACTTCAGTCCATTGAATGATTTAAACATTTCATAACACAAAAAGAATTAAACAAGAAACAAAGTAAATCATGTGTATGGATATTTATTTTATGAAGGTTTACGCTTGTATATGTTCAAACCACCTAAATCTATTTTTAACTAACTAATTTTCAATAGATATTACTCCAACTATTTCTATAAAATAATTATTCCTTGACTTATATTTTCAAAATTTAAATTCATAATAAAATCCTTGTTTATCCAAGCCTCAACAATCAACTATTTTTTACCACCCATTACTCAAATTCTTACAACATCATTGGCAATTTGATAAAATTTACCTTTAATAATTCTCCAATATAATAATATTCCGAATAGTTATTTTTTTTAACCTTCCAGCCTTAGAACGACTTTAAAATACAACAATAACTACAGTCCATTGGAAGACTCAAACTTGTCACGGCACAATAGAAATTAAACCAGGAATGAGGTAAACAAAGCGCAGGGAGGTGCGAAAAAGACCTTTAGAAGGGTGGATTTGCCACATCCATTAAGGCCGAGAAGCATCCAGAGCTGCCCCGCGGGAACACGAAGTGAACAGTCCTTCAGAATAGGCAACGCCGCGCTGTGCTTCGACGCCACAGAGAAGCTCAGACGACGCCCCTCGATAGATATGGCTTGGGCCGTAGTATCGAGGAGCCTGTCGCCTCCAACCCCGAGTCGACATCGCCAGCTGCAAAAGAAAGAGCTCGTTGGCGATCAAGTTAGTGTGTGTGTGTGTGTGAGAGTGAGAGAGAGAGGAGCGCTGCTACTGTACTAACCTTGATGCTGCAAGCGCCCCGGCGGCTGCTGGGGAGGAGAACAGCGCCGCCGGCATCGCCAAATCGAGGAGAAATTAGCTGCGAAAGTTTGGGCGAAAGAATTGGGGGCCATTTCCTCCAATCGGAATTAAATTCGACGTAGGCGTGCAAGTCAGCCGAGCAGGCTCGTGAGACAGCTCGAGCTCTATCGGAGCTCGTGAGCTCGAGCTCTTCTAATAAACTAGTTCCAGTCTGATGAGGCTCCGCTTGCCAGCTGGCTCTTAATATAACAGCTGATAGGAATTTTTTTTACAAACAAAACTGATAGAGATTTTTTCTGTAAAAAAATTAGCTATGTTTTTCTTTTGTAAAAAAAAAAAAACTGATACGAAAGATAAATAAATAAATCAATTTCTTCTTTTCATTTATTCTTCTCCGACAGCAGGCCTTCTGGACCTCACGTACTACTTGCGAGCTTATTTTTTATACAACGAGTCGAGATCGAGCTTGGCTTTTAAGCTCGAGTTAAAGCTCGTGATTCGTCCAGCGAGTCAAATTTGAGTTAGTCATGACTCGAACTCGACTCGACTCGTTTACTCCTAATTCCATGCAGTCTCATCCATTTATATATTTAATTCATAAAATTTGCAGTTTTCAAAATATAGTACTTAATTTTTATTAACGAACTAAATTATATATTAGGAAGGAAGGATAATGAGATCTTTTGGTCTTGAAACTATAATGATTGGATGAGAAAACCATGATATAAGGATGGACCAAATGATAATAGAGAATGTGAGAATGATGATATATATTTAATGTTTTGGGTCTTATGTGTGTAAATAATAAAATTTATGTGCTAAATGTGTAAAAAAAGTAAGTTTTAGGTGTTATGTATGTAAATCCTCTAAAAAATTAACAAAAATTGGCATTATGTAATTGACCTAATTTAATATATAAATAAAACCATGTATCATTATGTAATTTACCTAAATAAAAAATTTATGAAAATCAGCTTTAAGACCACAGACTTATTTGTAGCTGAAACTGAAAATACTATTTTTGATAGCAAATGGTGAAAAATATAAATCATTAAAGTTGTATGACTGCTAAAAATTAGGTTAAAATAATATCATATTTAATTTTCAGATTTGCAAGGCCTTTACCAAAACAATCAAGTAAAGCTTTGTCGGTGTGACAACCGGTTCTCCCGGCCGGTTCAACTGAACCGGCCGGCCCACCCTTTTTATACCGCGAACAGAAGGGTCGCGGAACAGAATAGTTCGCGCGAAACAGAGAGGGGCGGGCGACGGAGCGTTCGTGCGGGAGAGCAAAGTGAGTTTCGTTTTTCTAATTTTAGCACACGATTGTTTTCAATGACAGGAAATAATGATTCCTTTTCATTCTTATCGTTATTAGAGTATTATTTTGGGAGAGATTTGAAGAACAAGAGAAATGGAAGATAAGGATTAAGGGAAAGGTTGTTGATTTACTTTCAGATTTCTCGTATAAATTTCCTCCCTTTACTTCATCCAAAGTGAATGATATGTTTCTTGAAAGATAAGGAAGGGATTGAAGCGAAGAAAAAGGAAATTTCAAGAATGAAGGATTTTGAGAGTTTGAGAAGTCTCCATTCAAAATTGTAAGTGAATTCCTTCCAATTTCAGTTTTAATTATATTTAAAATTTAAATCAAAATATTATTTTGATAGAAGTTATTGTTTGAAATTAGGGTTTTAGAAAGTGAAAGATCAAGTCATAAGTGTTGATCCCGCGAAGATTCAACAAGAAGAGAAATTGATTCAAGAGTAGATCAAGCATCGAAGACCTGAAAAGTTTAAAGTGGGTAAATTATATTATTTATGTTTTATTGATGATTTCAATTTTCTAAATAATTGATTAAAAAAATCTTATACTATTAAATATTGAAGGCAAACCTTTATGATTTTATAGTCTTAAGAAAGAATCTATATGTTATAAAGGTTTAAAAGCTTATGGAAAAAGAAAAGAAATATTTATGAAAATGCATGTTAATTATGTTATATGAAATGGAAATAATAAGGATGAAAATGAGAAAAGAAAAGAAAAAGAGAATAAAGGAAAAGGGTATTGAAAATGACAGGAGTCACCCCCTTATAGTACTGGCTGGGGACGTCGTACTCGTGCACGAAAAAGGAAAAGGAAATTTCTATGGAAATGGAAAAATGAAATCATATGGAAAAGGTAGTACCTTTGGGTACTTTGAGACGGTGCTCCTGTGCAAATCAAATGGGAAAAGAAAATACAAATGAAATATTAAAGATAACAATTACTTCAAATTAATATAAATGAAAAATATCAAGAGAAGTATAAGTTAAGGAAATGAAAGAAGTACGATTAAGAAAGGATAGAAAATATCTTAATTAATTAATTTTAATGATTAATTTATAAAAATTTCCCACTGAGTTTACTTAGTAAACTCAAACCACGAGTTTAAATGTTTCAGGTAATTCCTAAGAAAAGAAATGGCAGAAAGAGAATAATATGTTTACAGAAGACGATGAGCAAATGACAACAGATAAAATATATTTTGTGTTTTTAGTGGCTCTTTATCATGAATAATGTAGTATTATGTTTAATGAATTTTATCGTCAGACTTTTCGTACCCGCCTCGTTAGATCGAGCATCCGGGCCGGGTCGTGACAGTCGGGGTGGACATCAAAATAAATTGTTCAAAAGTTAATATTGTTAGATCCAAAATCCAAATGTATTCGTAGATGACACTCGATATTACTAACAAGCAATTTTATAAGATAAAAATTTGAGAACTTAGAGTGAGTATGAAAACTAAAAAAGAGGATAAAAAGAATCTAGAAAAAAAAAAGAAACCTAAAAAAAAGTCTAAAATTCTAATAGATCAATAATACTTCAAAAAAGATAAAAAATATTCATATTTATCATTTTTTATAGGGACCTAACTACAACAAAAATACATGAAAATGTAAGAAGTACTTCATTAGTTAGAGCCAGTCATTGGGCAAATTATTATGTCTGGTGTCCGGATTCATCCGAACACTAATCCAGATGCGCCACATCACCAAAATACACCGGGCCCCGGTGTATTTGGGTGACGTGGCGCATATGAATTGGATGTCCGGACGTCAGGTGACCGGGCGTAATAATTCGCCCAATCATGAACCGTATATGACACGTCGTCGGTTGATAAGCGCCGATGTGGCCCTCATCCTTAAATCAAAATCATCTCAGAGGCGAGTTGCATTGCAATAAGTTCTTATCCCATCTTGTTAAAAATTGAGATAGGTGACATATCATTTTAACTATATAATACATGATGAAAATTTACTTAAGAAATAAACTTTTTTTTTGTCTATTTACTTTGATATGTAAGTTGATAGAAGTTTTTTTAGATATTAATTAGGTTTTTGTTTGGGACAATTTTATTACTATTTTTATGAAGTAACTTTTTAGTACATTTTTTTTTAATTTAAAAATTTTTGTACTAAAAAATAGCTTTAAAAAACAATAATAAAATCGTACCAAATTAAGCCGTAGTCTGATCAATAGGCCTAAAGAATGACATATCTATAAAAAAATCATTGAATTATATATTTATATATAATGAATGGATAAATGATTGATGAAACATATTTAGAGAGGTATGATTATATATATTATTATTGCATATGAATGCTTTTGAATTTAAAGGTGTTAAATATAACTTATCATATAAATAACAACTAATGTCAAAATGTTAGAAACCATTTTTTTATAATTTGGAGCTATAATTTATGCAATGCAATATCACTTTAACTTGATGATACGTTATGACACCTATCACATTACATAATCACTCATACCTATTGCTATCCATATTATACGATCCAATGATTTAATAAACATCAATTGCTTATTGAATTTGAATATTCAATAAGTTATAGTACTCAAACTTTTCTCTTTTGAATACAATATAAATTATCACATCTATGTTATCAAAGTGTATCAATTTCTGTGCTTGGAATTTATAATTCTCCGCTTCATTCACGAGGGGTCAACACTCATAGCTCATGACCTCATCTTTATATTCTGTGTAGTCACCGGATGCTGTCTGGAGACGAATCAGGACGTGTCACTTCACTTTTTTGCTATGTACCACTGTGTACCGGGTGACGTGACGTATTCTGATACGCCTCCGAATGATCCGATGATCACACAGAATAATTTCCCCCGCCATCAACAAGATGGCGTGGCATCCCCCTCATATTTCAATATATTTTAGATACATGATAACAAACACAAATAATTCAATGCATTTTTATTGCATCAAGGTACATATTAAAGAACAAATTAGTGAATTGAAAATGCAACAATGCAAAAAACAAAATTCCAACCACAGCAACATTAATAAATAGCGTTGATTTCCAAAGAATTCTTGGAACTTTTCCAACAGTTCGTACCTAGCAGTTCAGGACATCTGCTAATACCTCCATGATGCACAAATAAATTCGACCAAACATTCTAAGTAGGTTAGCAAACCAGCATGTCAAGCTAGCCCGATGTTTGAGTCATCGGCTACAAGAATACATTTTTTTTAAATTGGGAACGGGGTATTCACTCGTTGCCACCCTCGAAAAGGTACTTGGCGGCGTGACTAATCCTCGTCTGACCTAGAAAAGGCACCCACCCCAGAAACATCCGGACCCACACTTGATTGGGCCCCACATAAGAGGCGCTGCCGCTTGAGGGGAATAAAGCACAGATTGGAAGGTTCCCAACCGTACTCGCCTACCAACCAAACTAAGCATAGATGGGTAGAATACATTTAATAACAAAGATCCTGCAAAGTATGGCACTATAATAAAATAGCAAAACATGCACTGTAACCGTTAGGGAGCATAAACCGAGGGAGATCAATCAAATGAACAAGCCCTTGAGTGAGAGCTAACCACTTGGGTGTTTCTACATCAACATTGTAACTACCTAATCAACAACTAAAGCAAACCTCCCGTGTGCCTTAATAAAAGCCCCTCTCACGCAAAAGCTCTTCACATTAGACATGACTTCTCTTCAATCAGAAGTTTTTTACATCAAGTTTTATGAACAAAGAGTCCATTGAACCTTTAGAATTGTCGTGGGAGTCCACCATCTTTGAAAACTTGACGCATAGCCCAGAAAGATAATTTAACAACTAAAGCTATTTCAAGCTTAAAACAAAACAAAGAATGAGGAAGATAAATAAAAGGTACTTCCTATCTGCTTTACCCATTTCTGCAACAACTACGAATATAATTCTTATACAGCATACAAGAAAGTCAGAGCTGGAAAAAGACAGATCATTGATCCTTGAACGCCAGGAACGTTTTTCAAAGGTAAAAAAGAAAAAAAATCATGACAAATTAACTAGGAGCAGGCTGCAACTAGCTATAAACCTGAGGGAGAGGAAAAAGGAATTTTTCGCAGAGATGTACCTTCCTGGGGTCCTTGTTGCTTGCTAGATAGGCGGCGTTTGTAGCGCTTGAGCACAGATGCTAAGTTCTCCTTTCCTTTTGGAAAGGCAACGTCGCCAGCAGCTGTGCCTGTACGACCTTTGCGATTGGATACGGCAGATTCTACCTCCTTGATGAGGTCAAGGACCATAGATGCACTAGTTAATGATTTTTGGCTGTCTTTTTCCCTGGCAAATGGAACGCCATTCGTTGAGGAAGAACTGAAGTTTGTAAGGGATTTTATAGATATATCAAGACAAGTACAGCTCCGGAGAGAGAATCGTCGTTTGGAAAATGCAGGCTCAATTATTCCCTGTGCAGCATATGGACAAATTTAGTCGACTGGTTTGCTGGAGAAATACAAAATCAACTTAAAGAACCACAGAAACCGGCCAAACATCTTATTAGTTGCGCATATATGGGCAAGTGCATGCCTGGGTGCACACCCTACTTAAGGTTTGTTTTTGGTTCCGCTTATTTCAAATTAACTTTTTGAGAGAAAAAAGTTATGATTTACATAAAAATATATGCTTAAAAATCATCATTTTGCATGTACACCTTTCCTAGAACATTATGAGCATACTATCGGCTTATGGAGCAACTTGTATTTCTGTATGATGAGTATGATTAGTTTATATAACATTGGAAAGCACAATATCAAGATAATTGTATCAAGCAAATCCTTGTCTACTCTCTTTTCCTTGTGCGGGAATTTTGTGAGCTTGTTTATTTGGTTCTCATGCTAAATATAGAGAAAAACCAGTCATAAAAGGTAACCAGAATGAACACTGGAGCATATGCATACAAAATTGCAGTGCACAAACATGAATGCTTCCCACTGTAATCATTACTTGTTAAAGAATGAATGTTTTACTATGATTTGGCCCAATAGATAATGCCAACTAATATTGTTCGCTCAAGAAAAATGGTGCGTAGGCATGAATCCCGCTTTGCAGCCATAAGATTTCATCCTTCTTAAGGCAGATTGTAGTTAACCAGATTTCTTCTGAGTGTGGTATCAGGGTTTATTTAGATCTGAGTCCTTACTTATTATGAGTGCAAGCCCTCATAGTTAATTATCTCTCCTATCGCGTAGAAGAGAACTCTCGATTAAGGATGAACAATTTTAGGTGTTTTAGTCTCAGTTTGTGGGGAAATGGAGATAAATCTGATTAAGATCTCATTGTTCCGTTGTCCCAGGTATACCGTAAGTTTTAGTTTACCAACACTAGAGATCATTGATCATAGTGTCCAAGGAATCTGATAAGCAGTCATGGGTTGACTCTTCTCAAAGATCCCGGGTAAAATGAAGTGGATAGATGTAGATTTGGTTTAGATTGGGGCTTACAGCTCCGCTTGGGAGTTGCCCGTAGATTTAGGTAGGTCTTATATCTTCACTTGTAAGTAACCCGATTGTTTGAGAAGTGGGTCTTATTGCTTTCATTAAAAGTAGCCCGTAGGTTTATTCAAGAAATGGATCTTACAACTTTCATTAAAAGTAGCCTGGGGGTTTAAGAGGTTAGGTCTTATTGCTTTCATTGAAAGTAGCCCGATTGTACTTAAGAATGGGTCTTACTGCTTCTATTAGAGGTAGCCCGGGGTTTCAATTTTGGACAGGACTTGCGGCTCTGTTTATGAGTTGCCTGGTTATTTGGTTGAAGGTTGAGGATGACTAATGTTTGTATTTCTTCTATTCTTTATTTGTGGCAAGTTTGGCTTTGTGATTTGTTTGTTTGGTATTGTAACCATTGATATTTTCTACAATATAGAAAGAATTTCAAGTATAAGTTTGCCAAATAGCAGGTTTACAACTTCCCTTGAAAGATGTCAAGCTATTTTGGTAGGTCTTATGGCTTCTGCATTTAGAAGTAGCATGAAGGTGGGATTTAGGGTTAGGTTAATTTTACCTAGAGATTTCCCCTAACAAATAAACTAAAGTCGAACTTACGACATCTATTAGAAGTTGTCGGGTGAACTTAGGTTAGCGAGGCATTAGTAGTAGATATGTAGTTTTACACACTTCACTGCCTCGTCACCAGCACTAGTGTCTTGTTTACAGCAGTAACGTCTTTTATGTTAACACTTGATTAGTGATATACACTGTAGTTTTACCTTTAGCAGTAGCATTTGACTCACAGTACTAGCCCTTCTTATTAGTTTTGTTTCAGTGTAGCTTTGCCTACAATATTAGTTTTGTCTCTTTTCCAACACTAGCTTCTCTTTTTCCAGTACCAATTTGGTTTACCACCCAACACTGACTTTTGTTTACTTATTTGCAGGTGTTCGTGACTAGCAGTTGTATGAGCTGAAGTTTGCAGCTGCATGATTTGTCAGAAGCTTTGAATAGTTTTGCTTAGGTTTACTAGAAGTTTTGGAGCTTTGTTGGTTTTGTTTTTTAGTGTTTTAGTTTTAGGAGCTTGGGTTTTAGTTGGTCTACATTGTACTTAGATTTATATAGTGCAAACACTTATTTTCTGCGCTTTTATTCTTTAATTAAAAATACATAACTTCACCAAAGTGGCTCTCCCCTCATAGTTCATATTGCATTTTTAAATCATTTTAATTATAATTAGTTTAAGGTTTAACTTTTAATTTCAAATTAACTGCTCAACTTGTTAATTAAGATTTTAAATTTTAAATATATTTTAAAATTACTCAATTAATTAAATTAAAATTTTAATTTTATTAACTATGTTTTGTTTTGAAATTAATTGAATTTTAAATTTATTGCTTAATTAATTAAATTTAATTAAAGATTTAAATTTATTAATTGGTTTATTATTCAAATATTAATTAAAATATTTAGTATAAAATTAATTAGTTTAATTAATTATTTTTTAATTTTATTTTAATTAGTAAATGAAATTAAATTTTAAATTAATTATTCAATTAGATTTTAAATCAGGTTAGTTAATTTAAAGTTTAAATTAGAAGTTTTAATTGATTATTAAATTAAAATTTTAAATTGAATTTAAATTGATTAATTAATTAAATTTTTAGTTTAATTGAATTTTTTAATTAATTAATTAAACTTTTAATTAATTAGCTTAATTAATTAGAGTCTCGGATTGTAGGATTTGCTGGCCTCCGGGGGCAATTTCGACAGCCTCGTGGTGTCGAGGAGGGCATTTGCCCTTTTGCTCGCCCAACTTGATTAAATTGATGGCAGAGAGCTTCCAGGTGATTATCAGCCCCAATATTGGTGTTCAGCTCTTCCAATGAGGAGTGTTGATATAGTTTGTTATTCAAATTTATTTATTTATTTATTTTTTGAAATTTTGGCAACCTTTTGGTGCCCCCTCCCAATGAGGGAAAGTTAGGGAGGACACTTGGTCTTTTAGGTTCACTCGATTGGATAAAAATTGATGACTTAGGGCTTCGAGGAAAATATCAACCCTGAATATTAGTCTTCGACTCCTAAATTTGGTGATTGCCGCATTTTATTATCATTATTAATAATAATAATTCATATAAATTCTTTTGGGGCTTAAAAATTATAGGAAAATATTTATAAAATAAATTATTTTATTTAAAAAATATTGGTGAAATCAATTTGCAAAACGGACACTTGACGGTCACAAAATCTTACTTGTACTGACAAATGTCAATTTCTTAAGGATTTTCAATGGCACCCAAAAATTACGAAAAAAAATCAATTAAGTAAAATACTACAATTTATAATTTGGAGCTATAATGACTCCAGAAAAAAATATTTACTTGGGCCAAGATACGTGTTATTACATCCCTAGTGTTGAAGAACATAGAGCAGAGTGCTGCAACGATATAGATATGGTGCTACAGCAGTGCAAGACAAAGACTTGTGCACCGCAGTGTCCCAAACTAGTGTCAGAGAGCTGCGAGACGGACTGGATGATTTTCTTTCTCCTTTCTCTGAGGGGTTGCATCCCTTGGGGTTATTTTAGTTGGCTTTCTCTTGTATTTTGAGTGTGTAGACATTGAGAATGATACATGTGAGAAGAGAAGCAAGGAGAGAGCGAGAGAGAAGAGAGATTTGTATTTATTTCTCTCAATTTCATAATAGATTTCTTGGTGTGGTATGATTTGAATTTTTCCATGTTAAATCTTGGCATCTTTTATTTTTTGCTGCTTTTACTTTCTTGTTTGTTTCGTCATTGCGGTGTCTACTCATCATCATCCTCAACATACATAGGGGTTTGTATAGTACGGCAACCAATGATTGATTCAATCAGAGTTGACGGATGTGCTCTTCACTGATGATTTGCAAATATGTTAAGATCGTACCGTACGATCATAATCGTATATTATGATGTGTAATTTTTTTGTGTGATAATCAAAGAAGATACGCTGAGCAAATTTCATAAACAAGCACACATACAACAAACCATAAAAAAATCAACTATAAACAATTAACAAAAAGAAAAAAAATAATATAAGCAAACAAACACACAATAATTACTTCTATATTCTTACATCATGATCCTTTAAATACTGATATCAATAACACCTATTCTAGTTATAAGTGTACTGAAAGTCTCATAGCTAAGAAGTTTTGATGTAGACGAGGGAGGGGGAGTCAAAACATCTTGGGTTGTAACTCATTAATATCTAGTAGAGAGCCTTTTCAACTCATAAACCTAAAATAAATTAAGGTTCATTCCCCCATTTGATGTTCATTTGGTTTCTCCACCTAGCTCCCCCATCCCGTGGCTGATTCCTCCCCTTTTAATTGCCTATTCCAGTCCCCTAGCTGTTGTCCCGATTCCTCTGGTTACTGGTTCCGTTTCCTGCGCTGCCCCTTCGGTTCCTCCCCTGGCTACTTGTCCCGTGGCTGCTCTGCCCCTTCAGTTCCTCCCCTTGCTGCTTGTCCCATGGTTGTTTTTACCAGTTTTCTGTGTGGCCTTTTCAAGTGCTATTCTGGCTCCCTTTGGCTGCTATTTCGGTTCCCCCTTGGCTGTATTTTTGGGTTTTTTATGTGGCTGTTTGGGTGCTATTTTGGACTGATTTTTGGCCTTCCATATTCTCTTGTTTTATGGGTTTAATTGAAGGGTATTTTGGGATGTTTGGCTGCCCCTTTTCCCCTATAAATATAAAGTGTTTTGTAATAGAAAAAGTGTGTTATGATGCAATTTTTTGAGCAAAAAACCTAACAGTTTTTCTTCTTTCTTGAAAAAGCTTAAGAGCTTGTTCAACTTCTCTTTGTCTTCCTCTAGGAAAGCTTGCGAGCTTGTCCTCTCCTTCGTCTCGACTTCTTATCTCTTTATTCTCTCCACATGTGACCACCCCACCTATATCTTTCTTCTCGACGAATGACAAACATCTTTAGGTGTCGTTTCTATTTCATAAATTTGTAATGTAATGTTATGTTGTATGTGTCTTTCTATTATAAAAGTGAAGTTATTTTTTGTTGTATTTTGTGGCATTTTGAAAGGCGTTCTAGTTTGTGTATTTTCTTATGTATTTAGGAAATGTTTCTTTTGCTTGCAAAAATTTGGAGCTTTTCCAATTTTTTTTTGCTTGCATCAGGTTTTATAAAAATATTTGTCAGTTGATTTTCAGTAGCTACATGATATGGTTCTATGTCTCCCTTGGCTACATGATCTCTAATAAAATAATATCTAACGTCTATATACTTTGTGTGAAAATGTTGAATTGAGTTTTTGCAAATGCAGATGCACTAGTGTTATCACACATGAATTGTATGGAGCCTACATAAAGTCCAAGATCAAGGATTTGTTACTTTAGCCATAAGACTTGTGCAACACAACTTCCTACAACTATGTATTCCGCCTCAACGGTGGATAAGACAAGTGAATTTTATTTCCTACTAGATCAGGAAACTAATGATTGAAACTCATTAATGTCTAGTAGAGAGCCTTTTCAACTCATAAACCTGAAATAAATTAAGGTTCATACCCCCATTTGATGTCCCTTTGGTTTCCCCACCTAGCTCTCCCATCTCGTGGCTGATTCCTCCCCTTTTAATTGCCTATTCTAGTCCCCTAGCTGCTGTCCCGATTCCTCTGGTTGCTGGTTCCGTTTCCTGTGCTACCCCTTCGGTTCTTCCCCTGGCTGCTTGTCCCGTGGCTGCTCTACCCCTTCGGTTCCTCCCCTTGCTGCTTGTCCCGTGGTTGTTTTTCCCAGTTTTCTCAGTGGCATTTTCGGGTGATGTTTGGCTCCCTTTGGCTGCTATTTCGGTTCCCCCTTGGCTGCCTTTTTGGGTTTTTTATGTGGCTGTTTTGGGTGTTGTTTGTTTTGGACTGATTTTTGGCCTTCCATATTTTTTTTTGTTTTATGGGTTTAATTGAAGGGTATTTTGGGATTTTTGGCTGCCCCTTTTCCCTATAATAAATATAAAGTGTTTTGTAATAAAAAAAAAGTGTGTTATGATGCAATTTTTGGAGCAAAAAAACTAACGGTTTTTCTTCTTTCTTGAAAAAGCTTGAGAGCTTGTTCCCACTTTTCTTCGTCTTCCTCTAGGAAAGCTTGCGAGCTTGTCCTCTCCTTCGTCTCGACTTCTTTATCTCTTTCTTCTCTCCACATGTGACCACCCCACCTATATCTTTCTTCTCGATGAATGACAAACATCTTTAGGTGTCGTTTCTATTTCATAAATTTGTAATGTAATGTTATGTTGTATGTGTCTTTTTATTATAAAAGTGAAGTTGTTTTTTGTTGTATTTTATGGCATTTTGGAAGGTGTTCTAGTTTATGTGTATTTTCTTATGTATTTAGGAAGTGTTTATTTTGCTTGCAAAAATTTGGAGCTTTTCCAATTTTTTTGCTTGCATCAGGTTTTATAAAAATATTTGTCAGTTGATTTTCAGTAGCTATATGATTCAGTTCTATGTCTCCCTTGGCTACATGATCTCTAATAAAATAATATCTAATGTCTATATACTTTGTGTGAAAATGTTGAATTGAGTTTTTGAAAATGGAGATGCACTAGTGTTCTCACACATGAATTGTATGGAGCCTACATAAAGTCCAAGATCAAGGATTTGTTACTTTAGCCATAAGACTTGAGCAACACAACTTCCTACAACTATGTATTCTGCCTCAACGGTGGATAAGGCAAGTGAATTTTATTTCCTACTAGATCAGGAAACTAATGATTGTCCTATAAATTGGCAAGTGCAAGAAGTGCTTTTTCTATCTATTCTACATTCTACAAAGTCTGAATCTAAATACCCTATTATTTCAAATAAAGAGTGTGTCTAGGATAACATACACCTAAATTTTGGATGCTCATAAGGTATCTAAGAATTCTCTTAACTGTAGTCATATGTGATTCTTTGGGATCGGCTTAGAATCTAACACATAGACAAATATTAAATATTATATCTAGTCTGCAAGCAGTCAAATACAAAAGTAATCCTATTATCTCCCCATAATTTTTTTGATCAACTGATTTTCCATCCACATCCTAATCTAATTGAATGGTTGAGCTTATTAGTGTATTTATTACTTTAAGACCTTTCATATCATATTTCTTTAGAATTTCCTTAATATACTTTACTCTGACTGAGAAAAGTATCATCTTCCATTTACTTTACACTAAATCTAAGAGAAAATAAATTAACTCTCCCATCATACACATTTCAAACTCTCTACTTATAGTTTCAGAAAATTCATTGCAAATGTTTTTATTTGTAGATATAAAAAATATATCATCGACATATATTTGAACAATGAGTAAATCATCTCCAACTTAAGAAATAGGGTGGTATCTACACTACCCTGAACAAATGACCTATCTAGGAGAAATGCACTAAGTCTTGCATATCATGCTCTAGGTGCTTGCTTCAACCCATATAAAGCCTTCTTTAGTTTATATACATGGTTGAGAAAAGAGGAGTTTTTGCGGTTGCTCTACATATATATCTTCCTTATTAACCCCATTTAGAAAGATACTTTCAACATTCATCTAATATAACTTGAAGCCTCTCAAGCATGAAAAAGCTCTAGAACTATAATGATTTCTAGTCTAACTACAGGGACAAATATATCCTCAAAAAATCAATGCATTCAATTTGATTGCACCCCTTAGCCACAAATCTAGCCTTATTCTTAATTATTGCTCTAGAATCATTCATCTTATTCTTGAATATCTACTTGGCACCTACTACACTCTGGTCCTTAGGCTTACTAATCAACTCTCACACATCATCCCTAACAAATTGGTTTTAACTCTTCTTGTATAACTAGGATCTAAAATTCATCAGATAAGGCCTGATTTATATTTGTGGGTTCTATCATAGAGATAAAAGCAGAATGACTAACCTCCTTAAGTTTATGCTTGGTCTTAACTGCTACAAAAGGATCTCTTAAGACGAGCTCCCTAGGATGACTAGATGAGTATTTTCATTCTCTAGGCAATGACTCATGAGATTCTTCTCTATCTCCTAGGTCAATAGACTATTCTCCTTAGATAATCTCTACCTCTCCATCTTCTTCTAACCTAGGCTCATCAAATTTATTAGATTGATCAAAACCATATGGGGGAACTCCTCTACAACTAAGGTCCTCTCATTAAAGATCCTATAAGCTTTACCTACAAAGGAATAACCTAAGAAGATTTTCGCAATATCTGAAAATAAAAAAAGAAACAAAAATATTTTTCTGTTCATTTTTATAAAATAAAAAATATAAATTTTATTTGGTTCATTGATATTTACTTTCTCGTGTTTTTGTTTCACATCATTCATAAAAAGAAAAATATCACCAATTCACCCCCCCCCCCCAATCTTGGTGGGCCTAGGATAGTTCAACAAGGTTTAACAGTCTATTTCAACAGTTATTTGAACTTCTATTTATTAAATTAGATAATGTGCAAGCAAATCTCTCGCAACAATAATAAATGGTCAATGACAGATGCCTCCAAGAAAAACACTTTTTGGTCTGAATCTACTCCTGGAATTTGACATGCTTAAAAAAAAACTCTTAAAATACTCTGTGTTTCTCCCTCATTTTGACAAAATCCTATAAAGATGAAAAGAGACTTTGATAATTTTTCGTTTTTCAATAAATTGTTCAATAAAAAATCTAACAAGATGGGTGAAGTTGTGGATACTGGATAGTATTTCTAGAGAGCGAGTAGCCAAGTGCAAACTTGATGCTTAAGAGTTGCAGGAAACACCTGACAAAAAAGTGCAAGAAAAGCTCGAGGGATATGCATGATGGTCTAATAATGACCAATATGTTAATAGGGATCAAAGGATCCATCATATGGATCAATAGTGAGTTGTTTGAATCCCATTGGAATAGGATATATGATCAATAGTGAGTTGTTTGAATCCCATTAGAATAGGATGCTGAAGAATTTTATTTGTTAAGAGTGATGAGAAGTAAACTTATTAGTTATTATATACCCTCAAAGGGAATTCCTCCTGAATAAGACATCATAGTATATCTCTTATAACGTCATCAGTCATTAATAAAATGATGTTGATAATAATCATTCATAACTTGCAAAGGCTTATGGGTTCACCGAACAATATGGGGTGGATGTGTTGAACAAACTGTATTAGAGAATACTTAATGAGCTTGTAGGGAAGGAGGTGCTCCTTGATTGACGTTTTCTTTAAATTGTTGTTGGTTTTATGAAAGGAGAACACCATCATATTGTGATGTGCCATTTATTGTCCAGCTTCCTCAAAAAATTGTAAGATTTGACTTTGAAGTTCCTTCATCCTACGTGTATGATTCTCTAAAATGAGGCTTTGGGGGGGGGGGCGTTACCACCAATATGTTATTGTTTTTGATGAAGAGATTGATTATCAACCATCAAAGAAGTTTGTTGTGAATATTCTCACAAATGACATTAAACTGTTACATGCTAGAAAATTTGAGTTGATAGAATGTGTTTTACATCCCATTATTGTAGAAAAATTCAGCATGCACATATAAAAGTATTAAATCATAAATTTTTAACATGAAAAACCCATAATGGTAAAATACCACGAGGTTTGACCCAGATGAAAAATCCACTATATATTAGAGGATACAAGAATCATTCCTTCCTCACAGTTGAACAAGAAGAGGGCTATATAAGAATAAGATGTTTGATTTGTCTTATAGGGTTTAATAGAAATCAAGTGACTATAGATGAACAATTAACTCCCAACAGCAGAGCTTGGTTTCTCTAATAGGGATTATAGAAAATAAGCGTCCACAGGCGGACAACTATACCCAACAACAAGATTAAATCTTATCAAAATTCTAGAGATGGTGACGAAAACTGATGGTATGGTGATCGTCAGCGGCAATAGTGGTTGTTGGCGATAATAGCTGGTGGTGGTCATCAGGGGTGATGGCTGAAAAATGCAAGAGAACTCTCTCTAGTTCTTTCTCTTTCTTCCTTACCTCATGTTGATAATAGAGATTTTTGGGATGGACAGTTTAATAATTTGAACCAGAATTCAAAACACTTAATTGTATGGTTTATTTCAATTTCCTCAATCATGAAGAAATTTTTCAGCATCTAAGTGCCTTAATGATGTCGTAATTGAGTGATATTGAACACATTGGATTTTTCTCATTGAGCTACTCAATTAGACTATAAGCATATCAAATTTAGAATTTAGATGATCACTATTTTAATTTCAAAAGTTTCCAATTCAAAGATTACCTTGAGATTCCAGCAGATCATATGATTTTTTTGGAGTCATATGAATTATAAAAATCCCAAAGGTGCTCATTTAACCTTTTTATAAATATAATCATCTGATTTTTATTTCACAAATATCATTATCCTACAACAATTCATTTCTTTTCGCAATAGTAGGAATAATATTTTATTAATAATCTGAAGGTACGCATACACATAGTAAAATTTTATTTAGAGAAAAAGAGAGAAGAAGCAAAATTCAAATCACTTTTCCAAAGTGACTACAAAAAAAATTAAGCAAATTTACTCGGAAAATGCTCTGCGCAGCAAGATATTTTATTTATTAGAATTTGAAAAACATTTATGTACATTGAAGTAAGAAAATATTTAATTCTTTCTTTACTGAACTGTTCATAAATAATGATTATAATTTTGCAAGTGCGCATAACAGGAAGGTTTTGGGCATAATTTCATGTTTTACCTGAAGGCGATTGAGAACATAAGTATATTTGCCCCATAGTTCAGGTCGGCTTTCCACGACTAATAGTTCTAGGATACGCTGAATGCACCAAACACCAAAACTTACAATAAGTGCTGCTCGCCAAACACAACCATCTCCACAATTTGGTGGTGTCAAACGGAAAGGAATATCAGATTCTTCGCTTCTCTTGACTGAATTTAACTTCCAATCAGATGGCAAGTATTGAAATTCATCCGCATAGGGCTGAATCATCTCACTTGAATCAATATGGAGGCATTTCTCTGCCACAGCAACTTGATCAATCAGCTCCTCATCAGCCCCACCACCCTGTCTAAACAACCAATCTGATCCATCCAGTTTCAGTAGCTTCATAATGCAAAATCTCAGAGAATAAAGCAATTTGGCTTCTGAATCTGCATAAGGGAAGGCCTCTTCAGCGGGGGAACTTGAGGTTCCTGCTGCCCCTACATTTCCACCACTACGATCTCCACCCATCATGCCAAACAGTTCCTCGAATGGTTGTCTAGAGAAAAGAGATTTGGTTTCTGGGTTCAAACTTGGCTGTAATGGAAAAATCTCTTTGTGCATCTTGGGAGAGAGCTCATTAAAGGCCAGTGGAACACCAGCTCTTGCTAAAGGGTTCAAATACTGTGATTTTTCTGAAGCCATCCTACCAAAAGATGTCTGTGGACCAATAGGAGTGCTCTGCTTACCCTCATTCAAATAGGAACTCTTAGCTGTTGCAATGATTGCAGAAATGTCAGGGGAACTATGATATTTTTTAGTGTATGCAGGGGAAATAGCATGCTCACTTGGCCCCATCAAATGGGATTCAAAATAGGGCCTTTCAGCTTGCAACGTGCTTATTCTTGACAAAGCTGGGTTTTGAAGGCTAGAGGTTCCCGTAGAAGCAAACCTATTTTGTCCATGGCTATGCATAATCTGATCCCTTAATGGTGACACATAAGATGGAGAAAACTTGGTTGTTGGTGGGAGGTTTTGTGTGCTTATGGAATAAGGTGGTCTGCCTGTATTGATGCCTTCGAGAAAGGAGGCTATCTGATAGCCATGAATTGTTGCTGGTTGATAGTCCCTATCATCTGAACAGTGTGGAAGATGTAAACTAGAATAGGTTCTTTCAGCAAGATCAAACACATTGCTGCGAGAACTTTGGACAACTGCATCCGCACGTTGCATGCTAGACCAAGATAAATTTCCCCTTCGAACACAAAAAGGTAAATCTGCACCTTGAACATTCATTTGGTTTGGGGAACTATACTCTCCCGAGCTTGGCAAGAAAGTTTGCCCCTTGTCAGCATCCGTAGACAAAAACTTGGAGGTTTCAGCAGCTGTGGTATCTGCCTTACCAAAAGAATTGACTGCTTTGAAATCTAATCCCAAAAGAACGTTCAACCTCTTGGAGCTAGCATCTTGGGTGAGTTTCCCATGGAAATCAAAAAGGTTGCCCCAAAACTCATCCAAAATGGTTGCGAATTGGCGCCGACCTGCACGCCCAAGTCCAGACAATTTTGAAAGACTTCCACTTCCATTTCCCCCATCTTTACTGGTCCCCTTAGCAATATTAACAGGTTTAGGGCTTTCAGAGATTAATGGGGGAAATGAATCTTTGGTAAGCTCAAGCTCCAGAGCATCCTCTGCCTCATTATCCTTTACTGTGTGTAAGCCTATTTCTGATCTCAAATTCATAGCAACAGGTTCCGCAAATGTAGTTTGCTGGTGGAAGCTCTCTTCACCATGCAATGGTTCAATAGAATCTTTGTATCGAACATCTGAAAGCCTTTCTTCTGTCATATATGCTGAACCTTCTGAATGATAAGTTGGAGAGGTAACATCAACATTAATGTTAGAGCCATAAGTTGATTGCTGGGAATCATGATCAGAGTCAATAGTTGCCTGGGACACATCAGGGTTGTACTCTATTGTTGACTTATCAGATTGACTCTCCACATACTTCTCAAAAGTGGCTTCTGCCATAGATTCCATATCTTCATTATATTCTTTCTCTTCCAAATTAGATTCTTCTATACGTTCAAAAAACTCGGGCAGATCATTCTGAGAAACTCTGGTAGATATCTGTGCATCTGGTATGGAGCTTGCAGACTTTAACGGTGTTACTGCCAGGTAAATTGTGAAACAAATCGATGTAAAACCAAGAATAAGAAGGGTAAACAGGATAATGGTACCAGTTACATTGCTTTCCCACAAGTTAATTGCCCAGCTGCTATTTCCAAATAGGATTTCAACAATGAAGATAAAGTTTACTGTTATCATCCCAAAAAATGCGAGGAGAGCCAAAATTTCAGTATACCAGGATATTTTGAAAGTACCCATTATAACTCTAGATGACGCTACACGGAAAAGAGGAATTGTAGCAGATGGAACAAGCATGCCAAGTATTATTTGAGACACAATAAGTGACTGGTATATCCCTTCAGCGCCTCCAATTTTTGTGCAGAACAGAGCCAAAATAGCAGTGAAAGCTTTGGAAAATATCTGAAGGACCAAACCAGAAATCTTGGTAGAAAAAAAATGCTGCAAAATCACTTGACTTCCAATATTCCTGTTCAAGGCTGTGATTTGACAAGAGACGAGAAGGACCAAAAGAAATGCAACTGGTGCTATAGGATTTTTGAATATCTGCAGGTAGATTCGAGAATGTAACTAATGAGTTGGCAGCAAGGAATATCATAAATATTTGTCACAGAAACAGCATCGTGAATATAGTGCTTAACTTGAGAGCAAATAATCGGGATGATAATAGTTGCAAAGCATGAGTACTAATTCAAGTAGTAAGAATATAAGGTCAATCCCTTTCCTTGCGTTAGACAAGTAGAAATATACCAAAAATTGACCATCACTTCATCTGCTGCCCAGTCAAGGTCAAAAAATTAAACTATCAACAGTACCATTTGTAAGCATCAATCCTTTCTATGTACTGTCGAAACTACCATAGACTAACAAATAGATATGAACCTTTCAAGAATACTTATTGCAGTAAATTATTATTAGTCCTGCATGAACGTTCAGCCTTCAGAGAAAAATTGATTGGAAGAGTTCGCAAGATCTTTGTTATTCTATTTAAGGAGGCTTGGGTTTAGAACGAATGATCTAATCTATGTTTTTTATTTGAAGTCAGGGTTGTTCTTGCAAGCAAAACAAAGCGTATGCAAATTAAAAAACTCCACTAATCGGAAAAGATTGTAAATTTAGGATGATTGCCGAATGAAAATTTATTCTTTTGGCATGTTTGGTTCAGAAACTCAAAACTTAAAGCTAAATGCCCTTCATGCACTCCTCTTGTACTAAAAATAGATTTTTTTTTATTATATTGGCTGGAATACTTCATGGTTATATGCTCTTCTACCAATCATTTTGACTTTAAACAACCTTTACATTCCAAAGAGTTTGCCATAAGTATTTGTAGACCTTTCGATGATAAATTCTCTTTTAAATTGTCCTGGGGAAATTGTGGACAAAGAGTTATTGGGGGCCACTCTTTTTCCTTTGCAGCAGTGTGTTCCTACCTATATTATTCTTCTGTAGGAGAGTTTTTCTTCATTTTATATCCGCAGATGCAAGATTGAAAATAAAAGCCTCTTCGATGTTTCTTAGCACTTTTCTTACACCACGAATATTTCTCTCATTTATTCATTTGAACCTCTACTATTTCAAAGCTATTAGCTAAATTTTTTTTCAATATTCACCTTCCAAGTACCGATTCAATTAATATACTCTTCGGTACATGGTAATCTTCTAGTTATCTTATAAGCAAATTTCAACCGAGTCTTTAACCTTTGGTTCACAAAATTGCAGTGTTCTGATGCTAAGCATAGAAAAATCCGGTTTAAATGATGTGATGCATGAGTTGAGTTACACAAGATTAAAAGGAAGATTTAAACACTTGCTCAACCAATTATATAATCATGTTTCAAATTAAATTTGGCTACAGGAATTCGTAGTGTTTAACTTGTTTAGGCCAAAGAATTACAACGAGATAACCAAACAATTAAAAAAAAAAAAAAACAAAGGAAAACATAACGTTAAAAACTAGTGAATGGAATCCGACAACTAATACGGAGTTGTTCACCTTGATGTCTCATCTCTCTTTCCTACGAAACTAGGTTGAGCGGCGGAAGATCGTCCAAACTAGTAGTGAGGTTGCCACGAGGAGGGAGGAGCCAAGGACCGTCGTTGTTGAGAATGAGCTCGGAGGTGGCGGTGGCACGGGAGGACGACCTTTAATGATCCACATGTAGACGGAAAAGTGGTCGTCGATGGAATCCACTAGCGTTGGTAGAATCCGATCCAAATATTCTTCGACGGTGTCATCGAAGTCAAAGCCTACGTCGAAGAATGGTGATCTGAGGATGTTGACTCTTCCTTGATTGTCGTACTCAAACCCGAAATTCCACTCGGGTTCCTCCATGCATTCTTGAAGGTGAGAATGGGTGGTCTAGAGGAGTTCGGCCAAGGTGGGGAAGACAAAGATGGAGTGCAGAAATTCTAAGTAAATTCAGAATTTTGGGTGGCTTAATGGGGGTGATTTAATTTGGAATTCAATTAAATCACAAAGGTGGAAGGGGCGACCAAAAGAGAGGGATTGGGGCCTGATTTTGTGGAGTTAATAGGGTGATTAGGAGAGAGAAAGGGGCCCAATGAAGGGGCCGGCCAAAGAGAAAGAAGAGGGAAAGGAAATAGGGGTTAATTAAGTGGGGCCCACAGATTTAAGTAAGATATTTTAATTAAAACCTGTAGTAAATTCAGATTTAAATAAAAATGAAAGTTTCCTTTCATAGGTGTATGTAATATGCAACCTTTTGAAATTCAAATTATAATCAAATGTTAGTGAGTATTTGCTTTAATATGGCTGATTGAATAAGCAATTAATCCAGCATTAAATGCTTGATTTCCACAGGTTGGGCAACACAGGAGGAAACGACAGTAGGGGCTGCAGGGGAAAATTGGGGAGCGGGGGGAAAGGGTTCACGGCTTGGACCTTGGGCTATTGCTGGGGAGTTGATGAGCGGTGGAAGGGAGGGGAGATGGCTGCACGGGAGGGCCTGGACCCGTGGCCAAAAGCCTGGAGGGAGGGTGCAGCCAAAGTGGCCGACGGCTCTGAGCAGGTCAATGCTAAGCGTCGGCAAATGCAAGGGGAGGGGAGAAATCAAATTCCAGGGATTCGAGCCACCACGGAATTACTAACCTTAAATATCTTCACTTTAAATTTCCAAAAGAGTGACGTGTACGAAAACTAGAACTCACAAAGAGATCTAGTCTTCTCCGACGAACTCACTAAGAGATCTTGACGGGGTGAACTCACAAAGAGAACAAGGAGCAAATTTCATTTCATCAATAATTCAATATCTCATACATGATACAAGGGGCCAAATAAATAGGCTCCAAATGAAAGCAAATGAAAAAGTTTAAAATGCCCCTCGGGCTACAAGTTAAAACTAATACCCACAAGGGTAAAATGAAAAAAAATGAAAAGCAACAAGTAATGTAAGAACTGCGGATACAACACATCATCAGTAGTAAAGGCTATCCATCATAGCCGTCGATCTCCGGTGTCGTCTCTGATAGACGCGCCGGAATCTCCTGTAGATGCCCCCATCATTCTCCCCGGGTGGGAGAGAACTCGACCCCGTCGAGTGCATGCTATGGAGGCTCTCATACAACTCTAAAAGGTCTAGGTCCAGTCGCTGTAGCTCCTCTCGATCAATCCACGTATCCTCTGTCTCTGGTGTTCCTTCCCAATGAACTAAGTATCTCTGGCGCCCTCCATCCTTTGTGGAAATAATCTCATTATCCAGAATGGTTTCGATCTTTTCCGCTCTAAGTAAATGGGGTAAATTGGGGAGTGGAGGAAGGCTAGGGATCTCACTAGGTGGGGTCTCACAAGGCTCGTTGTAAAGTGGATTGTTGGGGTTAAAATTAGGACCCTCAAAGGCTACTATATCCTCTATATTAAAAGTCGGATTCATATTAAACCCTTCCGGGAGTTCTAGCACATAAGCATTATTGTTAACCTTTGAAATTATTTTAAATGGTCCGGCGCTTCTCGCATGTAACTTCTTTACGGAACCAGGAGGGAAACGCTCCGGGCGGATCCGTACCATCACAAAGTCTCCCACTTTGAATTCTTTAAACCTCCTTTTCTTATCAGCATGAATTTTATAATTGGTATTGCTTTGTTCAATTTTCTTTTTAATTTCATTGTGTAACTCATGCAGATGAGATGCGAATGCAAATGCAGACTCAGATGTTCTATTCCTAGGACTCATGGGAACTAGGTCAATGGGCTGTTTAGGCTGATATCCGTACACAATTTCAGCAGGGTTAAGGCCAGTGGTTCGGTTGATAGAGTTGTTGTAAGCAAATTCTGCTACAGGAAGTTTTGAGTCCCAATCCCTAAGATTTTCTCCTACCAAAGTCCTCAAAAGGTTTCCTAAACTCCTATTAACAACCTCAGTTTGACCATCGGTCTGGGGGTGGAAAGCAGTGGAGAATTGAAGTTTTGTCCCCATTTTGTGCCAAAGGGTCTTCCAAAAATAGCTTGTGAACTTGACGTCCCTATTGGACACGATGGTCTTCGGTAGGCCATGGAGTCTAACTATTTCGTCGAAGTAAATCTTCGCGATTCTAGAAGCATCAAAGGTTTTGGAGCAAGGGAGGAAGTGAGCCATTTTGAAAAATCGATCAACGACCACAAAGACAGAATCATGCTTCCTAGTAGTTTTGGGTAATCCAAGGATGAAGTCCATACTCACATCTTGCCACGGGCGACTAGGTACGGGGAGTGGGGAGTAGAGTCCCGTATTCTGTTTTCGCTGTTTGGCCAGTTGGCAGATGTGACATCGCCATAAGAGTTTACCGACATCGCGCTTGAGGCTGGGCCAGTAGAAACGGTTCTCTAGTGCAGCAATAGTTTTTGCCTGCCCGAAGTGGCCAGCTAAACCTCCTGCATGCAACTCCCATACAAGATATTCACGAAGGGAGGTTTGGGGAATACAGAGTTTTTGAGCTTTGAATAGGTACCCGTTTTCTATTATGAAATCATCCCTCGTGCGTTCACATCCAGAGGTCAAAAGGGAATAGGTATCATTAAAATCTGGGCAGTCTTTATAGTCTTCCTTAAGGCGTTCAAACCCGATAACTTCAATCCTCATTTATTGGGTGATCATCAGTCTCCTGCTAAGGGCATCCGCTGCTTTATTCTCAGTTCCAGCATTATGTCTAATCGTGTAAGTGTACTCTTGTAAGAATTCAACCCAACGACCATGGCGGGCATTGAGTTTCTTCTGCGAGTTAATGTACCTCAAGGCTTCATGATCAGAGAATATCACAAATTCTTGTGGCAGCAAGTAGTTCTCCAGTATCTGAGGGATTGGATGACCGCGTAAAATTCCTTGTCATAGGTAGAATACCTCTGACGTATGTCGTTTAATTTCTCGCTAAAATATGCCAGAGGGTGTCTTTCTTGAGACAAAACGCCTCCAATACCAATTCCTGATGCGTCATAGGTTACCTCAAAAACTTTAGAGAAATCAGGGAGACGCATAACAGGGGCTTCAACCATCTTCTTCTTAATATCATCGAAAGCCTTAGTGGCAGCTAAAGTCCAGTGAAATTCTCCTTTCTTGAGGCAGTCGGTTATGGGTGCCACTATCATGCTAAAGTTTCTAATAAACCTCCTATAGAATGTGGCCAATCTGTGAAAACTCTGAACATCTTTGATATTCTTAGGCTCAGGCCACTCATTGATCGCTCTAACTTTCTCGGGGTCGGCTGAGATTCCTCTAGATGAGATAATGAATCCGAGAAAGGTAACACTATCAGTAAGAAACACACACTTCTGAGGGTTTGCATACAACTGTTCTTTCCTTAAAATCTCACATAATTGCTTCAAGTGTTCCAAATGTTGGTCTACTGATTTACTATAGATCAAGATATCATCGAAGTAGACGACCACGAATTTTTCGAGGAAAGGTCGAAGGACTTGGGTCATAATCCGCATGAACGTGCTAGGAGCATTACTAAGACCAAAGGGCATAACCATCCATTCATACAACCCATCTTTTGTCTTAAAGGCCATTTTCCATTCATCACCTGGGCGGATCCTGATCTTATGATATCTGCTTTTAAGATCAACCTTAGAGAACAGTGTTGCTCCAGTCATCATGTCTAACATGTCGTCTAGTTGTGGGATCGGAAAACGATATTTCACAGTAATTTGGTTGATAGCACGACTATCAACACACATCCTCCAAGAACCATCTTTCTTAGGAGTTAAAAGGGCAGGGACAGCACATGGGCTGAGGCTCTCTTTGATAAATCCACGTTGTAGAAGTTCATCTACTTTCCTTTTTAGTTCAGCGTGCTCCGTTGGGTTCATCCTGTAATGAGGTAGGTTAGGCAGGGAAGCTCCAGGTACTAGATCAATGACATGTTGGATGTCCCTGAGGGGTGGAAGTTGGTCAGGTGGCTCCTCGGGGAAGACATCAGCAAATTTCTCAAGAAGAGGCTTAACTTCCTCCGGGATAGGTTCTTCTTGGTCCTCATCCACTTCTCAAGCTACTAGGGCATACATGGGTGACCCTTGGTGAAGTTCAATATCCACTTCTTTCGCAGTTAAGAAGTGTAAGCCTTTATTAGGTTTAGGTGGGATAACCTTAACTTCACTCTTATCGGACTGCGAGGGAATCAACTTAATCTTCTTCCCGTTGTGCTCGAACACGCAGGTGTTCGTTCTCCCATAAATGTGGACGTCGTTGTCAAACAACCGGGGACTACCAAGAATAATTTGGCCCACATCCATCGTCAACACATCACACCAAATCTTCTCCTGATATCCATTAAACTCGAGCGGGATAAGGCTCCTATCTTTGATTTCCATGGAAGTTGAGTTAATCCAGGCGACCTTATACGGATTTGGGTGAGGTGTGGCCTTAATGTTAAGCTTAGAAATCATCGCTGAAGAGACAGCGTTGATGCAACTTCCGCTATCGACAATAACCTTACAGTTCTTATCCCCAATTCTAGTAAAGGTATGGAAGATGAATGTTCTTCTCCAATCATCACTCGGTTTAAGTTGGGACAGTGCACATCTAACGACTTGCAGGGTGACAGGTTCATCCTCCGTAAAAGAATCTTCCTCTTCATCAACATGATGAACTAAGCCAGTCTCGGGTTCGTCCTTGTCGTCATCAACCTCTACTATTATGGTGACCTTATAGGGGCTAGAACATTGTGACGCAATGTGCCCATACCCATAACACCTATAACATTTGGTTCCAGAGTTGGCTTTGGGCGCGTTGCGTTCGGGGCTTTACCTTTAGAGTCCGGGAGAGGTGGGGCCGAACTAGCAGTGGGTCGACTATCTATCGAGTTCGTGGGTCGGTTTTGGGGCTGGCTAGTGGAAGTTCGATAAGGGTTTGGTCGGGCATCAAACTGTCTAGTGTAGGAGTGGGTCTTGGACTCTTCTAGGTCAAGTACCAGGCTGCATGCGGCCTCTAAGGTGTCTACTCCTCTAGCAAAAAGTTCAGTTCTAAGATCTTCCCTAAGGTCAACTCTAAACATAGACAGGATTTGTGTTGGGGTAGCAGATTCCTCGCCGTTGCAACGAATCAGGAAATCGCCGAAGGCGGAGATGTAATCTTTAACAGGCTTGCTCCCCTGGGTTAGCCGATTCCACTTATCTAGAAGCTTAGGGTAGTAGGAAGGTGGTAGGTATTTCCTCCTAAGTTCCTGTTTCATAGTCCTCCAATCGTTTATCGGATGTTCTCCTCGAGATTCACGCATGTTTTTCAAGTTGGTCCAGTAAAGGTTGGCTCGACCAGTGAGTTTCATTTTAGCGAATCTGACTTTCTTCGCTTCAGAGATGTTGTACCATTTAAAGTAGCTATCCATCGATTTGAGCCAATCTAGGAAAACTTGAGGGTCAAGGGTCCCGTCGTATGTTGGGGCGTCAATCCTAATGTTTTTCAGTAATTGAGCGTCGTTGTCTCTCCAAGGGTTGTCGTTCCCTATGGGCTCTTGATGGGGTCTTGGGTTATGTTGGTAATGGTCTTGAAAATGTCCGGGATCTCGAGGTTGGTCATGATCGGGTCTGTTTCCCTCGCCATAAGGTGAGTGAGGTCTCGACGGTGTGTAGATTGCAGGGTTTCTCATATGCTCAATATTATCTAGTCGGTCACTCGTATGGCGTCTAAAGTCAGCTAAATCAGTTTGGGTGTTGCGGATCTGTTGTGTAACCGATCCCAATTGCCCCACTATGAGGTCTAAAGTCGCTTGCAAGTGCTCTGGGTCCATTGGTTAAGGTTGGGGAATGCTATGGGTGGTTTACTGGAGAGGGGTAAGTTAAAGCACTTAAAGGTTGCTAACTGAAGCTGAAACGGAGTGGATAGAAAACTACAGCAACTAGGAAAATTATTCTAAGTGTTTAGAGAGACTCCTATGGTGTGGACAGCACCTAGGACTTAAGTTATAGACTCCCAACGACATATAAACACTGCAGGAAATTAACAGGCAGCAGTCAAACAGGTGTCTAGACAGCCTAATCAGTGAATAACAACTGCAGGAAATTGGGGACAGCAGAGTTAAATCAAGCCGTAGTTGTTCTAAACACTTAGGGATCTTCCCAAACAAAAGGCCAACACTAAGATGCTAGTTAATATGACCTAACTCAGCTAGATGAGTGCAGGAAATGCAGAAAAACAGTAACAAAACAGTGACAGTTGGTTATCTAAGCAATGATATGCATGCAAGTTTTGAACTACCACAAGAAACTAGACCCTAGGAAGCTTTCTACGCATGTCAAGCAAGGTAACCATGCTCTGATACCAAAATTATGTGATGCATGAGTTGAGTTACACAAGATTAAAAGGAAGATTTAAACACTTGCTCAACCAATTATATAATCATGTTTCAAATTAAATTTGGCTACAGGAATTCGTAGTGTTTAACTTGTTTAGGCCAAAGAATTACAACGAGATAACCAAACTATTTAAAAAAAAAACAAAGGAAAACATAATGTTAAAAACTAGTGAATGGAATCCGACAACTAATACGGAGTTGTTCACCTTGATGCCTCTTTTATCTTTCCTACAAAACTAGGTTGAGCGGCGGAAGATCGTCCAAACTAGTAGTGAGGTTGCCACGAGGAGGGAGGAGCCAAGGACCTTCGTTGTTGAGAAGGAGCTCGGAGGTGGCGGTGGCACGGGAGGACGACCTTTAATGATCCACGTGTAGACGGAAAAGTGGTCGTCGATGGAATCCACTAGCGTTGGTAGAATCTGATCCAAATATTCTTCGACGGTGTCGTCGAAGTCAAAGCCTACGTCGAAGAATGGTGATCTGAGGATGTTGACTCTTCCTTGGTTGTCGTACTCAAACCCGAAATTCCACTCGGGTTCCTCCATGCATTCTTGAAGGTGAGAATGGGTGGTCTAGAGGAGTTCGGCCAAGGTGGGGAAGACAAAGATGGAGTGCAGAAATTCTGAGTAAATTCAGAATTTTGGGTGGCTTAATGGGGGTGATTTAATTTGGAATTCAATTAAATCACAAAGGTGGAAGGGGCGGCCAAAAGAGGGGGATTGGGGCCTGATTTTGTGGAGTTAATAGGGTGATTAGGAGAGAGAAAGGGGCCCAATGAAGGGGCCGGCCAAAGAGAAAGAAGAGGGAAAGGAAATAGGGGTTAATTAAGTGGGGCCCACAGATTTAAGTAAGATATTTTAATTAAAACCTGTAGTAAATTCAGATTTCAATAAAAAGGAAAGTTTCATTTCATAGGTGTACGTAATAAGCAACCTTTTGAAATTCAAATTATAATCAAATGTTAGTGAGTATTTGCTTTAATATGGCTGATTGAATAAGCAATTAATCCAGCATTAAATGCTTGATTTCCACGGGTTGGGCAACACAGGAGGAAACGACAGTAAGGGGCTGCAGGGGAAAATCGGGGAGCTGGGGGAAAGGGTTCACGGCTTGGACCTTGGGCTATTGCTGGGGAGTTGATGAGCGGTGGAGGGGAGGGGAGATGGCTGCACGGGAGGGCCTGGACCCGTGGCCAAAAGCCTGGAGGGAGGCTGGCCGGCGGGAGGGTGCAGCCAAAGTGGCCGGCGGCTCTGAGCAGGTCAATGCTAGGCGTCGGCAAATGTAAGGGGAGGGGAGAAATCAAATTCCAGGGATTCGAGCCACCACGGAATTACTAACCTTAAATATCTTCACTTTAAATTTCCACAAGAGTGACGTGTACGAAAACTAGAACTCACAAAGAGATCTAGTCTTCTCCGGCGAACTCACTAAGAGATCTTGACGGGGTGAACTCACAAAGAGAACAAAGAGCAAATTTCATTTCATCAATAATTCAATATCTCATACATGAAACAAGGGGCCATATAAATAGGCTCCAAATGAAAGCAAATGAAAAATTCTAAAATGCCCCTCGGGCTACAAAATAAAACTAATACCCACAAGGGTAAAATGGAAAAAAAAATTGAAAAACAACAAGTAATGTAAGAACTGCGGATACAACACATCATCAGTAGTAAAGGCTATCCATCATAGCCGTCGATCTCCGGTGTCGTCTCTGATAGACGCGCCAGAATCTCCTGTCGATGCCCCATCATTAATTGCCATCACATCACCTGAAAAGTCAATAACCTACTTCTGCAGGTTTGAGAGGCCAATTTGCTTGATCTTTCATCATAAAAAGATCATATTTTTTTGCTTCGCCATTTCGATAGTAAAGCTAATAAGTTCACCAAGCAGGCTCTTCATAAATTGGTTAGATGGATTAGTCATATTTTTTTGCTTCTTTGAGGTTAATTTTGGTGTTTGCTCCAAGGACCGCAAAAAGCCACTTGTGTGAACATATTATATCACTTAGATTTTCCCATTTTTTCTTTTCATGATTATTTGGGTAGCCAATCATCACTTTTTTCCTATGTTGGCTGCTCTTCTAAGGGGTTTTAAGATCTGTGAATGTTGTCACCATTCTTGTAACACTGCTTCCATTTTGGGTCCTCTACTGCTCGCAAATTCCACCACAGGTTTAAGGAAGATTAAAAAGGTACTCCCCCCCTTCAATGTACTCATATATCAAGGGGATACAACAGAGTTTCCAATTTCCTGGTTAACAAAGGACGCCTTTCCAAACAATTCCAAGTTCTTTCCCATTTGCAGACTCAAGGGATCTTCCTGCTAGTCTTAGATTGGATAGACTTGGTTATACAGACTTAAGAACTTGGAAATTGTATTTTGAAATTATATTTTTGGAATGTGATGTACTAGAGTCATCAGTAGGGTCAACGTGTTGCTAACAGACATTGAATCCAAAATCCAATTAAATGTAGCGAGCATGAATTGATATGACAAAAAGTTGAGTACTATGTGAAGCAGGGCAACAAGATTGATCACGCTGACCACATCACATACCTTGAGTGGGCAACCTCAATGATAGACATTAATGATGTGCTGATGTGTCAAATATTCTTCACCATCATCAAGGGGCTCATTCTCCGACGGTATTCAAACCTACCATAGGCGTCCTTGCAGAGTTCAAAAGTAGGAGTGTCAGACAACTAGAAAACACGACTTGGACCTGAATCAACTCTACCCAAAAACTTTGAGTTTGAGTTGAAATGTATAACAAACAAGTCAGCTTAAGGTCAACCTATGAACCAGAATTCAACTCATTTTGACATGCACCTAGCCGTCGTCAAACCCTCATCCTCGTGTGTGACTCTACAGTCTCAAATCACAATATCACCCTCCAGGTTCTATCAATTGTTGCCTTTGTCATTGACACAAACATTTCCTTTGCCCCGCCCTCTCATTCACCGCCCAATGCTCCCCTGCCATCAAGCTCATCAGAATATCCTTCATCTATGTCACTCTTATTGTCATTGCCGCTAGATTCATCATTGATGCCATCAGCATCCACGCTCTCCTCGGTGGCTTCCTATTGGGCATTCTCATCCCAAAAAGAACCTTCCAACGCCATCTTCATTGAAAAGTCCAACCTCAAACAAACACCAGTTGGCCTTGCTACAATCTTGACTCTTCCTTCATGCCACTGTCCAACCTCCCATCACTCCTCCACATGCATTTTAGCTACAAACCGAGCACCACACTGTTCGATGTCATGCATCACAATCAACGAAGGGAAAAGAAAATCAAAACATAAGAATTCCTCAGCCCATCAAGCAAAACCACTGAACACATCATTGAAGTTGGAGATAACGCGATTCAATTGAGAAGGATAGCGAGACAATGTGAGGAGTAAGATAATGATAAAGAAAGTTACCCCTAATAAGAATTTATAGGAGAGATCTAGGAAGACAAAGCATCCTACAACATGAAAGTTAAATCAATAATAATATATCACATATTTCTATATATTTGACATGACAACCCCATTAGTATAAATAAATGTGCATCTCTAAGGAGGTCCCAAATCACTTGTTTCCAACAGAGAAAATCAATGATATAATAGGCCACTTACAAAAGAGATTTAAAGTTTCGAGAAACAGTAGGCACTCTCCATCTCTAACTAGGGCCAGTCATTTCAAGAGCAATTGACGGCACATTTAGATACAAAGCTAGCTCCTTAAGAATCATCAAATGGAGGTCACCTCAAAGGTACTATTAACCTTAACTCATAAATATTTTCATATCAAACATTCAGAAAACTCACCCCTTAATATAAGCCCACAAGATAAGACAAAAAGATAAGTCGCATAACTCGCCTGATTTGAAAGACACACATACTTGTAGCCTTAGCGAGCATAGAAATTATGCTAAAAAAATAGCTCAAGAGGATGCGCCATAAAATGTATAAAAGGTGGACTAACTTTAGCCCAAGGATTGAAGTGATCTTGAATCAAGGCCAAGAAAGAGCCATGAGACATTCCTCTTCAGGTGTGTCAAGACTCCAAGATAAACAACTAATATGAGAGCCAAATCCCTTAGATAGATAGATAGTTTGTGCTTAACAAAATCTCCTCTATTATACTAATCTAGTTGATTCTTTGTTAGGGAAAGGCAATTTAATGAACTGAAAAAACAATAAACATTCCCTTTTTGACGATACTCATATTTTTTTTTTGCAACCCATATAGTCAGTAGAAATAATAAATACTTTTTTCTAATCCAATTCTATTATTATCCTTTTTGCAAGTTGACTTTCAAATAAGTAGAAAAAACGAGGAACTAAATATACACCCTAACATAGAGTTACAAAAAACTCACGGTGATTGGCAAAGCTCGCTTCAAAGGTGCTCGACCAAGAGATGCACTCGTCCGAGACATGCCCCACTCAGAGGGAGACCCGCCCTAGAAAGATTCAACAAAAACAAGCACTCATCCCAATGAAGCTTGCCCGAAAGAAGCCCAACCAAGGAAGCACACACCTCATACAAGTTTTCTTGAGGGAGAAACTCATCCTAAATAACCTCAATCCAAGGAGATACTATACTCATGAGAACTCATCCTAAAGAAAGACTCACCTAGCTGAGGTGACTTGCCTCTCATAAGACCTCCAATTCAAACTACAAGAGATGTATAACTACCAACACTACAATAATAACATTATCAATCATGCTAGGGACCCCAGCTCAAAGGAACTCGCTAAAAGCATCCACCTAAGATATTCTCCCAACAAAACTCGCTCAAAACACTCACCCAAGAGGCTCGATTGGGGAACTTGCCAAAGAGGCACTCACCAAGAGCACTTGTTACAAGTACTCACTGGAAGCAGCCATAGCGACGTCGAATATGGGAGTCTACATGCATATGTTCAAGCAACAATAACAATCTATGATAGTCTAACCATATACTATTTATTATTTATAAGTGTAGCCTCTCCTACAACCCTCTCAACCCCATAAACAAGGAGTTGAAAGGTATATTTGAGATGTTATGAAAGATTATACTATTTCACTATTCATAAACAATAATGAATTTTGGAGCTCTTCTACTTCCTTGTTGTCATAATTGATTGGACCGGTTCAACCGAATGGGTCCAACATAACACCTACGCAGGCAAGAGCATAGCGAGCAGGCAAGCGGGTGATTGAGTGGGCGAGCGAGTATGAGTGGGATTGATCAAGCAGTGAGCAGGTTAGCGTGAGCAAAGTAGCAGCAGCAACAACAAGCAAGTGCAAATGGGAATAAGATGTAACTCCTCACGTTAGTAAAACCGAATTTGCTTGGTTTGGAAGAGTCGATGGTAGAGGGAGTGAAGGTAGTTCACTCGTGCTTGCCAAAGGAGAAAGAGAACAAGATGAAGGTGAAGGAGGAGTTCGTGCTCAACCGAGAGGAAAAAATGGAAGAAAGTATTCAACTATATATTTCTTGCTCGAGTGAAAAGAATGAGAAAGAGAAGAAGAGAAGTTTGAGAGGTTCCGTATTCAACGAAGGAGAAAGAGTAAGCAATTTCTATTCAAATTAGAAGGAAGAAATTTACAATCAACATTTTGATTTAGTCAATTAGATTATAATTGTTCAACAAGAAAAAATTCAATTAATGAAATTCTTGACTTGACAAAAAGGAAGATAAATTTAGGTAATTAATGCAATTTAATTATACCTAATTTTGATTGTTTTATGAAATGTGATAGGCAATGCAATTGTAAATGTGGCTTAATAATTTGGGGACATTTGACATTGTCTTAGGCGACGCTCAATATATCTGACATGATATATCTGACATCGTCTTTGATAACATTTGATGCATCCTATGTTCTTTGACGATTATATTACGTCATATTAGTTTTATAGTATACAACAACAACAACAACAACATCAAGCCTTTATCCCACTACGTGGGGTCGGCTACATGAATCCTTTTTCTCCATTGTGTCCTATTAAAAGTAAAATTCTCGTTTAAATCTAATAAAGAAAGGTCATTCCTAATATTTTCTAACCAAGTCTTTTTAGGTCTACCCCTACCTTTCTTAACATAAGTCAAATCTAATACCTCTACTCTCCTAACCAGGTCATCGCAAGGCCGCCGTTTTATGTGACCAAACCATCTAAGGCGACTTTCTCTAATCTTATCTTCTACTGGAGCTACTCCAACCTTTTCACGTATATGCTCATTTCGTATCCTATCTCTAAGGTAAAGCCACTCATCCACCTAAGCATCCTCATCTCAGCCACACTTAACTTAGTATTATGCTTCTCTTTTAAAGGCCAACATTCGGCACCATAAAGCATTGCAGGCCTCACTACCATCTTATAGAATTTTCCCTTAAGTTTGAGGGGTACATTTCTATCACATAACAAGCCCGATGCATTCCTCCACTTCAACCATCCAACTTGAATTCTGCTGATAATATCCCCATCTATTTCACCATCACTCTGAACAATAGATCCAAGATATCTAAAACGTGTACTCTTATTAATGACTTGATCGCCCAAAGTCACAATCCCCTCACTAGGTCTATTACTACTAAAATTGCACTCCATATATTCCGTTTTAAATCTACTCAAGCGAAAACCTTTAGACTATAAAGTTGACCTCCATAATTCAAGTTTACCTTCAACTCCCTCTCTAGTCTTATCAACAAGAAGAATATCATCAGCAAAAAGCATACACCAAGGTACATCCTCTTGCAAATGTCTAGTGAGAACATCCATGACTAAAGCAAAAAGATATGGGCTTAAGGCTGATCCTTGATGTAACCCAACCGAAATAGGGAAATACTTGGTCAATCCACCTTGTGTTTGAACACAAGTAATAGCTCCTGCATACATATCTTTAATGATTTGAATATAAGCATTATTGACTCCTTTCTTTTCAAGAACTCTCCATAGCACTTCTCTTGGAACTTTATCATATGCTTTTTCTAAATCAATAAATATCATATGTAGATCATCCTTATTTTCTCTATATTTCTCCATCAAACCTCTTAATAAATGTATGACTTCCATAGTCGACCTACCCGGCATGAATCCAAATTGATTTTGAGAAACATTAGTATCACGCCGCAACCTATGCTCCAAAACTCGCTCCCAAAGTTTTAAAGTATGACACATTAACTTAATACCTTTATAATTCGCACAATCTTGAACATCACCTTTATTCTTAAAAATAGGAATTAACACACTCATTCTCCACTCATCTGGCATCTTCTTAGTCTTCAAAATAGTATTAAAAAGTTTAGTAAGCCATGAAATTCCTTCATCTCCTAAGCATTTCCATACCTCTATTGAAATATCATCAGGTCCAACAGCTTTTCCACCCTTCATTTTCTTTAAAGCCTCTCTAACTTCAGATTTACTAATACGCCGATAAAAACATAAATTTTTATTTTCATCTAGGGTGCTAAGGTCACTATAGTCAATCTTATTAGTATAACAATACTAAATGAAAAGATTGATGGCATAATATGACTACTTATACACATGTTTTATTACTATTCTATATTATAAAATTGTAATTCATAACTGAATTTGTTATTGAAAACACAACTCTTTAAATCAAATATTTTAGATAAATCCCCAATTAATTAAATGACTGATCAAGATGGTTTTGTGTAAAGACAAAAAGGTTTAACTAAAAATAGGTAAGAATTTTTTATTTGTATGTTTGAAATATAAATTATTATTTAGTGGTTCTTTTGTTAAAATAGGTATTTATTTTTAATTTAAATACTTAGTATTGAAATAATCCATCCGACTGTCTATTCTTGCCACGTTAATTCGAAACTTTGGGCCAGTCGTAACACTTGCCCTTTCATTCTCCTCCCCTTGCTCTATTTGCTTGACTAGACCTGCTAGTAGGGTCAAGATATTGCCCACAGACAAATTTGGATCCACCATAAACCTTTTACATTAAAAAAATATTTAGGAACAGATGAACAACAACATGAACTCCTATTCACACGAGCCGAACCGAGCGAATTATGAAATAGCTCTGCACGCGATCAAAGTAAGCCTCCCTTCACAAGCAAATTGACCACCATCGTCCCTCTCCCACATGCAACCCTCATGCTTCTATCAACAGCAACAATCTTTACATGATTTTCCTTCCCTTCACATGATTTAAGGTAAAGAGGACCTAGGGCATCACTTATCTCTCAATTCTCCTCCACTCTTGAGGCAGCCTCCAAACATCCCCCTCGTTGCTCCCTTTCCACCTCTCGAAACCCTAGCTATCATTTTAGCCTAAGGCAACAACAAGAAGCATCACCTCCAATTTCTTCTCCTATAATAATGAGTTTCTTCATCTCTTCTTCTTAATTCTCAAATATATATAAATAGGTGTTCTATCTCTTATAATATTTAAGATAGACTCTAATGGTAAACTATTATGATGGGTTTTAACTTGCATTGGCCGAAAGCCTTATCTACGATCAATATTTAAATAGATCAAATCCTATGTTTTCTTAATCCTTATAGTGCATTATATATATATATATATATATATATATATATATATATATATATATATATATATATATATATATATATATATATATATATATATATATATATATATATATATATATATATATGATGTAAAACACAATGGCATGGGTGAATTCCAGGACTGGACAGCAGGTGTAGCTGTACAAGAATCTGCAGGGCAGCAGTTTAACGGGGTCCTGGGAAGGTCGGGCAGCAACTATGCACTCCAGGATATCTTGGTCAATCCTAAACAATCATCTGGAATCAAGTTAGGTGACGTCCGGAAATCTGGACAGCATTTGGTAACTCCAGTAAAGAGAAAAATCAGAGAGGAGGGGTTTGGAGAGGGCGGCTAGGGCTGAGGTGGATTAGGAAATTGATTGTAGGATTAATTTGAGGAAGGAATTGTATTAATTAGATCTCTAATTTATGGGACCTAATTAAATTAATTGGGGTTATGTTAAAATCTGAAATTAGTTTTCAGATTTCGAGGGAGGGAATCTTCAAATTGAAATTCAAATTAATTCCCATAAGGTGGCTTGATTGGGCAGCAGTCAAGGAGGGTTTAATGGATGATTTAATGAGGGTCTAGGTGGCAAATTGGAGAGAGAAAAGGGACTAGGGAGGGGATGGCCACAAGAGGGGAAATTTGAGGTGTTTGCAAATAATAGGTGGGCTCGGAAAGGAGTTAATCAGGCTTGCCATTAAACCTGAAATTGATTTCAGATTTTAATAGGATTATGAGGTTTCCTAATGTACGTTATTAATAGGGAAAGTTTTAGAATTCAAATTTGAATTTGAATCTAAGTGAATAACTTTCCAAATTAATGAGGGCGCAAATTAGGAAAGTAATTAAGGATGATTTTGAAATTTGAAATTCAAAATCATTGGGTGGTGGATTGATGGCCGGAGGCTTGTAGGGCTTGGGGAGGCAGCGACAAAGGGGGAAGGGGGCGGCTAGGTGGCGGGTTGTGGCTAGGTTGGTGGGTAGGATTTAGGTGGTGGAGCTAGAAGATGAATTGGGTGGGGGAGGTTGAGCCGCCGGTGGTGGGTAGGTGGGAAGGGTTGGCGGATGGAGTGGGGGAGAAAGGAGATTAAAGAAAAATACAAATATAATAAAAGTAAACTAACGAACTCACAAAGAGATGGTAAACCGCGAATCTTGGACTCCTCCAAAGATTGACGGGTATTGCTTTCACCCACCTAGGGTCTCTCCTATCATGAACTCAATTAGAGATCAAGCAAAGAAAAATAAGATTTCATTTCAATGTTCATCATCCCATTACAATGCATGAGGTCTCCTTTAAATAGGCCAAGATAAGACAAAGCTAGAAAGACACAAATGTCCTCAGGGCTACACAAGCTACACAATACCCACAGGGGAAAACTAGAAAAATAAAATGTGAGAATAAATAAAATACAAAATAAATCATAAATAAAGGCTCTAGACCGTATCCATTGATCCGCGTCTCCGACGATGGTACATGTGACGAAATCTGATGTCCTCATCATATATATATATATATATATATATATATATATATATATATCACATACATACATACATTTTTTCAAAAATCTTTGTGAGGAACATTTAATTTATGATCCACTTGATGTGGCTAGGAGGACTGTAAGATTGATCGTATTCTTGTGATGCTTAATGTTAACATTAGTGGTATAGCTAAGATCAATTAACTCAGATGTCTCAAAGGGTGTGTTTATAATTGTCTGGTTTGTTTTTTATAGGACCTCCGCTTTATGGAGCCAAGCAAATCACTATTGAAGTTGGAATTCATGTCAAGCACTGCAAGTAACTGTTATTTATTGTTGGATAGGTGTACCCTTCTTTGTTAGGGCGTTATCCATCTTATTCGTACGAAATTCCTTGATGTTATAAGTTGTCAGTCATATGTTAAATTCTCAATTACGGTTATATACACATAATATACATTTTTTAATCTTCATAATGAAATTAGCATGTAATAGATTTAATTTTACCTTGATTTATTATTACACAAGCTCTTATTCATTTAAATTGATTCATGTGTTAGAGGATTTAATTCATGCACATTAGTTATATTAAAGTAAAGAATAAAAATTCTGCAAAACATATTGGTTATAAAACTTATAATTATCATGTTGACTTATATAATACTTATTTAAACTTATTTGTAATGGCGATAAGAATTGTATACATGTGCACAATGATGTGTAGGTTGGTAGAACTTTTTGGATATTGGCTAAATGGGCCGATGGGCCCTCAAAGTGACGACTCAATAGAAAATTATTGGATTTCCTTGAATTGGTGTTTACCTTCACGGTGCAGGGTGTTTAACAAATCAACTATATATATATATATATATATATATATATATATATATATATATATATATATATATATATATATATATATATATATATATATATATATGATGTGAAACTACTAGGAGTTACGATCGAAATTAAATAGAGAATTGTTAAAGTTTGCTTTTATAAGTTTATGTGGATCATGCAAAATAGATTAAAGAATTAGAAACGTGAACTTTGCTTAGGCCAAAGAGATGCACTTTGAGATTAACCAAAATAGTTCATTCAAAATCCAAGGGAATTAAATGCGAAGTACAAACAACAAAACCCAACGTTTAACAACGAGAATTTCACCTTGGGGCGTATCACTCAAGAGGTGGTGGACTTTTGGCGGAGATAGAAGATCCAAGAGATGAACGAAGTTACCACTAGGGAGAGGGCGCCGAAGAACTTCGTCGGAGGAAAAGTTGCCGGTTGGGATGGAAGTCGTAGACGACCGTCGAGGCTCCAAGCGTGCTTTTTAAACTTTCGGTCGTAGATAGACTTGCGAGGATTGGCACGACTCACTCCAAGTACTCTTCTACGGTTGTCTCGTCTTCAAATCCTACGTCAAAACAAGGTGAACGTAGAATGTTGATGCTCCCGTCGGCGTTGAACACACAAGACCCCACTCAAGCTCCGGGTCCGCCATACATGCTTGACGTGGAGGGCTTGCCAAGGTGAGAAGGAAGAGCCGGCGGGATTTCCACGGGGAAGAGAGAAGGATTTCGGCCAAGGAGGGGAGAGGGGGGCGGGTGTGGTGAGAGAGAGATGCTAGGTTAGAAGAGGTAGTAGGAATATTACCCAAAATCTGAAGTTGATCTCAGATTTTTAGTAATATTGGAGGGAATAATTTGAAAATGATTTCAAATTTCCAAAGGAATTAAGCAAGCATTGAATGAGCCATTAAGACGGGCTCATATGGTGATGGCCGGCGGCATGCATAGGTGGAGGGATGGATTGGAAAAACTAAAACTGAATTTTAATTTCAGCTTAAGTAAATTAGGAGGGAAAATTGAAATCAATTTGAAATTCCAAAACGGTCAAGTCATTAATTGAGCAATTAATGGCTAATTGCTCTATGGAGGGGGCGGCGGGTTCTAGAGAGAGGGGAGAGAGGGGTTTCAAAACCTGAAATTAAATCTCAGGTTTTGAATGAAAATATGGGGGGAATTAATTTGAAATTGATTTCAAATTAGTGGATAATCAATGCCTTAATTAATGCATTGAATGGGGCTTCACCTAGGGTGAGGCCGGCGGCTTCATGGGGGAGAAAAATGATATGGGAGCACTTGAATACTTCCAAATCAGCACAAGAAGATTCAAGAAGTTTTAGGGAGGAATCCGTTGGAATTGAAATCCATCATGAAACGGATTAAAGTTTCCTAATTTGGAAATTCCAAAATTGGAAAGTTTTAGAAATCCAAATTTTGAAATTTCAAAATTGGGAGTTGGGGAAGTGGGAAGGAGGCCGATGGTTGGAGCTTGCCGGTGGGTGGGGGACGGTGGGGTGGCCGGCGGCTAAGAAGAGCCTGGGGCCGACGGGTTTGGGGGAAAAGGAAAAGAACGGAGTGAAGGGGATAAGCCACGAGTCACGGACTCTTCCAATGACTGGTGGGTAATGCTTTTGCCCTCACTTGGGCTTTCTCTCTCACTTCTCTCTAGCTCTCATGCAAGACGAGTAAGAAGAAACACAAAAATCAAATTCTCATTCAATTAATCATTAAGCTCAAAATGATACAAGAGACCACTATATATAGGTCTTGACTCATAAAAGTGAAAAAAAGACTAAATTGCCCTCTGGGCTACAAAGAAACATAACTCCCCACAGGGGTAAAATGGGAAACAGTAAATCAAAATAGACAATAATAAAATACATCATGTCATCTCAATCAAAAGTAGAGGCGCTGAATCGTGGCCGTCGATCTGCGGTTTTCGCCGGCGATAAACATGTCGGTAGCGTCTGTCGATGTCCTCATCATTCTCCCCAGGTGGGAGAAAACTCGACCCTGTCGAGTGAGTGTCTCTAGAGCTCTCGTACCACTCTAGAAGGTCTGGGTCTAAACTTTGCAGCTCCTCTCGGTCAACCCACGTATCCTCCGTGGCCGGGGTCCCTTTCCAGTGGACTAAGTACCTTCGACGTCCGCCTCCTTTCGTAGTAATGATCTCATCATCTAATATGGATTCAACTATCTCCGCATTGGGTAAGGGGGGTAATTTTGGGAGTGGAGGAAGGTTGGGGATCTCACCAGGTATGGTCTCACAAGGCTCATTTGTAAGTGGATTGCATGGGTTAAATTCTGGTCCCTCGAAGGTTACTAAATCTTCTATGTTAAAGGTGGGGTTAATGTTGAAACCTTCGGGAAGGTCTAGTACGTAAGCATTGTCATTCACCTTTGAAATTATCTTGAACGGTCCAGCGCTTCTCGCATGCAGCTTCTTTGCAGATCCAGGAGGAAAACGCTCCGGACGGATCCGAACCATCACAAAGTCTCCAATTTCGAAACGATCCTTTAGCTCTTCTTTTATGATCAGCCATAAATTTATAAGTGGCATTACTTTGCTCAATTTTCTTTTTAATTTCTTTATGTAACTCCTGTAGATGCGATGCATATGATGATGCAGACTCAGATGTTCTAACTCTAGTGCTCATGGGAATCAGGTCAATGGGTTGGTTGGGGAGGTAACCGTACACTATTTCAGCAGGGCTAAGACCCGTAGTTCGATTCACAGAGTTATTGTAGGCAAATTTAGCTATAGGCAACTTAGAGTCCCAGTCCTTAATGTTTTCTCCAACTAAGGTCCTTAACAGATTTCCTAGACTCCTATTCACTACTTCCGTTTGACCGTCTGTTTGGGGGTGAAAGGCGGTAGAGAATTGCAGTTTGGTCCCCATCTTATGCCATAAAGTCTTCCAAAAATAACTAGTAAATTTCACATCTCGGTCCGAAACTATGGTTTTAGGCAGCCCGTGAAGTCTTACAATCTCGTCAAAGTACAGTTTGGCTACTCTAGAGGCGTCGAAAGTCTTGGAGCAAGGGAGAAAATGGGCCATCTTAGAAAACCTATCGACAACTACACAGACTGAGTCATGTTTCCTAACGGTCTTGGGTAGCCCTAAAAACAAAGTCCATGCTGACGTCCTGCCAAGGTTGGTTAGGTACGGGGAGGGGTGTGTAAAGGCCGGTGTTTTGTTTCCGTTGTTTGGCCAGCTGACAGGTGTGACACCGCCTTACTAATCTGCTAACATCCTTCTTAAGACTTGGCCAGTAAAAACGATTTTCCACAGCTGCAATTGTTTTGGCCTGACCAAAGTGACCCGCTAAACCTCCAGCATGCAATTCCCACACAAGAAATTCTCGCAGTGAAGTTGTGGGAATGCAAAGTTTTTGAGCCCTAAACAAGTACCCATCTTCCAGTAAAAAATCTCCTATGATACGCTCGTCTCCAGTTGTTAGTTTGGCATAGGTTTCTCCAAAATCGGGGCAGTCCAAATAGTTTTCTTTAATTTGCTCAAAACCAATCACTTCAGTCCTCATCTCACGCGTAACCATCATCCTACGACTTAGTGCATCCGCAGCCTTGTTTTCAGAACCAGCTTTGTGCCTAATGGTGTAAGTGTATTCTTGAAGGAATTCAACCCATCTTCCGTGTCGGGCATTCAGTTTCTTCTGGGAATTGATATATCGTAAAGCTTCGTGGTCAGAGAAGATAACGAATTCTTGGGGAAGCAGGTAATGTCTCCAATACCTGAGGGATTGAATTATGGCGTAGAATTCCTTATCGTAGGTGGAGTATCGTTGCCGGATATCATTTAATTTCTCACTGAAGTAGGCAACCGGGTGTCCTTCTTGGGCTAATACTCCTCCTATTCCTATACCAGATGCGTCGCAGGTCACTTCAAAAACTTTCGAAAAGTCGGGTAAACGCATGACTGGTGCTTCAAACCATTTTCCTTTTTATTTCTTCAAAAGCCTTGGTGGCGGATGTCGTCCAGACAAAATCTCCTTTCTTTAAACAATCAGTTATGGGACCCACGATGGTGCTAAAGTTTCTGATAAATCTCCTATAAAACGTGGCCAGTCCGTGAAAACTCCTGACATCTCTAATATTCTTTGGTATAGGCCACTCGTTGATTGCTCGCACCTTTTCGGGGTCGGCAGAAATGCCGTGGGAAGAAATTATAAACCCAAGAAAAGTTACTTGATTTGTGAGGAAAGTGCATTTCTTAGGGTTGGCATACATTTGTTCTTTCTTCAAAATCTCGCAGACTTGTTTTAGGTGATTCAAGTGTTGCTCCACCGAACGACTATAGATCAGAATGTCATCAAAGTAAACTACAACAAATTTTCCAAGTAACGGCTTAAGGATTTGAGTCATTACTCTCATGAAAGTGCTGGGCGCGTTACTCAATCCAAAAGGCATTACTGTCCATTCGTACAACCCATCTTTGGTTTTGAAAGCTGTTTTCCACTCATCCCCCGGACGGATCCTAATTTGGTGATAGCCACTCTTAAGATCGATCTTAGAGAAGAGTGTGGCTCCGGTCATCATGTCCAACATGTCATCTAACCGAGGGATTGGGAAACGGTACTTGACGGTAATTTTGTTGATTGCACGGCTATCAACGCACATTCTCCACGTCCCATCCTTCTTAGGGGTAAGAAGGGCAGGCACCGCACACGGACTAAGGCTCTCCTTAATGAACCCTCGCTGTAACAATTCATCCACTTGTCTTTTGAGCTCCTCGTGTTCAGTGGGGTTCATCCGGTAATGGGGTAGGTTTGGTAGGGACGCTCCGGGCACTAGGTCTATAGCATGTTGAATGTCCCTTAGAGGTGGCAGTTGGTTGGGTAAGTCGTCGGGAAAGACATCAGAAAAAGTTTCTAACAGGGGTTTAACCTCTTCGGGAATCGGTTCTTCTTGGTCTACACTTATTTCTCGGCCGACTAGCGCGTAAAGAGGGGCTCCTGACTCCAGTTCCACACCTAGGTCCTTAGCAGTTATCAAGTTTACACACCCGTGTTGGGTTTCAGGGAGTTGGGCTTAACTTCTTCTTTAGTAGACTTAGGTTGAGTGGGTAACAGTTTAATCTTCTTGCCCTCGTGTTCAAACACACAGGTATTTGATCGTCCATAAATGTGTACATCGTTGTCGAACAGCCAAGGGCGGCCAAGGATGATTTGACCCACATCCATCGTCAAAACATCACACCAGATTTTCTCCTTGTATCCCACGAACTCAATAGGAACCAGACTCCTATCTTTAACTTCCAAGGTAGTCGAGTTTATCCAAGCAACTTTGTAGGGGTTCGGGTGTGGGGTGGTTCTTAATTGCAGTTTTGAAATCATGGCTGAAGATACAGCGTTAATGCAACTTCCACTGTCTATTATGACCTTGCAGTTTTTGTCTCCAATCTTAGTGAAAGTGTAGAAGATCGAGGTTCTTCGCCAGTCGTCGCTAGGTTTAGGTTGGGAAAAGGCACACCTAACAACCTGAAGGTCTAAGTAGTTCATCTTTTGAAGGCAGTGAACAACTGCAGTATCTTCTTCGTCAAAAAACTCCTCATCGTCGTCCATATGGTGGACCAAGTCAGTCTCTGGTTCATTCTCTTCCTCCGTCACTTCCTCAATTATTGTGACCTTAAATGGGCTGGAGCACTGAGAAGCAATGTGTCCGTACCCATGGCATCTAAAGCATTTAGTGCCGGCAGTGGTTTTGGGTGTCTCACGTTCTGGTGTTTTCCCTTTATAGTCCGATCGGGGTTGGGCTTGGTTAGGAGCAGGTCGACTACTAGAGGGTCCAGTGGGTTTGTTGTACGGTTGGCTAGAGGAAGGCTTAAAAAGGTTTGGTCTAGAGTCTTGGGTCCTGGTGGTGTGGCTTCTAGATTCTTCCAAGTCTAGTACAAGACTACAGGCAGCTTCGTACGTGGTTATTCCTCGAGCAAAGAGCTCATTCCTAAGGTCTTCTCTCAATCCGGCTCTAAACATGGACAGAAGTTGTGTGGGAGTGGTGGTCTCCTCCCCGTTACAACGGATTAAGAAATCATCGAACATGGAGATGTATTCCTTCACGGGTTTACTTCCTTGGGTTAGCCTATTCCAACGATCTAGGAGTCTTGGGTAGTACGAAGGAGGAAGGTATTTCCTTTTCAGTTCTTGTTTCATCGCTCCCCAGTCAGCTATGGGGTATTCTCCTCGCGTCTCTCTCATGTGCTCCACGTTAGTCCAGTATTGGTTGGCTCTACCCGTCAATTTCATCTCAGCGAACCTAACTTTCTTTTCTTCCGAAATGTTATACCATTTAAAGTAGCTATCCATCCCTTTAATCCAATCGAGGAAAACCTGTGGCTCTAATGTTCCGTCAAAAGTTGGGGCATCTATTTTAATGCTCTTAAGGAGCTGGGTGTCACTATCTCTCCAAGGCGCGTCACGACCTACCGGTTCTAGATGGGGTCGGTGGTTGGGTCGGTAGTAATCCCTAGGAGGTCCATACTCGGTTCGGGCATCTTCGCCATAGGGTGATTGAGGTCTCGATGGCGTGTAGATAGCCGGGTGTCCGATTCGTTCAATGTTGTCAAGTCTCTCTCCAGTATGACGCTTAAGGTCCGCTACACTCGTTTGGGTGTCTCTAATTTGCTGCGACATTGTGCCCAACTGGCCTACAATCATGTCTAAGGTTGCTTGAATGTGAGTGGGATCCATGGTTGGGTTCTAGGGATCACTAGGAAGGTTTCTAGGTCCAAGGCAGCAGCTAAACTCCCTAAAATGCTTGCTGGAATTGCACTTACAGCAGCTGTAAAGTGCTGGACAGCAAACACTAGGAGGGGTGAAGTCACCTAAATGTCTAGGCAATGATTTTGGGTGAAGGCAGCACCTAGACAATGAATTTAGGGTCACTAACGGGCGCTTAACCGCTGCAGGAAATGGTGGACAGCAACCTAACACAACCTGAAATTCACTCTAAGGGTGAAAACAAGTGCAGAAAACAGTGGACAGCAAAGTGTAAGTGGCCTAGACTATTATGAATGTGATTGTAATGATGGCAGCACTTAAACACTTGGTTACAAACATGAAATATGAAAATTCTAATGCAGGAATTTCAAGACAGCAAAAGAAAACAGTAAGTTAAACTAGTTTAGATGATGTTATGCATGTGACAATTAATGACAATCTTAAAGGATATACCTAGGATGCATCTAGCATGATCAAAGCATGCTAGCCATGCTCTGATACCAAATATGATGTGAAACTACTAGGAGTTACGATCGAAATTAAATAGAGAATTGTTAAAGTTTGCTTTTATAAGTTTATGTGGATCATGCAAAATAGATTAAAGAATTAGAAACGTGAACTTTGCTTAGGCCAAAGAGATGCACTTTGAGATTAACCAAAATAGTTCATTCAAAATCCAAGGGAATTAAATGCGAAGTACAAACAACAAAACCCAACGTTTAACAACGAGAATTTCACCTTGGGGCGTATCACTCAAGAGGTGGTGGACTTTTGGCGGAGATAGAAGATCCAAGAGATGAACGAAGTTACCACTAGGGAGAGGGCGCCGAAGAACTTCGTCGGAGGAAAAGTTGCCGGTTGGGATGGAAGTCGTAGACGACCGTCGAGGCTCCAAGCGTGCTTTTTAAACTTTCGGTCGTAGATACTTGCGAGGATTGGCACGACTCGCTCCAAGTACTCTTCTACGGTTGTCTCGTCTTCAAATCCTACGTCAAAACAAGGTGAACGTAGAATGTTGATGCTCCCGTCGGCGTTGAACACAAGACCCCACTCAAGCTCCGGGTCCGCCATACATGCTTGACGTGGAGGGCTTGCCAAGGTGAGAAGGAAGAGCCGGCGGGATTTCCACGGGGAAGAGAGAAGGATTTCGGCCAAGGAGGGGAGAGGGGGGGGGTGTGGTGAGAGAGAGATGCTAGGTTAGAAGAGGTAGTAGGAATATTACCCAAAAATCTGAAGTTGATCTCAGATTTTAGTAATATTGGAGGGAATAATTTGAAAATGATTTCAAATTTCCAAAGGAAATTAAGCAAGCATTGAATGAGCCATTAAGACGGGCTCATATGGTGATGGCCGGCGGCATGCATAGGTGGAGGGATGGATTGGAAAAACTAAAACTGAATTTTAATTTCAGCTTAAGTAAATTAGGAGGGAAAATTGAAATCAATTTGAAATTCCAAAACGGTCAAGTCATTAATTGAGCAATTAATGGCTAATTGCTCTATGGAGGGGGGGGGCGGGGTTCTAGAGAGAGGGGGAGAGAGGGGTTTCAAAACCTGAAATTAAATCTCAGGTTTTGAATGAAAATATGGGGGGAATTAATTTGAAATTGATTTCAAATTAGTGGATAATCAATGCCTTAATTAATGCATTGAATGGGGCTTCACCTAGGGTGAGGCCGGCGGCTTCATGGGGGAGAAAAAATGATATGGGAGCACTTGAATACTTCCAAATCAGCACAAGAAGATTCAAGAAGTTTTAGGGAGGAATCCGTTGGAATTGAAATCCATCATGAAACGGATTAAAGTTTCCTAATTTGGAAATTCCAAAATTGGAAAGTTTTAGAAATCCAAATTTTGAAATTTCAAAATTGGGAGTTGGGGAAGTGGGAAGGAGGCCGATGGTTGGAGCTTGCCGGTGGGTGGGGGACGGTGGGGTGGCCGGCGGCTAAGAAGAGCCTGGGGCCGACGGGTTTGGGGGAAAAGGAAAAGAACGGAGTGAAGGGGATAAGCCACGAGTCACGGACTCTTCCAATGACTGGTGGGTAATGCTTTTGCCCTCACTTGGGCTTTCTCTCTCACTTCTCTCTAGCTCTCATGCAAGACGAGTAAGAAGAAACACAAAAATCAAATTCTCATTCAATTAATCATTAAGCTCAAAAATGATACAAGAGACCACTATATATAGGTCTTGACTCATAAAAGTGAAAAAAAGACTAAATTGCCCTCTGGGCTACAAAGAAACATAACTCCCCACAGGGGTAAAATGGGAAACAGTAAATCAAAATAGACAATAATAAAATACATCATGTCATCTCAATCAAAAGTAGAGGCGCTGAATCGTGGCCGTCGATCTGCGGTTTCGCCGGCGATAAACATGTCGGTAGCGTCTGTCGATGTCCTCATCATTCTCCCCAGGTGGGAGAAAACTCGACCCTGTCGAGTGAGTGTCTCTAGAGCTCTCGTACCACTCTAGAAGGTCTGGGTCTAAACTTTGCAGCTCCTCTCGGTCAACCCACGTATCCTCCGTGGCCGGGGTCCCTTTCCAGTGGACTAAGTACCTTCGACGTCCGCCTCCTTTCGTAGTAATGATCTCATCATCTAATATGGATTCAACTATCTCCGCATTGGGTAAGGGGGGTAATTTTGGGAGTGGAGGAAGGTTGGGGATCTCACCAGGTATGGTCTCACAAGGCTCATTTGTAAGTGGATTGCATGGGTTAAATTCTGGTCCCTCGAAGGTTACTAAATCTTCTATGTTAAGGTGGGGTTAATGTTGAAACCTTCGGGAAGGTCTAGTACGTAAGCATTGTCATTCACCTTTGAAATTATCTTGAACGGTCCAGCGCTTCTCGCATGCAGCTTCTTTGCAGATCCAGGAGGAAAACGCTCCGGACGGATCCGAACCATCACAAAGTCTCCAATTTCGAATCCTTTAGCTCTTCTTTTATGATCAGCCATAAATTTATAAGTGGCATTACTTTGCTCAATTTTCTTTTTAATTTCTTTATGTAACTCCTGTAGATGCGATGCATATGATGATGCAGACTCAGATGTTCTAACTCTAGTGCTCATGGGAATCAGGTCAATGGGTTGGTTGGGGAGGTAACCGTACACTATTTCAGCAGGGCTAAGACCCGTAGTTCGATTCACAGAGTTATTGTAGGCAAATTCAGCTATAGGCAACTTAGAGTCCCAGTCCTTAATGTTTTCTCCAACTAAGGTCCTTAACAGATTTCCTAGACTCCTATTCACTACTTCCGTTTGACCGTCTGTTTGGGGGTGAAAGGCGGTAGAGAATTGCAGTTTGGTCCCCATCTTATGCCATAAAGTCTTCCAAAAATAACTAGTAAATTTCACATCTCGGTCCGAAACTATGGTTTTAGGCAGCCCGTGAAGTCTTACAATCTCGTCAAAGTACAGTTTGGCTACTCTAGAGGCGTCGAAAGTCTTGGAGCAAGGGAGAAAATGGGCCATCTTAGAAAACCTATCGACAACTACACAGACTGAGTCATGTTTCCTAACGGTCTTGGGTAGCCCTAAAACAAAGTCCATGCTGACGTCCTGCCAAGGTTGGTTAGGTACGGGGAGGGGTGTGTAAAGGCCGGTGTTTTTGTTTCCGTTGTTTGGCCAGCTGACAGGTGTGACACCGCCTTACTAATCTGCTAACATCCTTCTTAAGACTTGGCCAGTAAAAAAACGATTTTCCACAGCTGCAATTGTTTTGGCCTGACCAAAGTGACCCGCTAAACCTCCAGCATGCAATTCCCACACAAGAAATTCTCGCAGTGAAGTTGTGGGAATGCAAAGTTTTTGAGCCCTAAACAAGTACCCATCTTCCAGTAAAAAATCTCCTATGATACGCTCGTCTCCAGTTGTTAGTTTGGCATAGGTTTCTCCAAAATCGGGGCAGTCCAAATAGTTTTCTTTAATTTGCTCAAAACCAATCACTTCAGTCCTCATCTCACGCGTAACCATCATCCTACGACTTAGTGCATCCGCAGCCTTGTTTTCAGAACCAGCTTTGTGCCTAATGGTGTAAGTGTATTCTTGAAGGAATTCAACCCATCTTCCGTGTCGGGCATTCAGTTTCTTCTGGGAATTGATATATCGTAAAGCTTCGTGGTCAGAGAAGATAACGAATTCTTGGGGAAGCAGGTAATGTCTCCAATACCTGAGGGATTGAATTATGGCGTAGAATTCCTTATCGTAGGTGGAGTATCGTTGCCGGATATCATTTAATTTCTCACTGAAGTAGGCAACCGGGTGTCCTTCTTGGGCTAATACTCCTCCTATTCCTATACCAGATGCGTCGCAGGTCACTTCAAAAACTTTCGAAAAGTCGGGTAAACGCATGACTGGTGCTTCAACCATTTTCCTTTTTATTTCTTCAAAAGCCTTGGTGGCGGATGTCGTCCAGACAAAATCTCCTTTCTTTAAACAATCAGTTATGGGACCCACGATGGTGCTAAAGTTTCTGATAAATCTCCTATAAAACGTGGCCAGTCCGTGAAAACTCCTGACATCTCTAATATTCTTTGGTATAGGCCACTCGTTGATTGCTCGCACCTTTTCGGGGTCGGCAGAAATGCCGTGGGAAGAAATTATAAACCCAAGAAAAGTTACTTGATTTGTGAGGAAAGTGCATTTCTTAGGGTTGGCATACATTTGTTCTTTCTTCAAAATCTCGCAGACTTGTTTTAGGTGATTCAAGTGTTGCTCCACCGAACGACTATAGATCAGAATGTCATCAAAGTAAACTACAACAAATTTTCCAAGTAACGGCTTAAGGATTTGAGTCATTACTCTCATGAAAGTGCTGGGCGCGTTACTCAATCCAAAAGGCATTACTGTCCATTCGTACAACCCATCTTTGGTTTTGAAAGCTGTTTTTCCACTCATCCCCCGGACGGATCCTAATTTGGTGATAGCCACTCTTAAGATCGATCTTAGAGAAGAGTGTGGCTCCGGTCATCATGTCCAACATGTCATCTAACCGAGGGATTGGGAAACGGTACTTGACGGTAATTTTGTTGATTGCACGGCTATCAACGCACATTCTCCACGTCCCATCCTTCTTAGGGGTAAGAAGGGCAGGCACCGCACACGGACTAAGGCTCTCCTTAATGAACCCTCGCTGTAACAATTCATCCACTTGTCTTTTGAGCTCCTCGTGTTCAGTGGGGTTCATCCGGTAATGGGGTAGGTTTGGTAGGGACGCTCCGGGCACTAGGTCTATAGCATGTTGAATGTCCCTTAGAGGTGGCAGTTGGTTGGGTAAGTCGTCGGGAAAGACATCAGAAAAAGTTTCTAACAGGGGTTTAACCTCTTCGGGAATCGGTTCTTCTTGGTCTACACTTATTTCTCGGCCGACTAGCGCGTAAAGAGGGGCTCCTGACTCCAGTTCCACACCTAGGTCCTTAGCAGTTATCAAGTTTACACCCGTGTTGGGTTTCAGGGAGTTGGGCTTAACTTCTTCTTTAGTAGACTTAGGTTGAGTGGGTAAACAGTTTAATCTTCTTGCCCTCGTGTTCAAACACACAGGTATTTGATCGTCCATAAATGTGTACATCGTTGTCGAACAGCCAAGGGCGGCCAAGGATGATTTGACCCACATCCATCGTCAAAACATCACACCAGATTTTTTCCCTTGTATCCCACGAACTCAATAGGAACCAGACTCCTATCTTTAACTTCCAAGGTAGTCGAGTTTATCCAAGCAACTTTGTAGGGGTTCGGGTGTGGGGTGGTTCTTAATTGCAGTTTTGAAATCATGGCTGAAGATACAGCGTTAATGCAACTTCCACTGTCTATTATGACCTTGCAGTTTTTGTCTCCAATCTTAGTGAAAGTGTAGAAGATCGAGGTTCTTCGCCAGTCGTCGCTAGGTTTAGGTTGGGAAAAGGCACACCTAACAACCTGAAGGTCTAAGTAGTTCATCTTTTGAAGGCAGTGAACAACTGCAGTATCTTCTTCATCAAAAAAACTCCTCATCGTCGTCCATATGGTGGACCAAGTCAGTCTCTGGTTCATTCTCTTCCTCCGTCACTTCCTCAATTATTGTGACCTTAAATGGGCTGGAGCACTGAGAAGCAATGTGTCCGTACCCATGGCATCTAAAGCATTTAGTGCCGGCAGTGGTTTTTGGGTGTCTCACGTTCTGGTGTTTTCCCTTTATAGTCCGATCGGGGTTGGGCTTGGTTAGGAGCAGGTCGACTACTAGAGGGTCCAGTGGGTTTGTTGTACGGTTGGCTAGAGGAAGGCTTAAAAAGGTTTGGTCTAGAGTCTTGGGTCCTGGTGGTGTGGCTTCTAGATTCTTCCAAGTCTAGTACAAGACTACAGGCAGCTTCGTACGTGGTTATTCCTCGAGCAAAGAGCTCATTCCTAAGGTCTTCTCTCAATCCGGCTCTAAACATGGACAGAAGTTGTGTGGGAGTGGTGGTCTCCTCCCCGTTACAACGGATTAAGAAATCATCGAACATGGAGATGTATTCCTTCACGGGTTTTACTTCCTTGGGTTAGCCTATTCCAACGATCTAGGAGTTTTGGGTAGTACGAAGGAGGAAGGGTATTTCCTTTTCAGTTCTTGTTTCATCGCTCCCCAGTCAGCTATGGGGTATTCTCCTCGCGTCTCTCTCATGTGCTCCACGTTAGTCCAGTATTGGTTGGCTCTACCCGTCAATTTCATCTCAGCGAACCTAACTTTCTTTTCTTCCGAAATGTTATACCATTTAAAGTAGCTATCCATCCCTTTAATCCAATCGAGGAAAACCTGTGGCTCTAATGTTCCGTCAAAAGTTGGGGGGCATCTATTTTAATGCTCTTAAGGAGCTGGGTGTCACTATCTCTCCAAGGCGCGTCACGACCTACCGGTTCTAGATGGGGTCGGTGGTTGGGTCGGTAGTAAATCCCTAGGAGGTCCATACTCGGTTCGGGCATCTTCGCCATAGGGTGATTGAGGTCTCGATGGCGTGTAGATAGCCGGGTGTCCGATTCGTTCAATGTTGTCAAGTCTCTCTCCAGTATGACGCTTAAGGTCCGCTACACTCGTTTGGGTGTCTCTAATTTGCTGCGACATTGTGCCCAACTGGCCTACAATCATGTCTAAGGTTGCTTGAATGTGAGTGGGATCCATGGTTGGGTTCTAGGGATCACTAGGAAGGTTTCTAGGTCCAAGGCAGCAGCTAAACTCCCTAAAATGCTTGCTGGAATTGCACTTACAGCAGCTGTAAAGTGCTGGACAGCAAACACTAGGAGGGGTGAAGTCACCTAAATGTCTAGGCAATGATTTTGGGTGAAGGCAGCACCTAGACAATGAATTTAGGGTCACTAACGGGCGCTTAACCGCTGCAGGAAATGGTGGACAGCAACCTAACACAACCTGAAATTCACTCTAAGGGTGAAAAACAAGTGCAGAAAACAGTGGACAGCAAAGTGTAAGTGGCCTAGACTATTATGAATGTGATTGTAATGATGGCAGCACTTAAACACTTGGTTACAAACATGAAAATATGAAAATTCTAATGCAGGAATTTCAAGACAGCAAAAGAAAACAGTAAGTTAAACTAGTTTAGATGATGTTATGCATGTGTGACAATTAATGACAATCTTAAAGGATATACCTAGGATGCATCTAGCATGATCAAAGCATGCTAGCCATGCTCTGATACCAAATATGATGTGAAACTACTAGGAGTTACGATCGAAATTAAATAGAGAATTGTTAAAGTTTGCTTTTATAAGTTTATGTGGATCATGCAAAATAGATTAAAGAATTAGAAACGTGAACTTTGCTTAGGCCAAAGAGATGCACTTTGAGATTAACCAAAATAGTTCATTCAAAATCCAAGGGAATTAAATGCGAAGTACAAACAACAAAACCCAACGTTTAACAACGAGAATTTCACCTTGGGGCGTATCACTCAAGAGGTGGTGGACTTTTGGCGGAGATAGAAGATCCAAGAGATGAACGAAGTTACCACTAGGGAGAGGGCGCCGAAGAACTTCGTCGGAGGAAAAGTTGCCGGTTGGGATGGAAGTCGTAGACGACCGTCGAGGCTCCAAGCGTGCTTTTTAAACTTTCGGTCGTAGATACTTGCGAGGATTGGCACGACTCGCTCCAAGTACTCTTCTACGGTTGTCTCGTCTTCAAATCCTACGTCAAAACAAGGTGAACGTAGAATGTTGATGCTCCCGTCGGCGTTGAACACAAGACCCCACTCAAGCTCCGGGTCCGCCATACATGCTTGACGTGGAGGGCTTGCCAAGGTGAGAAGGAAGAGCCGGCGGGATTTCCACGGGGAAGAGAGAAGGATTTCGGCCAAGGAGGGGAGAGGGGGCGGGTGTGGTGAAAGAGAGATGCTAGGTTAGAAGAGGTAGTAGGAATATTACCCAAAATCTGAAGTTGATCTCAGATTTTAGTAATATTGGAGGGAATAATTTGAAAATGATTTCAAATTTCCAAAGGAATTAAGCAAGCATTGAATGAGCCATTAAGACGGGCTCATATGGTGGCCCGGGCCGGCGGCATGCATAGGTGGAGGGATGGATTGGAAAAACTAAAACTGAATTTTAATTTCAGCTTAAGTAAATTAGGAGGGAAAATTGAAATCAATTTGAAATTCCAAAACGGTCAAGTCATTAATTGAGCAATTAATGGCTAATTGCTCTATGGAGGGGGCGGCGGGTTCTAGAGAGAGGGGGAGAGAGGGGTTTCAAAACCTGAAATTAAATCTCAGGTTTTGAATGAAAATATGGGGGGGAATTAATTTGAAATTGATTTCAAATTAGTGGATAATCAATGCCTTAATTAATGCATTGAATGGGGCTTCACCTAGGGTGAGGCCGGCGGCTTCATGGGGGAGAAAAATGATATGGGAGCACTTGAATACTTCCAAATCAGCACAAGAAGATTCAAGAAGTTTTAGGGAGGAATCCGTTGGAATTGAAATCCATCATGAAACGGATTAAAGTTTCCTAATTTGGAAATTCCAAAATTGGAAAGTTTTAGAAATCCAAATTTTGAAATTTCAAAATTGGGAGTTGGGGAAGTGGGAAGGAGGCCGATGGTTGGAGCTTGCCGGTGGGTGGGGGACGGTGGGGTGGCCGGCGGCTAAGAAGAGCCTGGGGCCGACGGGTTTGGGGGGAAAAAGGAAAAAGAACGGAGTGAAGGGGATAAGCCACGAGTCACGGACTCTTCCAATGACTGGTGGGTAATGCTTTTTGCCCTCACTTGGGCTTTCTCTCTCACTTCTCTCTAGCTCTCATGCAAGACGAGTAAGAAGAAACACAAAAATCAAATTCTCATTCAATTAATCATTAAGCTCAAAATGATACAAGAGACCACTATATATAGGTCTTGACTCATAAAAGTGAAAAAAAGACTAAATTGCCCTCTGGGCTACAAAGAAACATAACTCCCCACAGGGGTAAAATGGGAAACAGTAAATCAAAATAGACAATAATAAAATACATCATGTCATCTCAATCAAAAGTAGAGGCGCTGAATCGTGGCCGTCGATCTGCGGTTTCGCCGGCGATAAACATGTCGGTAGCGTCTGTCGATGTCCTCATCAATATATATATAATCAATCATTCATAAAGATTGATCATATAGAGGTATAATGATACTTAGCATGATTTTATGTGCATAAATTTGATTGGAATTACATTAGTTACAAGTTGACATGAACATTTTCCATAGTAGAATATTTGAACCATTTTAGGAACCATGCATATGATATTGTTGCATTGATATGTTGATTGTCGATTGTCACTCCTACCTATTTTTATTGGTCACACAACATATCTCATTCATTTGTCATTAATGTTTTAATAGATAATAGTTACTTAATTTGATTTATTGAACTTACTCATTATTATTTCAGAGTGATGGTGATATAGATGGGATATTATCAACATAATTCAAGTTGGATGGTTCAAGTGGAGGAATGCATCGGGCTTGTTGTGTGAAAAAGTACCCCTCACACTTAAGGGAAAAATCTATAAGATGGTGGTGAGGCCTGCAATGCTTTATGGTGCGAAATGTTGGCCATTAAAAGAGAAGCATAATACTAAGTTAAGTGTGGCAGAGATTGTTGACCTTCGTATAATACCTGAAGGAAGACAAAAATAACGACAAAAAATACCTCGTATCCCGTCGGATCCACGAATCCCGCTGAATCGGCGCCGCGAACGATCACTTCTCCGCACTTCCTGCGTGAAATCGACTCTGGATCGCTGCCCCATTCGTGTCGTTAAATACCGACCCAAACGAAGCATTTTGCTGCTCCTCCCTTCGGCTCCACACTTCCATTCGTCGCTGCTTCTCTTCTCTCGCAAACCTCATGACCAAACTCCTCCACTGTGCCAATCTCAAGAGCCTTGATCCCTTTCTGCCGCCTCTCCTCTGATCAAAACCTGACATCCGACGCTTGCTGGAGCCGAACCCCGAAGCCGACCTCCCCTTTATTCCCTCAAGCCGAGCCCTCTCAGCTCTGCCGATCCAGACAAGAGAGAGAAAGAAAGAGAGGGAGAAGAGAAATCCCTACCTCTTGTCTCAGCCGAACTCCATCTGCTTGCATCTCCTTTGGTCGAATCCCTCTTCCCCTGGATACGAGCCGACCTCCTTCTCCTCTACCTACCGTTGCTCCCGATCCGAACTCCTCAATCCCATAAGTCTGCTTGAGGTAATGAGGGAGATTAAGAATTCAGCTTACTATGGGATTCAATAGCCTAAATCATATTCCAATCCTTCTCAATTGGCCTAATTATAATTAATTTAACTTAATTATATTTAATTACTTTTAATGGTAATTAATTTATGATTAATTCAAATTAATTGTAATTAGTTATTTTACTTTAATTTATATTTGATTTTAAAATGAATATAGTTAATTATAGATTAAATGTAATTAATTATGATTAATTTCCAAAAAAAATTAATTATAAATTAAATCTAATTAGTTTATAAATAATTCTAAATTAAATATAATTAATTATATATCAAAATATAATTAGTTATAGTTAATTTCTAATTAATTATATTTTTGTTATATATAATTAATTATAATTAATTTTATGCTTAAATATAAATTAAAACTAATTTATAATTAATTATGAAGTAACTATAATTAATTATATGGATAAAATATAATTAATTATAGATAATTTATAATTAATTATTAATTATGCTTCTCTCCCTCGATTTTTGAGCCAACGCCGTCGACCCCGCGCAGGTATAATTCCTTAAATCTTAAAAACTCCGAGAACCTGTTTCAACACATTTGTCGGGACAAAACGACCACGTATACACACTTTTCTTAGCGTGGTGGGAGGACGTGCGCCCCGACGCTTGCGACTAAGCGGGTAATCACCTAAATCCCATCTTTGAAGTTCGTATCGCCTTAGAAACCCCGCCTATACACGCTTTTCTTGGCGTGGTGGGATGGGAGCCCGGTGCGATTCGTATGACGAAGCGGGGATACCCATAAGTACCCGCTTGCGGGGAAATAACTGCTTTTCTTGCAAAATATTTTCAAAATACTCATACTCTTTTCTTGGCGTGGTGGGGGGATCAAAAAAAAAATTACACGGCCGCGGTGTCCTCGAAAGAAGGCACCTACCATACACGCTTTTCTTAGTGTGGTGGGAAAGGCCCAGTTTTCCGTAGTTTTCCCCAAAACGGGGGAGACACCGGGAGGCTGCCGAAATTTCGGGTGAAATCGTACATGGACTTGATTGAACTCAAAGAACAAAGAACCGTGGACTTTTGGACAATGAAATGAATATAAAATTGAGCCTAAGCAAAATTTCAATGAACTAAAATTTAAATGAATGTGACTTGGACATAAAGAATTTGGATGTGTACTTTGAGCTTGAACCAAATTGAACACAGGGGACATGTGAACTTCAACAAGGACTCGACCTATATGAACTTGAACTTGCGAGGTGAACTTTGACATTGAACTCAAACTTGTGGACATTAAGCTTGAACAAGACTTGGACTGCAGGGGAGGGACATAGAACATGACTCGAACAATTTGAACATTCAAGTGAACTTGATTTTGTAAACATTTGAAACTTGAACTTGCAAGTGGCACAATGTAACTACAAAGGGACAGACTTGATTCTAAAAGTGAATTGCAATAAGCATGAGCCTAAGTTGAATTTGAACATAAAGGGACTCTATTTGGAATGATAACCAAAATTCCTATGAAATGTTAAGATACCATCATCCTAATTTGGCTAAGAAAGATTTGAGTCATTCAAATCTCATGCAAGCAAATAAGGACCCATATGTAAATCCTTTCCAAACTTTGACATAGAACTTTTGAATGATAATTTCTAATGTGCAAAGATCATCTTAATTGGGATAAAGATATTGATAAGTGATGATATTAGACTTATCATGCATATTGAATCATCAAAGTAAGAAGTTTGCAAATGAAGTTCGTTCGTAAGCAATAAAAGAAGACTAAGGAACTTGGTTTGATTATAAACTCATGATATAAGCTTTTGGACCATACCAATTGATTCATAAGATCAAAGTTAGTTCATCCCTAATCTACTTGTAGTGAATGTATTGATTCTCTAGAAAGGCTCTTGATGAATATGATGATTCATAGTTTGCTTGTAACCAATGCCAAGGTATTCACCTACGATCATGCACAAGGGATGTAACATGTTAGTGAGCAACATTAGAAGAGCTATAATGAATAGAAACATTTATGATGTTCAAGGATTCAATCATCATTTGATTCATAAGCAATCATCAACAAGGATCAAGGACACGTGATCTACTTGTCAGGCATTGATCAATGGAAACCAAAGATAATGTAATAATACAAGAGTAGATGATCATACAAATATTCCAACAAATGATAATGCAGACTCATGCAACTGATTGACTTGAAACAATTACAATGGCCATAAGGAGATGTGATAAATGCTATAACAACTAATATCCATATGCAGACATTCAAACAAAGTTTGCAAGTAATGAAGATTGAAAGAGATATGTGATTGATTGAAGGAAAATATCAACGATACAAGTTCGTCACACAAATAGCAAGTTATTTTCAAGGGAGACACATCCGGTGCAATAGCTCAATATTTAAGAAATCACATCGAATGAAAAATACAAATGCTTTTGAGTAGTATCAAAAGATCTGCAATACATATGAGTCCTCTACGAATACAAGTGTATGTACAACATCCGTCCGTAGATAGATGCATAAAGATTACAGTAAATGCAATATCCTGTAGTCAACTTCGGTCTAAGAATGAATACATCTATCTCCAATAGTAGCGACTGTATTGTAAAGACCAAAAATCACAGCAGAATGCATAAAGAATACAAGTTCCAACGAGCTTCTACAACCCAAGGCAGGAGACTTGTTAGTGCACTACGATCCACCTGCAGAAAGCAACGAGTAGTGCACGACAGTCTACCTGTACGAAGCAGCAAATAATTCTATCCAGAAGCTGCTACGCCACGCCACCGGATCCGCAACATTCATGCAAGCGGACAGAAGGCGTCTACAAATGATTTCAAAGTACCCCCGCACGTGCACCGTAGTTTGTATACACATAGGTACACTAAAGGGGAAAATACAATCTTAACCCACATGGGCCCGGCAAGCGTGTTATTGGTACACACATGACGTCTAGGGATGCTGCGCGGGTTATTAAATTTGAACCCGATCCTCCTAAGCATATAAAAGGAGTGGACAGGGTTAATTATAAAATGCCCCCAAATACCCGCATGGGCCCCGGCAAGCATGTTATTGATACACACGTGATGTCTAGGGAAGCTGCGCGGGTCAATAAGTGAATTCAAGTTCGAACATTATCCTTCTATACGGGTCAATAGAAGTCGACAGGGTTCGAACAATCAAACAAGTATACGGTGAGGGTGACCGGTATATTTGTTTTAATACATTCATATTAGGCTTTCAAAGGTCTATATCAATACGAATTCACTAATAAGGGCATAAAACATACGAAATCCGATCATCTATCGATAATTCGATAGAGTCGACAAGATTCAATCAATAAAAGAGAAATGACCCCGAACACCCCGATGATGGCCGTGTTGAATGTAAATCTCAACCGAAAGGGTTCCCAAATATTTTTCCAAATGCCTCCAAAATATCCAAAATCTATTCCAAATATTCCAAAGCTCCACCCAAAATTCCCAAATAAAAACTCCACAAAGTCCAAAATTCCAAAATCCAAAAAATATTTAAAATTGAAACTATCCATCCACCTACTTAAAGCAAAAATCCATCCAGCCTCCGCAACAGTTTGCCGAGGTGGACAAATTCAAATATAACTTCAGCTCACAAAGAGCTAATGCCTGGTCGAAAATATCACTAGGATCCATTCTCAAACAATCTCCTGCCAGTAAGGACGTGGTACGTGTCCTCTAACAGGCGGTTTTGCCGCCAAATGGCACCGCAGGATAAACAGTTATGACCTGGGGTCGGCCGTCTGAACCGAGTGGTTTCGTCGCCAAATGGCACCATGAAATACCGGTTATGGCCAGAGCCAATACGCTCCTTAGTGGCATCAAATCCTTGAGATATAAATCAATAGGATATAATCGATAGGGCACAAAGCCCTCTGTTAGCTAAGGTGGATTCAAATTTGTCCCCTTAGACAAATATCCAACCCAGCTCTACAAGGTCCCCTTGGACGAAGCAACCCATGGCTGCCGACAAGAATCCTTCTGTCAGGTTCGATCGACTACCTCCTCTGACTAAGTAGACCAGGGACCACGATGGCCCGGGACGACGGAACCATGGAATCTTGATCGGGCCTATCATCCATTCCCCCACCATCCGCTTTAAGTGCAAGATGGTGACAATTTCTATTTTAAATATAAAACCTTTAATTTTCCAATATTCAAACCTATGCTGCTACTATATGCCAGATAATACGTATTTCTACGTATCTGATTGATAACTAGCCTTAATCGAAAGTTCTCTCTCGTTATCGGAAGGGGTAATTAACTATAGGGACTTGCGCCTATAGGAAACCAGAACTCAAATCATAAAGTCCTCGCAAAATGAAGGCGAAATCTCTGGGTAGTGCCTCATCTACAAACCCATCTGCCTTCCAAAATTTACCTCGGAACTTAGTTCGTTAAAACTCCCTCGCCGAATAAAAAGAAAAAGCGGGCGGAGGCAGGGGCCGAATTTTCGGAGCCCACAGAGATGAGGATGCTCAGGTGGATGAGTGGCTTTACCCTTAGATATAGGATACAAAATGAGCATATACATGAAAAGGTTGGAGTAGCTCCAGTAGAATATAAGATTAGAGAGAGTCGCCCTAGATGGTTTAGTCACATAAAACAATGGCCTTCCGAGGACCCGGTTAGGAGAGTAGCGGTATTAGATTTGATTTATGTTAAGAAAGATAGAGCCAGACCTAAAAAGACTTGGTTAGAAAATATAAGGAATGACCTTTCTTTATTAGATTTAAACGAGAATTTGACTTTTAATAGGACACAATAGAGAAAAAGGATTCATGTAGCCGACCCCACGTAGTGTGATAAATGCTTGATTTTGTTGTTGTACTCATTATTATTTTTGTTCATAGTAGATCCTATAGGAGTATTAGGTTGACGATCACAACAGGAGCAATTCTACCAGCCATAACTTATATTTGGTATTTTTATTATGCGTAGTAAGTCATTTATGCTTTCTTTTAAGGGTTATATAATTTAATTTCTGTTATTGCTTGCAGTAGTTTTATATTGCTGATGTAATGTTATTTGAACTTATGATAATGGAATAAAAGTTAGCTTTTTTCCATTATTTATTCTGATAAATATATTGTGTTAGATTGCTTGTACAAGCATTTTCGCTTTGTGAATACAAAACAGGTCTTCATATCCCTTCATCGTGTCTCGTTTTGCCAGAGTGTGTTGTCTTTAGGACCTGAGACGTGACAAAATATCCATTCTAATTTGCTTCACATGAGCTGTTCTTTCCATACATAATGACACGTGATACTAATTATGATATATTGATTAAGAGAGAAACAAACCAACCAATGCCTGTTCATTCAAATTAGTCATTTTTTTCTTTAAAACAAGACAATGTGTCTCAAACACAAGAAAAGGGAATGAGACAAGAAATAAAGGGAGCTGAAAGATAAGGGGTAGCAAGAGCAAGCTACAGAGAGAAAGATACAGAGAGGGAGACCATAAATGGGCTTCAATGGAGTAGGCGAGCTTGAGTGGAGTAGGTGAGTGGGCCCATGGGCTTGAGTTGACAAGAGGAGAGGGAGACCACAAAAAAACTAGGGAGCAAGGAGACAAGAACGAGCAACCAAGAGAGGAAGAAAGCTACGATGTGATGGAGCTAGCAAGTATGGAGAAGAGAGTGAGCGAGTGACCACGAAAGGGAGAGAGCAATGATCAAGTACTCAAGTGGCTAAAAACAAACAAGACTAAGTTTTATGATAAATAGTAAATATTTGATTTTAAATTATAAATTTCAAAATAGCATATAGATTTAGTTATGGTTTCTGAAAGGTAAATAATAGAAATGCAGACAATATATAGATAAAAATGTTTACTACGATTTGAAATATTACTAGAAATTTTGTCTTGTTTAAATAAGGAGGTTGATATGTTCAACTAAGAATATATTTTACTTTGATTAAAATTAGTGAAGAAAATTATAGATTAATTTGAAATAAATGTTAAGTTTTAATTTAATGATAATATTTAAATTTTAATGATATGGTAAACAGTGGAATATTTCAAATATTAATGATAACCTATATATTCAATAAAAAAAAATATTAATTAAAAAAAGGATATATATGTATATGTGGAAGAAAAAACATATACAGGGGTTTAAATAAGATTAATTAACAAGAATATCTCATATATGCAAATATAGGTATTCAACTAAAGGAGGTGAAGTTAAGGGCTTCAAGACAAAAACAAGTCATATGAATTTGGCGTTGTAACTTCTATTTCTAATTTGGCGTTATACTTCTAAATCAAACTCATCGATTGTTATTGATATTCATTTTATTAATTGTTATTGCAACTCAATTATGTTTATATATGTTATCGAAAAAATTGATCATCTTGAAATTAATGATAGTTTCTACTCACATTTAATTGTTTATCATATGCCATAATATTACTATAAATAATATGTAATGATATGAAAACACAAATGAATTAATTTAAATATGAGTACTTGCATGTGCATGTTTGACTGATAGAGTTCACCCTCTTATGATACTAGTTACGAACACAATGTACCAACATGTATAAATTGGAAAAGATTTTAAAAATGAAAATGAAAAAAAAAAAAACTTAATGGCACAATTTAAACAAAATCTCCCATGATGGTTGTATTATTTACAAAATAGCTAAGATAAGATATGCAATATGATTTCTCATTACTCATATTACTGTTGTATGATTAAATGTTTCAAAGCTTCTTAGAATGCCATCTTTAAATATTATAATTTGTCAAATAATTATGCCATAAGACAAACATATATATTATTTCAATGTTCTTTTATGTTATTGTAATTTAGAAACATGATGTATCTATTGAGATGCACTATAACTCACTTCTATTATTTAACAAATGTGTATGGGTAAAAGTTTGAGAATTAAATGAGTGGAAGAAGAGAAAATTTGTACTGCAAACATGGCTCTAAGAGAGGATATTTGATTTGGGATGTTTATACTTTTAGTTTAAAATGGATTTTATGGTAATAGTAGCTTTTTCGACATTTTGGAAATATATTGTTATCAATTAATTTGTATGAATAATATTTAAATCTCTATCCGACTGTATACTCCCCTCTCAGTAGTTCAATCTTTTGGGTCAGATTGTGATACCAATACTTCGATTATCATACAAATATGACTTTCAGTATAAATAAATCTAATCCTTGCAGTAATCTATATTTTCTTAAATTCCCGAGTTGGGAGAAATGATACACATCAAGTGTCACTCTCACTACCTGTGCACATTTAATATGTTCGATTTACCAGTTTAGAACTCAAACTTGATCGTCAAGATGCTTTCATTATTTTACATAAACTAAAAGCTTAGCATAACAAAGAATAAGTTCCACAGAACCAAGATAGCAGCCAATGTAAATGTAATGTTTTAAACCTTATATTCAAACATGGATTCAAAATGTTTCTCTAAGAAAAATTTGGAGCAACAAATATATAGCTTGGTACCTATGTTGCACGATACGGATACGGTGACACGGATACGACATGATACGGATACGGGACACGTCAATTCTTAAAAATATAGAATACGGGTACGGCGCGGACACGGCATTATAATTTATAAATCATACATAAAAATTAAGAAAGCAATCAAAGCATGATATTTGAAATTATAAAAAAAAAATGAAGGTAACATCATTTGTAGCCTTGTAGTTTATAATATTAAAATAAAAGTAAGCATTAAATGTCTAGTACAAAAACAAAAGCATAAACATAAATTGTCCAGCACATGAAATTTCAACTATTCAATAGAAGGAATGATATGATTAGCTTCTTCAGTGGTTTGTCTTTGAACTTCTATATCATCTTCAATAAATATCATAGCTTCTAATTTAGGCTCATCAAGTGAAAGATTAGCAATTTCTAATATTCCCATATCATCAAGAGACTCAAATCCATCTCGGAAATGAGAGAACCTCGCTCCCAACCGTGGAAGTAAATACGTAGGTCTTTTTTTCATTTTTTTTTTTCAACGGACACGCGTATTGGATACGCGTGTCCTTTTGAAATTAAATACTATTTTAATTGGATACGGTAAATTCGTATCCGACACATATCAGTGCCGTATCGGAGGCGCAACCATGTATCGGTGTATCGGATGCAACACGCCTTCGTAAATAGGTGTATATGTGCAACATAGCTTGGTACAGCTCAAGCTAAAATGATTAGTCTGTAATAACAAGTGAAACAAGGAGCAATATTGCTAAGAATAGTAGCACAACCAATAACTAGCTGATTGTGAGGTTTTAAGCTCAATAATTGCAGATGCATTTTTCTATACGGGCATAGGATGTTTTTTTTAATACATTCAGGAAAAGAAGACCAAGAAGAGCTTTATTCAAGAATGATAGAGCAATAACCTGTTCCATCACTAAAGAAATATCTTGAAAGTTTAGTGCTACCACATCTGTATTGCCAAACACTGCTGCAGCTGAGGTTATCAATACGTAGTTAACCAGAAAAATTCCAGTGAAAATGAAGAGAATGGCAAAAAAATGGTCATAAAATAAGGCTCCCAGGGCAACATTTGACTGCCTACCCTGCTGCTGCATGAAAAAAGAGATTCAGTTATTAGGATATTAGCAAACACGATTTTTGGCAAAATTCAGGGGATGCTCAAACAAAAGAACAACGAAATAAACATTCTGATAGTTATGTGGAAACATCCAACAACAACAACAACATCAAGCCTTTATCCCACTAAGTGGGGTCGGCTACATGAATCCTTTTTCTCCATTGTGTCCTATTAAAGGTGAAATTCTCGTTTAAATCTAATAAAGAAAGGTCATTCCTAATATTTTCTAACCAAGTCTTTTTAGTCTGCCTCTACCTTTCTTAACATAAGTCAAATCTAATATCTCTACTCTCCTAACCGGGTCATTAGAAGGCCGCCGTTTTATATGACCAAACCATCTAAGGCGACTCTCTCTAATCTTATCTTCTACTAGATCTACTCCAACCTTTTCACGTATATGCTCATTTCGTATCCTATCTCTAAGGGTAAAGCCACTCATCCACCTGAGCATCCTCATCTCTGCCACACTTAACTTAGTATTATGCTTCTCTTTTAATAGCCAACATTCAGCACCATAAAGCATTGCAGGCCTCACTACATCTTATAGAATTTTCCCTTAAGTTTGAGGGGTACTTTTCTATCACACAACAAGCCTGATGCATTCCTCCACTTCAACCATCCAACTTGAATTCTGCTGATAATATCCCCATCTATTTCACCATCACTCTGAACAATAGATCCAAGATATCTAAAACGTGTACTCTTATTAATGACTTGATCGCCCAAAGTCACAATCCCCTCACTATGTCTATTACTACTAAAATTACACTCCATATATTCCGTTTTAGATCTACTCAAGCAAAAACCTTTAGTCTCTAATGTTGACCTCCATAAATCAAGTTTACTTTCAACCAAGTTACGTGGAAACATCTGTTTAAAGAAAAAGTATAATCTGATCTAGAAGTCTAGAATGTGCACTATGGTGTCAGCTCCCCCAAGTCACATATATTGGCATATAGTCATCCTTCTTCCAATGTAAGGAACTGTAGAAGTTATGATGTGCTCATTTCAAACTACAGTGAATTATTTTTTTAAGTGTGGCCGTGAACAAAGGTAAGAAATTTTCATCGAACAAAATAATTTATGAAGTGTTGAGTTTTTTGCATTACCTTTTTTTATCCTTGATTTTACTCTTTTGACATTTCACCCAACAACTTGAGCAAAGAGGATATTTAAACTCAATCATCAGCAAGTTATTTCCTCGTAAATAAGTTCGTGAAAATGGTGTTTACTGGCTATTGGAAATTTGAGAAAATAATTAATTATCCCAACAGAGAAGAGATTTTTTTTAAATATCTGTCTACTTGTTTTGCACTACGAGTATAGGACAAAAGAATTAAAATTAAACAAAAAATCTAAAAGGGCATTTAAAAAAGTACATAATAGTATCAATAACATTCTGATAAATACACTAACAAATTCACTTGTTTTAAAATTGACTCAATTCTTCATGTTTGGTTGCAATATTCATTGCACTAGATCTGACGAGTCATTGAATAGGATCTAGATGTGCTTAAAATCTTCCCTGTATTTATCTCCCAAGGATTAACACAATCAAGCTTCACAGGATTGGTGACCCGCTACAATACCAGTGCTCAGAAATCCCTCAAATCACATGCAAATGAAGTAATAGGCTTTCAATTTCCATAATACATCAAGGATCCTGATCCTTTCTTTGGAAATATGCCTCGGGCTGTGACGAGAATGCCTTATAATTTTGTGAGGTAGCATCTGCGATTAGAATGCCAAATAATTAAGCGAGGTAGTGTTGACGATATCAAAATATAAGGAGACAATTTTCTAAACTTTATCTTGAAAACAGGGTCATTCCCTCAGTTGGGAGACTTGGATGATTGCATGCAAAAAGAAGATCTCTCTCGATTAAGGATTATCAGCTTGACAGATATTTGATGGTTAATGTATTTCATTATAAACGAATGACAATAGCTAAGGCTATAGTTGGCAACATCTTGGTGGCTAGTATCAAGTTGAAGGCAATCCAAATTGTGATGATTTCTTGGACTTCTTCCTATTTAGGAGTTGAGTGTGCTTAAGTTTTGGGAAGGATTGACCAGTATCATAATTTCTGTACACAGTTTATGTCTTCTTATTCAGTGCAGCAGATCCTCTCATTTTTTGGGCAAATTATTGCATCCGGTCACCGGACGCGGAGATAGGTCCGGATATTAATAAAATATTATTTTAAATTAAGCGTGTCAAAAGCACAGGTAAAGCGTAAGTATAGCGCAGGTAAAACATAGGTATAGCGCAGTTGATGCTATCAAGAATTTATGTACTTTTTATTTTATTTGAACAATAGTATATTTTGTTTTCTTTTCTTTTTTTAGCTATCCAATGATGGGAAAAGCATCCAATGATCATGGTAGGTAGTGCATATGGCTTGGTAGACCTTTGGTTTGCTGGCTCGATTGGTCCCTGGCTGCTGTTGGTTCACGGGTTGGCTGTTTTGGAGCATTCGGTTTTGAGCTGATTCTCTAAGTTGCTTGAGCTGAAGTTTAGTAGCTCTTTAATTCTCAAAAGGTACCTCATTATGAAGCTTACTTTTGGAGTGGCCTTGTCCCTTCCCCTTCCCCTTTCTTCTTGTCTCTTAGGAATACGTGGCTTGTATTAATTGGGGGCTGAATTCTATGCTTTGAATTCATTGGGAAGTTAATGATTTTTGTGCTTTACCTCTTGGGATCTCACGGCTGGCTCCTTATTCCGTGACCATCCCTCGTTTCCCGTGGCCGTGGCTCTCGGTCCGTGCGGTTCCTTCGTCTCCCGTGGCTGTCTCCTTGGTTCCTGGTTTGGGTGTTTATCCGTGAGCTTTGGGGGGAGATTTCTATGCTTATTATGCTTTGGTTCTAATGGAAATTAAAGACATGTGGCTCTTGGCATTCCTCTCTCTTGCCTATAAATATGAGAAGATGTTGTGAGGAAAAGGGAGTTGATATTTGTGAGCATATTTGCTATTAACCTGCGGGTTTATTCGGAAATCCTGCGGACTCTTTCCAACCTTCTTTTCTCATCCCCTCCGGAAATCCTGCGGGCTCTTTCCACCCTTTCTTCTCGGGCTTCTAACCTCTTCGTCTCTCCGCAAGTGCCACTCCATCTGTATCCTTCTTCTCAACAGTGAAGCAACTTTAGGGTGTCGTGTCTTGGTTGATTTGGAAGCATTTGGGACAGTCTTGTAGTGGTGGACCATCGGTTTGCTAGTTCTATGCACTTTACTTATTTAACCTACAAATTCGATGCATGTGAGGAACCCGCTCTGACGGTTGTCTGAGGATAACGTATTTTTAAATCTCTTTATTTCTTTAAAATCTCCTAACATCTTTTATTGTGTTTGTCAAGTTTTGGGTCGTTTGCTTTTATTTAATAAAGTTTGTTTTAAGTTCTACTTATTGTGTCAGTTTTCTTCTTGTGTGTCTACATCAGCAGTCAAAAGCGAAGGTAAAGCCCAGGTAAAGCGAAGGTAAAGCGCACCTAAAGCGCAGTCAAAAGCGCAGGTGATGTGGCATGTTTTTATTGGATGTCCAAACCTATTCTGCGAGTCCGGTGACCGGATGCAATAATTTGCCCATTTTTTTAGGGAATAGGCTTTGTTTAAGTCAAGCCACATAAATCTTGGTTTAGTTTGTGCAATTAAGCTTCTTTGGATTGATGACCCACTTCAATACCAGTGCCTGAAAATCACCAGATCACAGGCATACAAATTAATAGGCTTTTCAATTTCCATAATTTTATGAGGCAGTGTAGTTGAGATCAAAATATAAGGAGACAATTTCTAGGCTTTAATTGAAAAACAGAGTCATTCTCTCGGTTGGGAGACTCAGATAATTACATGCAAGAAGATGCTTCTTAATTAGGAATTATCAGCCTAACCGATATTCGATGCTTAGAGTATTTTATTATAAATGAATGATGATAGTTGGGGCTACAGCTAGCATCATCTGGGTGACTGGTATCATCTTGAAGGTACTCCTAATTGTGACAACCTCGGCTTCTTCTTATTAAGAGTTGAGTGTGCTCAAGCTGTGGGAAGAATTAGCGAGTGTCCTTATTTTTGTACATCATTTACAGCTTCTAATTTAGTGGAGCGGATCCTCTCCCATTTTCTACAGGCATAGGTTTTATTTAAGTCAAGCCATATAAATCTTTGTGTTCTGTATGCTATTTTGATGCTATTTTGTGGCATACGTGTTTCAATCCAGAAAGTGCTTTTGCAATGAGTTAGATGTTTCATTCTAAAAAACAGTTTAATGGCCTATTATAGAGCATGATGACCACAAAGTTGGAGATCGAGAGGTTTGATGGTTCAAAAAATTTTGGGCTTCGGAGAACAAATGTACTTGATCTTCTTATTCAGTATAAACTTCTAAAGGCACACATGGGGCCCTCAAATATTATTAATCTATGATAATGAGTGAAGAAGATAAGGCATAAATGGATCAAACATCAATGTAGATAGTTGCGCAATTTCCAACATTCTAACACCTAGTAATGGCTGACATTAGATACCAACTTTTAGCACTCGTCTTACTGGTCACATTGTCTCCCATCCCATCAGAAGAACTACCAATCCAATTGCCCACCATTACTCGACCTCCTACATTTCTCATCAAACATCTCCCTATTCCTAATAATGATAGGTATTTGAAGCCTTTCAACCATTGATGTCTAACATCCATTTTCCTTGATCATTTGAGTTACCCTCCCATTAAAAAAATGACTAAGCCAACCATCCATCCTTACCTAACCTCCAACATTTCTTGTAGACAAGACCTATAATGTTCATCCAATGCCATCTTCCCTATCACTTGGCATCCTGTCAAGAGAATGATCGAGTCAACTACTAATAGTCGCCCAACTTCCGATGTTCTTTGCCAATCCTCACCCAACACCAACCAATGCTTGATATCTGACATCATTCAACCATCAAAGTGGGATGTTCGCCTTTCATTTCACTTAATATTCCAGCATTTCAGGAGAATGATCAAGAAAATAATCAATCATTGCCTAATTTTCGACATTACAAGTCAATCTTTATCAAATGCTTGTACATTGACCGATGTCTAACATCCATCAACCACCTATGTTTGGCACTCATCTTCCCTATTGCTTGGTATTCCCCTCTTATTAGGAGAACGATAGAGCATACCATTGACTGTCACTGGACTTCTAACATTCTAAATCTACCATCATCTGAAGCTTGCCATTGACTAACATTTGATGTTCATTAGCAATTGTCATATAAAGCATACCAATAAATTTTATCCAATGCACTTCTTCTTAATCAATCAATCTCCTCTCATATTAGGAGAATGTGATGGGAACATCAGAGCTTGGAAGGTTTATCACCGTAGAGGCCGGAGATCTACGGTCTTGATTGAGTCTTTATATTTTTAGTTTTCATATGTTGTAGGAGATTTATGTGGTGTTATTTATTTTTATTATAGTTTTACCCTCTCTTGAGGGAGCTTTTGTGTTGTTTGGTCAAGGGCCTTCTTGTCTTTTATTCCTTTCATGTTTTGGTGCCTATATATATGAAGCATTGTTCTCTTGTAAAGATGATGAATATTTGATATAAAATTTCTGCTTATATGTTTCCTCTTCTCTAGGTGAGTTGAGTTTGTGCGTGAAGTCCTTTGGAGAAAGGCAAAGAAATACCCAACAGCTTGTGAGCTCTTGGTTGATATCATCTCCCTCTCTCTCTCTTCTTCTCCTTCCCTAGCCATCCAATAATCCCCACCGCTGCAGCAACCTGCTACCCTCAACCCATCACCTCCTCTCTTTCTTCCATTCTGCCCGCCTTCACCTTCTCCCCAACACCCTAGACCCTTGGGCTTCTCAATCTTGTAATTAATTCACATTAATTGAGCATTTGTCTCAATTAATTGTGACCTTTGGGAACCCACAACAGCTTTAACTTTTCTCTCAAAGCAACCACTTTAACTTTTCCTTTTCCCAAGCCAACTAGTTCCCTTCCCAATCAAGATACACTAAATTCTCTCTTTCCAAAGCAACCACTTAAACTTTTCCTTTTCCCAAGCCAAGTACTTTCCTTCTCAAGCAAACCACATCAGCCCTCTCTCTTTCCCAAGCAACCATCTTAACCTTTTCACATCCCAAGCTGATTTCTCCAATCCAAATCCTCCTATAGCTGAAACTTTCTTTTTCTCCTCACTATTCTACCTTTCCAAGGAAACCTAACATCTACTTTTGCAATGAAGACATCAATTTATCAAAGAGTAAGTTTTTCAAGGGGAATCCAAGGAGGAAGTAGCCGTCATTTCATCAAGAACTTCATTCATCCCATTCATGAACTAAATATCAAACCCTTCCCTTGTTCTTCTTCTAAATAAATATTAATCTTCTCATTTCATCTTTAGTAGCATTATTTCATATGTGTTGATTAATCTGTCAAGCCCAACTTAAATTTGAGTGATCGAAAACTCTAGTGACTAGCCCCTCAATTAAATATTGTACTTGTGCCAACCCATGTTAGCTAATCTAAATTGATTCACCTATTTTTAATGTTTAGCCTTTACTTGCTAGTTTCTTGCTATCACATGATCTAATAGTTCAAATTTTCTCATTGTTCTTAATGTCTTATATAGTTTATTTTGTCATCTTTTGATATTGTTATTTTAGCCTAAATCTCTAATTGCACGACTCATTTCATTTAGTCCTGCATCAGAATGACTGAGCAGATTGTTGAACATCACCCAACTTTCAACATTCCCTATCAACTATCGTCTAGCACCTACCAAAAATTAGCCTTTATCTTCCTAATAGCCCAACCTAAGACCAAGCATTACACCTACTATCACTTGATGAAAACTCAAATAGCTCAACTCGTACTATCTTAGGAGATATCTTACATGATTCTATCTACCACATTGTATTAAAGGCTTCTTGAGCTATGGGGAACGACTTCTTTTATAATCCTTGGAAGTTCGGAATCATTTTGATTAAGCTAGACTCTATACTTTTCTTTCCCAGAGATTTTACATTTAAAATCTCATGTCTCCTCATAGCGATTCTCATAAGTGTGTAGAGAATTTTTTGCTTAATGTTTAGACTTTAAGTTCTCCCTATAATGCCAAGAATATTCAACCATGCAACAATTTCCATATAGTATTTCACATAGGAAATATTTTCATGAAGAAAATGGTAGGAAAATAATCATATATATAATACCACTTATTGTGTCAATGGAAGTTGATTTCAATTGCATTAGAGAGGCTACCTAAGAAGCAAATTCTCATGCATATATATAAGTTAAGCATACAAATGGGTATAAGAAAATGATTAGTGTCCAAATATACCATCGAAAAGTGTTTGACAACACAATTAATGATGTTCAGGAAAAATATAAAATAAAAAAAAACATTTGGTTAGTAAAGGAAGAAAAAAAAATCAAAACTTTACCGGCTCAGAGATAAAAGCTCCAACAAGTAAATAAACTGACCTGTATAATGGCAGAGTGGATATAAAAATTATGAGACATTATATTTGCTCCAAGAAGAGCCATGACAGCGTACGCATTCTCCCCAGTCAATTTCGGCAAAAACTCATCTATAACTGGAACTTCTGGTTGACTAATTAATACTCCGAACACATAGAAAAGCAAAGCAAAACCTGCTATGTATACGAAAAATTCTGCTGCCTTTTCATTGTTGTCCTGACATTCAAGCCAACAATTAAAATGAATTTAATTTATTTTATAACTTATCCATGTGAAAACAACGGAAATACACAACTTACTGAGAGATTGATTAAAAATGGAAGTAGAATGGCACCAAGTATAGCAAAAAGAATGCACGAGAGTAAATCCATCCCAATATAAAAGATTGACACCTTGTGCAATACCCAATACCTATAATTTTGAATAGAAATATTATTACATGCAGTCTAATATGCTGTTGGGTTATTAATTGCAGAGTTGAGTCCGCAGAAATGTAAAAAAAATGTAGAATAAAAGAATCGCATTAAAATTATAATCAGCATAGCATACCATAGTAAGGTCCGAAATTATCATGGATAGTTCTGCTTGAACCCCCAAAAAGCAAGCATGGCAGTGGGGTGTACTCCTCATTGCATATCTTTTTCACCCAAAAAAAAAAAATAATGCATGATAAATATTAGTTCAAGCTGCGCAAAAAAAATTTGTGCCGATTGTAACATATGAAAGTAATGAAATGAGTATTTATAAAACTAAACTTGTCTGGTTGGGGGGTAAGGTTAATGATGATGATGAATATATAAAAAAAATGCCGATCGAAGAATTTAAGGGGATATCAAAAAAAAAAATGATCACAACACAGGAGAATAAGCAAATGCTAAAAGCGTCTAAAAGAGCTTTTTAAAAATAGAATTTAAAAAATGAAAATTTCAACCAACGAAAGACAGTAAGACCAATGGAGGGTGAAATAGCATCAGTTAGAACCAAGTTGTTAAGCTCTGATGATGCTTCGAAGTTCAGACAGGAAGAAAAAAACTAGAAATAGAGCATGAAAATACTTGATGGAAAGCCATGATACAAGTCCCTCTACAGTACGTTCATATCTTAAATGACATTGGCTAGACACGAGGATAAAAGAAAATTTCAAACACCAATGGTTTGTTTCTTAACGCTCAAGCAAGTTGCTATACAAGTGTGTTTCCATGATTCAAACTCCAGGTGTAACCAAAGGTTAGGGCTTTCAATTTTGCATTTCCCACATAAATCAGATTCAATGGTATGAAGGACCTTGAAAAGCAGTGAGAGTAACAAATTACTAGAGGAAACATAAGTTTCACAAGAAAACTTGCTTGGGTAGCATCATAATAAGAAGGTTCCATGGCACGCATTGCGATTGTTGATGTTGCAGTTACCCTACAATACCTTGATGACTGAATTATGACTAACTCGCACATTGAATGCAAGTAGAGAACCTTCTGATATTGCATGTAATTAAAAAAAAAAAATCCAAATGACCTAATTTCATTCCCAACATATTACAAAGGAATGCAGATCACTAGAAACAATATAAAAAAAATAAATTACAACACAAAAAATTTAGTTAACAGCAAAATTTGCAAGGCAGCATGCTCTTAAGACGGATCCCTGGCACTAATTTTGGACGTTGAAATTGTCCTTTGATACCTTGGCGGCTTAATTATGACTCAAAGCTCAAACCGGAAAGATTTTTTTGATGTTGCATGCTATATTTTGACATGACCTAATTTCTCTTGGATCGCCAAGGGAAAATAGTTTAACTATTATATCAGCAATGACTGACCTATTTTATAATAACACTTTATCCAATGGAGAAGAGCCATACATGAACTATCTAATATAGGAGTAAAAATCATTCTGCCGCATGCCTTGAAAGGGTTTTCCACATTTGTTAAGGAACATGAAATAATTGAATTCAGCCCCACATCAGATAGTTAAAAGATATGTTAGTATAAAAAAAAGATCAGGTGGTTGACTTACAACATAGGTTTTAGCATAAAAATAAGTCAACCACTGGTAGATCATATCCAACTTAAGTCTCCTTTTAGTCTACGCTCACAATATGCATAACAAAGGGATCGACTATGGCAATTTCCCATGAATTGAGAGAGTAAAAATCATATGTTGATCTGCATGGCATGTATATAGAAGATTACAAGGCCAAAAATGGCAAGAGATAATATGTTGTCATTATAAGATAGCAAAATGAATTAGTAGATACTGTTTTGCCATATGGTTATATTGGGTGTCTGCATTATTTGAAAGAGATATTTCCTTAACATGCCCCATAAGGTGGTTTACATTGAAAACACCAAATCTTGGACCGAAGCAAGTGAAACTGTGACTTTAGTAAGGCTTTTGTAAAGATGTCAAAAAGTCGATGGTAATTGGAGAAATATGAAACATATAGCAGGCCACAACAACCATCTCAGAAACAAAGTGATAATTAAGTCATCTGTGCTTCATTTTATAGTGGAAAAAATTTTATCACATAGATAAGTGGACCTAAAGTTGTCTCATAGAAGATGTGGAGGTTTCCATAGTGTGATATGTAGTTCAATAAGGAGATCGGTGCAACCAAATATTTGGGAGAGGGACCCAAATTTTTTATCACAAAAGAAACAATAACTTCCTATATAAAAGAAACTCACAAAATACCCAAAAGAACACAAATACGATAAACCCCAACTTTATATAGTAAAATGAAAGACTTACAAACTTTGACTCTTACAAACGACGCTTACAACATAAACATAAACTCCTAAAGTTGCTTTGCCTTGAGAAGAAGGATACAGGTGGAATGAAACTTGCGGAGCGACGAAAGAGGTTAGAAGCCCGAGAAGAAAGAGGAGAAGCTGGCAAGGTTTCCTAGAGGAGAAGGAAGAGAAGTTGGACAAAGCTCGCAAGCTTTTCCAAACAACAAACCCGCAGGTTTCTTTCCAAAAATCGCATCATAAACTTCCTAAAACAACCCAAAACATCTACTATTTATAGACATGAGAGGGGAATACAAACAACCCCAAAAACCCTTCATATTCTTAATTAAATAAGAGAAATGAAAAGCCAACAGTCAACTCCATGAAACAAAGCACCAAAGCCACGGAAAAGGCCCCCAAAAGTCACGGGAAAGCAGCCCAGGCGGAACCCGAAGAGGCAGCCGTGGGAACCAAGGAGCCAAGGCATGGAAAACAGCCAACACCGGAAACCCAAAAGCCACCCATGGAAACTAATGGGATAAAGGCATATTTTTAAAAGAAAAGAGGAGAAGAAGAGGCAAAATTAATGAGCTATTAATAAATTAATAAATGATCTAAAAACATAGCTCATAATGAGCTAACTCTTAGTTCAATAAATGAACTAAAAATCAGCTCATAATGAGCTAAATCTTAGCTCAAAAATTAATGAGAAAAGTTAATGAGCTAGCAAGCTCAAGAGAAGTCAAAACTACATTTTTTTGTGTTTGATTCCCCCCCCCCTGTCTATATCAGACTCCCCTACTTGAGAACTCATCTCCCAATGAGTTAGCTTTTGTTTTCTTCCGAGGAGGTGAAGACGGAGAATCTAGCTCTCGAATTTTTTCTTCATACCTTTTAAGAATTTCTGCTCGTTCTTTCAGAAACTGTTGGCTCAAGAAAAATGGCACGAATGCACGAATCCCACTTTGCAGCCGTAGGATTCCACTTCCCTTAAATCAGATTGAAATTAACCAGATTTCCCCTGAGGGTAGTGTCAGGGTTTATAGATCTGGGGTTCTTACTTCCTATGAGTGCAAGCACTCATAGTTAATTACCCCTCTTACTATGTAAGAGAGAACTCTCGATTAAGGATGAATAAATTTTAGATATTTTTTAGTCTCAAATGGTGGGGAAGATGGAGGTAAACCCGATCAGGATCCCATGGTTCCGTCGTCCCGGGTATACCGTAGATTTCAGTCTACCAACACTAACAATCATTGACCATAGTGTCCAGGGAATCTGATTAGCAGCCATGGGTTGCCTCCTCTCAGGGATCCCGAGTAGACTGAAATGGTTAGATGTGGATTTTAGTTTGATTTAATTTGGGTCGGGGCTTATGGCTTCCTTAGAAGTTGCCCGTTAATTTGTTTAGTTTGGGGCTTACGGCTCCAATTAGGAGTTGCCCGGATAGTTTGTTTAGTTTGGGGCTTACGGCTCCAATTAGGAGTTGCCCGGAGAATTTGATTTAGTTTGGGGCTTACGGCTCCAATTAGGAGTTGCCCAAAGAATTTTGGTTGGATAGGTCTTATGGCTTCCTTAGAAGTTGCCTAACGGTGGGTCTTACGACCTAGCCCTGTAAGCTAAGCGGCCCGAGTTGTGGGTCTTACAACCTAGTCCTTAAGACTAGGATGCCCGAGAATTTTAATTATTTGGGTAGGACTTATGGCTTCCCTTAAGAAGTAGCCTGAAAAGCGGGTCTTACAACTTAATCGTTTAGACTAAGATGCCCATAGGTTTAAATTTTGATTGTTTAGGGTTTAGGATCATTACTATTTATTTAGCAAATTTCCTAAAATGTGGGGGGGGGCTTACGACTTCAGGTAGAAGTTGCCCGATAGCGGGTCTTACAACCTAATCCTATAGAATAGGATACCCATAGGTGAGGGGTCTAGGTTTGTATTATCACCTAAACACTTCCCTTAGATGTCGGACTTACGACTTCATTAGAAGTGGCCGGGGGTTTTAATTGGGTTTAGGGGTTAGGTCAATTTCTACCTAAAACTTTCCCCTAAGGTCGGGCTTATGACTTTCCTACGAAAGTTGCCGGGTAGTGGGTCTTACAACCAAGTTCCTATGAACGAGGCTGCCCAATAAAATTTGAATTTTGTTGTTTGGAGATTTGTTATTTAGAGAAATTGAAAGGGTTGTAAAATGGTTTTAGTTCGTGGTTTTGATACCTTGGGGTTTTAACACTGGTGTTAGTATTTTTTTTGGTTATTCTGTGCTCGTAGCTTATTTCTTACTGCACTGTGGCTCTACTATCTTTTTCGTACTTAGCTTTTGTTGCTTTCCAGTACTCTGTTCTACTTGCAGTAGCTAGATTTATTCAATTTATTTATGATGCATTGATTGCTCATTTATTTGTTTGCAGGTTCGTAGCCAGTGGTTGCAGCAGTCAGGGCTCGTAGTTGTAGAGGATAGAGCCCAAAGATGGTTACAAGAACTCGTTCAAGAGGGACTTTGGATAATTTGCAGAGGAGTTCAGTTTGAGAGGTTGTATAGTTTGTGAGAGGGCTTGTAAGTTGTAGAATTGGTGAGGATTTGGAGAGTTTGAGAGCATTTATATATTTGATTAGTGAAAACATTATTTTTCTTCATGCATTTTCTTTTATGTTTAACTTAATTAATCAATTAACTAAAAATATTTTTAGTTAATTATACTAATCTCAATTTCTAAAACTCACATGCTTTAAGGCTTTCAAAATTTAAAAATCTTATATTTAAATTTTTATTTCTTGAATTTCGTATGCTCTCAAATTTTAAAATGCTCTTAAATTTCAAAGGCTCTTAAAAAAGAAATATTTGGATTAAAGTGACGGGAAGAGAATGAGTGCTTGAAGGTTCTCCGTTCCCATGCATTTGACGATATAGGAGATTTTGAAGATCTCGATTAATCAGATTAATTTTTTTTTTTAGTTAAATCTTAATTAACTAAATTAGTTAATTAAAATTCTAAGGTCATTTTTAACATTTTAGTTAATTCAAATTTAATTTCCATCTGGATTTTGAGGAAATTTCGGCAGCCTCCCGGCGTCTCCTCCCCACCGAGGGAGAAATCGGGACGGCACTGCCGTAATTCTTCCCGCCCGGATCAAAGATCAACGGCGCGAGGTCTTCAATAGTTAAACCATCATACCCGGATCAAAGATCGACGGCGTATGGTCTTCGACAATTAAACCATCATACCCGGATCAAAGATCGACGGCGTATGGTCTTCGACAATTAAACCATCATACCCGGATCAAAGATCGACGGCGTATGGTCTTTGACACCTGCTGAAATCCTCTTTTATATGTATATATATTAAAAAAAACATATTTTTGGAATATAATATCATTTTAATTATATTTATAACAATATATTATAATATAATATACAATAATTATATTATTATATATTACATATAATATAATATAAGAGAGGGAGAGAGGGATCGGGTAGAGCCCGATCGGACTAGGGCTCGAGCAGCGGGATCACGCACGGGAGGCTGGGATCGGCGTCGGACGAGTGAGGTCGGAGGCGGGTCGGCAGCCTGGGGTAGGACCGGCGAGCGAAGTCGGACTGCAATGAAGGAGCCGAAGTCGCGCAATGAGGAGGAAGCCGGAGGAGTGTCGCGTGCAACCTCTGCTCCTCTTGCAAAGGAACGGAGTCGAACAACAACGACGGAAGGAGAAGGTGAACGACGAACCCTAGACGCTTGTTCGAAGAAACGAAGTCGAACAGCGACGAAGGAACCGAAAGAGCGAGCGTAAGTTTTTTTTTTTTTTGTGATTCCTTCCTTTTTAACGCTTTGCATTGTCGGTGTCTCCGAGAGGTGCGTCGTTTTGGCGAGATGGGGCCGGCTTGGAGAGGAATGTCGGTTTCTCTGAATTTTTTTTTTCTTTTTGTTATTATTATTATTTTTTTTTGTACACTCAACAGAAACTAATCTTGTAAACGTTGCTTCTTCTTTATGTACCTCTCTGTACACAAATTCATCCATGATTGAAGTTTGTACAGCTCATATTGCAGAGGATTTGTTGACTTTGATGGAATCCATCTGTCCATCGAAAGAGGGTCTTCAATTTCTTCTGGCTTGCTTCCATCCTTGATTGAATCGATCTTTTTGTCTTTTTCCATTTTTTTTAAAAAATAACTCAATAATAAACTTTGACTCAAAGAAAGACTCAACCTAAAAAAACTCACAAGACTCACACAACAAGACTTGACTCACTAGGATTGACTTGACTCACAAGACTTACTTGACAAACCAACTTAAAAAACCTAGGACTTCCTAACTTACTCTGATATCAAATTGGTGTAATCAAAAATTTGGGAAGGACCCCAAATTTTTTATAATAAAAAGAACACCTTTCTAAGAAATAGAAAATGACATGAATTGCTAAAAAAGACACAAAATATGAATATTGAACTAAAAAAACAACTTTCATATTACAATAGACTATTACAAACTTGGACACAAACAAACAACACAATAAAGACAACGACTTTCCTAAAACCGCTTGCCAAATGTTGAGAAAAAGGATACAGGTGGGGTGGTCACTTGCGGAGAGAAGAAAGAGATTAGAAGCCAAGACGAAGGAGGAGAAGCTCGCAAGCTTTCCTAGAAGGAAGAAGAAGAGTTGGACAAAGCTCGCAAGCTTTTCCAAGCAAACCAGCAGGTTATGGCTTCCAAAAATCACATTTTCTCACTTTCTAAAACAGCCACAAACCATCTCTATTTATAGGCATGAGAAGGAATACAAACAGCCCCAAAACATTAATTAAAAACTAATTAAATGAGAGAAATGAAAAGCCAACAGCCACTTCATTGTTTTCCCCCCAAATCTACACAGGAACCCAAGCTCCACAAGCCATGGAAAAGCTCCCAACACCCATGGGAAGCAACCCAGCCAAGGACCCGAAGAGGCAGTCGCAGGAACCAAAGAGGCCCGCACAGAACCGAGGCACCAAAGACACGGAAAGGCCACCCAGCACGGAAAACAAACAGCCATCCGTGGAAACCAAGGAGTCAAGGCACGGAAACAGCCAACCGTGGAAACCAAGGAGCCAAGGTACGGAAACAGCCAACCATGGAAACTAAGGAGCCAAGGCACGGTAACCCGACAGCCATCCACGGGAACCAAAGGGATAGCAAATAGGGGGAATGAACATCAATTTATGAGCTAAAAAGGCTCTCTACTAGACATTAATGAGCTGATTCTAGTAGAGGACCTAAAAGCTCACCAAATTTATATTTCAAAATGTTTTGACCCCCCCCCCCCCCCTTGCCTACATCAGACTCCCCTACTTGAAGAACTTATCTCCTGATGAGACTTGAGTTTGCTCAGAAGGCGTTGCATCAAGAGACACCAAGGCTTGAGATTGCTCACTTGACACCAAGACTCAAATGACAATATGACTCAAAACAAAACTTACATGACATCAAGACACACACGACTCATAAATCTAGGACTTCCTAACTTACTCTGATACCAAATTGGTGCAATCAAAAATTTGGGAGAGGGACCCAAATTTTTTATCACAAAAGAAACAATGACTTCCTATATAAAAGAAACTCACAAAATACCCAAAAGAACACAAATACGATAAACCCCAACTTTAAATAGTAAAATGAAATACTTACAAACTTTGACTCTTACAAACGACGCTTACAACAAAAACATAAACTCCTAAAGTTGCTTTGCCTTGAGAAGAAGGATACAGGTGGAATGAAACTTGCGGAGAGACGAAAGAGGTTAGAAGCCCGAGAAGAAAGAGGAGAAGCTCGCAAGCTTTCCTAGAGGAGAAGGAAGAGAAGTTGGACAAAGCTCGCATGCTTTTCCAAAAAACAAACCCGCAGGTTTCTTTCCAAAAATCACATCATAAACTTCCTAAAACAACCCAAAACATCTACTATTTATAGACATGATAGCGGAATACAAACAGCCCCAAAAACCCTTCATATTCTTAATTAAATAAGGGAAATGAAAAGCCAACAGTTAACTCCAGGAAACAAAGCACCAAAGCCACGGAAAAGCCCCCCAAAAGTCACGGGAAAGCAACCCAGGCGAAACCCGAAGAGGCAGCTGTGGGAACCAAGGAGGCAGCCGTGGGAACCAAGGAGCCAAGGCACGGAAAACAACCAACACAGGAAACCTAAAAGCCACCCATGGAAACTCATGGGATAGAGGCAGATTTTTAAAAGAAAAGAGGAGAAGAGGCAAAATTAATGAGCTACTAATAAATTAATAAATGATCTAAAAACATAGCTCATAATGAGCTAACTCTTAATTCAATAAATGAACTAAAAACCAGCTCATAATGAGCTAAATCTTAGCTCAAAAATTAATGAGCTAGCAAGCTCAAGGGAAGTCGAAACCTTTTTTTTTTGTTTGATCTGACCCCCCCTTTTTCTACATCAGAGATTGACCATCCAAAAAGCTTCAACAGTACCAAATGCCACCACACAATCTTCTGCCTTCGCCAATAATTAAGCAATGGAGCATTTCTACCTTGAAACCAAATAATTAGAATGGATCCAAGATAAATTATGTATGCAAATAGTAAATTATAATCATCCAAATTATTAGTTTGTTCCGCATTTAAGTCGTGAGATGAAAAGATGATGGTTGATGAAATCAAACCACAAAATATGGTATTTTTGAGTTATCATACTAATTACTTTATTGTTGTCTAACGCAACTGAGTGGAAACTAGCATGAATTAGGTGAGTTTGTTTACTTTACAAGCAATGTTTGGTTGTGTGAGTGACAAACATTGCATGCCTATTGGATTTAATAAAAATATCACTACAACAATATAAAAGATGTGCTAATTGGTGTAATAGCTTCTTTTGTGACCTTCCACTTAAAAGCACTCAAGTAAAGAGGCCGGGCAGTTATAATGGCTTCAACACCAAAGAAGTGAAGAGCTCTAAGATCCTTGATGGAAAAACAATGGCCATAACATCAATCACTTGTTTGACAATGGATTGAGAGGTTGATGTTATCAATAAATCACTGGCATAGATCAAAACATAAATAATAAACGATTTGTTAGCTTAGATGACTAATGATGGATCAGATAAGGATTTGATGAATCCAAGGCATAACATGAATGCCTTAAGTGATTTGATCAAGCACAGGATAATTTTTAAGGCCATAAAGAGAGCGACAAAATCAACACATGTTGAGGCTCAAATGCATCAACAAAACTCAGCGATCACGACATAAAACTTCATCGTAGAGAAGGCCATGAAGGAACACATTATCAACTACTAATTCAAGAATCGATCATTATTAAAAGATAGCAATGCTTAAGGCCTCTTGTATGGTCACAGGATTAATAATTGGGTTAATGTTTCAGTCTATGATACACCGACACTCTGCTTAAAGAGGGTATGCAGTGTCGGACACATGTCGGACACGGACACGTGTCTGACACTGCTTGGACACGTGTCCGACACGGCATTGGAGTATAGCAATTTTAAAAAATTAAAATTAAAATCGAACACGCGTGTCCGATACGTGTCCGGTTATTAAATAATAAAATCGTCTGATTCGTTCTATTTAGCCTTTTCCATGAACAAAAAGCCCTATTTTTCCGATCCACGAAAGAAATCTTCTAGGGCGGACCGAGTGAGCTCGCAGCCGACGCCAAACGGAGCCTGCTGCCTTTGCCTCCCGTTCCTTTGTCATTTCTGCTCGAGCCGAGCTCGTCTTTCCCATTCTTCTGCCAAGCTGATTTCTGCGGTCAGCCGAGAAAAAGTTCACAATCAACGCCAAACAGAGCACCTGCTGCACGCAAGAGAACCAAGACATGTAAGTGGATTTCGCCATTTCTTCTCTTCATTATTGGAAAAAGCTATTGTACATGCTCGGTACCACTAGGTACATACTCGGTACCGCTAAGTACATGTTCGGTACCGCTCAGTACTTGCTCGGTACCACTCAGTACATGCTCGATATTGCTCGGTACATGCTCGGTACCGCTAGATACATGCTCAGTATCGCTCGGTACATGCTCGGTATCGCTCGGTATCTTTCCATACAAACAACTTATGAACTTTAAAAACAAAGAGAACATGTTCCGGGAGAGTTGCCCCGGGAAACTCCCGCAGGGGCGCTGCCCCTTGACCCCTCTACCTGACCGGGCAGGTCGAACCCCGCCAGGGGGCAGCGGCCCTTTGGACCCTCGGCAGATCGGTATATTATTGTATTCATGTTGTCTTATTAATGGGATATTTTGATTTTACTTCATATCAATTTAACTTGATGTATTCCTATGTATGATTGGTTTGTTACACCAATGTATTTTTAAGCAAAATGAACTCTGCTGCTGGCGGGAGTGGATTAGGTGAAGGTTCAAAAGCACCATCTGTAGAAATTGATAAGCCGTTATGGATTCATATTACAAAGTTAGGAAAAACGTTTGAAGGAGGAGGGAATGTATCATTCAAATGCAATTATTGTGATGGCACCTACAAATGATCTTATTCTATGGTGAAGGCACATCTACTTAAGATTTCTAGGCATGGAATTAAAATGTGTCCTAAGATTACTAAGTCGCAGTTGATTGAATTGAACAGACAAATTGATGAAGTTGAATCTAGGATCAAAAGAACACTCTCTAAAGAGATACATTTGCCATCTACTCATTGCACATCCCACACTTCTTCCTCATCTGTGAGTTGATCAAGCTTTATCATTTAGAAGTGAATGATATGAAATAAAAAAAAAAGAAAAGGAGTTGCCAATAGTCCTTTAGAGAAGGCTTTTAATTTGCATCAGCAAGAGGAATTGGATGGTGAAATAGTAATGATATTTTTTTCAGCAGGACTTCCTTTCAACCTTGCAAGGAATCCTCATTATAAAAATGCATTCATTTTTGCATGTAACAACAATCTTGCAGGATATGATCCACCTGGCTACAATGCATTAAGATTGAAATTATTGAAAAGGGAAAGAGCACATATTGAGATATTGCTTGAACCAACAAAATGAGTGTGGAAAGAAAAAGGTGTTAGTTTAGTGTGTGGTGGTTTGACAAATCCTCAAAGAAGACCCTTTTATTAATTTCATGGCTATTACAGGGAATTACCCAATGTTTATTAAAGATGTGAATTGTGAAAGAGAATACAAGGATAAATATTTCATTGCCAATTTGATTAAAGATGTGATAGTCATGATTGGGCCTTTAAATATTGTGCAGGTTATTACAAATAAAGCACTGGTGTATAGAGCTGCAGGATTATTGGTGGAACAAACTTATTCATATATATTTTGGACACCCTGTGTTGTGCACACTTTAAATCTTGATCTAAAAAATATGTGCAGCAAAAATATAGAGGCTAATGAAATCATCAATGTTGAATGTCATTAAATAACAGTGATTACAGATGATGTTGTTCTGATCATAAATTTTATTATGAACTATTCGATGAGACTTTCAATGTTTAATGATTTCTCCCACTTGAGAATGTTAGTTGTTGCTGAAATTCATTTTGTCTCTGTAATAATCATGTTGAGAAGATTCAAACAAATTAAAAATGCTCTTCAATCTATGATGATTAGTGAGAAGTGGTCTTGCTATTGAGAAGATGATGTTGGGAAGACAATGTATGTTAAAGAAAAGATCTTTAGATGATTTGTGGTGGGATAATGTAGACTACATTTTGGTTTTTACTGATCCAATTTATGATATGTTGAGAGAGGTTGACACAGATAAATCATGCCTACATTTGATTTATGAGATGTGGGACTCTATGTTAGCAAAAGTGATTATATACAGACATGAAAGAAAGTCACATGAAGAAGACTCAAAATTTTGTGATGTGTTGTCTATACCATTCTTGAAGATAGTTGGAGCAAAAGCAACACACATTTGCATTGTTTGGATCATTCATTAAATCCAAGGTACATTTGTATTCATCTTTTAAATTAATTTAAATTTCTTGATAAATGAATATATAATTTTATATGTTTTGTATGATTTGAAGGTATTCAAGCAAAGAATGGCTTCCAGAAGACCCTCAACATGTCTCACCATAAAAAGATTTAAAAATTTCAAATATGAGAAAGATATGACTGAAAAGATATTTCCCAAATGATGAGAGAAGAAAATTAATATAGAACTTGCAAAATTCTTTGTATATTTAGAGGATTTTGATGATCAAGAATCTTTCGTTGATAGATGGATGATATATCCAAAAATGTGGTGGTTGATTCATGGAGCTTCAGCACCACTTTTTCAAACAATAACAATAAATCTTCTTGGTCAAATATCATCCTCTTCCTGTTGTGAGAGAAATTGAAGTACATACTCATTTATTCAATTAATGAAGAGGAATAAAATAACTCCACAACGTGCTAAATATTTAGTTTATGTATATACAAATCTTCGTCTTCTATCAAGGAAAATCCCACTTTATATGATAGGTGATAATAAGATGTGGGATGTTGCTGGAGATGGGTTCGAGTGCTTTGATGATATGGGATTATTGGAGGTTGCAAATCTTTCTTTAGATGAACCAGAGTTGGAAGCAATGATATTCAATAATGATGATATAGAAGGTCAAAGACCAACCTCTGAATCTAATTCTATCATTCCCTCTATTGAGTAGTTGGACCTTCATGTTGTACTAAATGATTTTTTGCTTATATTTGTGTGGTTGTACTAAACATTTTTATATTATATGCTAAACAAGTTATCATGAAATTGATTTATTATTGATTGTCATTTTTAATATAATGTCACCTTAATTTTTATATATTATATTAAAAAATTATTATGTCGTGTCCACGCCACACCCATGTCCTATATTTTTAAAAAATGCTATGTCCCGTGTCCGTGTCGTGTCGTGTCGTGTCCGTGTCGCAGTGACCGTGTCGGTGCATCATAGGTTTTAGTATAATCTTTCTAGAGAATTGATGAAAGCCTTTGACTACTAACATATAGCAATCAATATTACCATCATGAATATGTATTATGTGAAACCACCATTTGCATCCAATAATACTATGATGAAGTTTGCATAGAACAAGATTCCAATTATTTTGAATGTGGGATTACATATCATCATACCTGGCATCTCTCCATTTGAAGATTTTTTTTTTAGGGTGAGAGGGACAAAAGCGATTGGTAGAGGATATTTTGTGGTAGTGTATGAGAACTTTGCAAGATGTTATAAACCTTCATATCATGAGGTGAGTATTTATGGTATAATGAGAGAAGGAATCACACCATGGCGATGTCTCATGAGCTATGATGCACAAACATAGACACCGCAACACGGATACAACAAGACACGGACACGGAACATGCCAATTATTGAAAATATAGGACAGGACACGGTTTGGACACGGTATTATAGTTTTTTATATTTTAAAAATAGTGTATAAAAATTAAATAAGTATAATTTTAAAAATAATTTGAAAATAATACGCTATTTAACTAGTTTGAGCTTAAAATGATTAGTATTAGGATGTCGAAAATCAGACGTCGATGCAGTTTATCAATCATCAAGAGAGGAGATGAAAATATCATCATTGCCAAAGAGAAATGAAAATGAGAATATTCGATGAATGGGTATTAAGTGGAGACGTTGATTTGGTGTTGTGGATAGGAAAAAAAATTTGTTTAAATCCTGGCATACCGCCTAATACAAGAAATTATTTTTTAAAAAAATTCATAAAATATTTAAGATACATGTGCCAACCCCACGTAGTGGGATAAAGGCTTGATGTTGTTGTGTCGGACATGCGTGTCTAATTTTTATTTAATATTTTTTTAATCAGACACATTTTCGACGTGTCTGACACGTGTCGGAGGAGTGTCATGTCGGACACTGCACGCCTCTTTGAGGAGAAGTGTCGGTGCATCATAGCTCATGAGAATCTGAAGCCAAAATAGTCAAGGGGATCGTCAAGTGGTGAAGAATTTATGGCATGCAAAATGTCGAGTGTAGAGTTATGAGACATGGGGGTAGATTAACTTGATATGGATGTGAAGTGAATGGCAAGTTCATTGGTACAGATTCAGAAATGGTTGCATTTTATTCATGAATCATTGGACAGCATGTTATAAAAAAGAATTCAATGTGGCAGGATTAGTGGGATTTAAGATGGTATTTGGGGCATGAGAATATTGTGGATTTGGTGGGATATAAAAAATGACTGTAATAATGGGGTAATGGCAGGCCATTTAGAAAGAACGAAATTATTTATTTTTTCATTATCATGGAAAGTGGACAAAGAGGGAGAATGTGGTTCCACAAAGTTCGCATGCCAAAATAAAAGGGTTTGCTTATTTGTAGAATTGAAACAAATCTAAGCATTGTGAAGAGTAACAAAGAAAAATGCATAGCTTTGACTGTCAATCGAGTTTGTATTAGGTGTGTAGATTTAACCATGGATAAATAGACACCCTAAGCTTTTTAGTTTTAGATAGTTTATTATTTTATGAAAAAGGTACTCAATCGGAGATTCGATGTCAAGAATGAATCTAGGTAAATGATTAATGAAGTAGACCACAACAAACAAAAATATAAAAGGTTTGAAATTGCAAACTCAAGTATTGAGGCATCTTTATCGTGAGACGAGGCGTATGACTCAATAATTTTGAGGTGCAAGCCTCAAAATTAAACCATTAAAAGGCAATTGGGAGTAATCCTCCTAATGACTCTAATAAGTAACATCATAAAAATTTGAGCTTGACTTGCTCCTAATAAAACAATAAAGAGTAATCTAAAAATGTTAGAGTAATATCATAAATAATGACAAAAAGTTTAAGCTAAACAAGTAAACATGTCTTAAAATAAATTAGTTATGACTTAGGACTCATAATTTAAAAGCCTCTCCCACTCCCATAACTTAAATGATCATTATTAGAATCATCATTGTAGTTGATTGTTTTCTTGCAATCACCCCCCTCATCATCACATATATCAATAATTCAATATCCTCTCAATCTTCCTCATCATTCTAAATCTCAATCATTTTTCTCTTCAATATTCAATGAAATCAATAAGAATATTATTAAAAACAATGACAATATTTATTTTATATAATTTCTATTACATGAAATTTTAGACTTTCTTTTTTATTGCATGTTGAATTTTGGTTTTCTTATTCCTTTCTCCATCAAAAAAGCCAACATTAAAATATTCTTATTGTAATTCAAAATGCTACTTCCGCTTTGGCTGTTAAATTTTAAAAAAATCAAAAGTAAAAAATCAACACCTTCTAAACCCTTAAATATTTGAGGTGTACCCTTCTTTCTCTCATTATGAGGTGTAGACACAAAGCGCCATCATGGGCGGATCCCCATTGTCTTGAGGGGGCAAATGCCCCCCCTCAAAAAATTGTTTTTAAAATTTTAGAGGGGATAGTTTGGAATATTTTGGATATTTTGGGTATTTTGCCCCCTCTCAAAAAAAATTTTTGCACTCATTTTATCAATCATAAGCATCTTTACCCATCCCCCACAAAAAAAAAATTTTTTTGCCCACCCTGAAAAAAGAAGCTGGATCTGCCCCTGAGCGTCATGCAAGTGCCCCACCCTAAGATGTACCTCAAGGCGCACATCAAATTACGTAATTTTAATCATTGCATAAAACCAAATAGAGATGGGTAAAGGAGCACCATGAAGGTGAACCCTGTTTCAATGTGTCGATGATGGTGCTTAGAAAAAGCAATGTGTTGAGGCGCGTCTAGAGTGAAGGGAGTTATACCAAGACATTCACATATATTTTTCAAATCTTGATATTTCGTGCTACCATCTTTGTAAATTAGTCAGAGAGAGATTACATAATTCATCAACCATATATTTGAATTTGAGAAATTTGAAATAAACAAAAGATTTGTATGTCATGAAAAACAACCAAGAACATTTTCTAAAATGATAGACTAAGAGGATAAAATAATATATTCCATTTATAAAATGAATTAGACTGACGACATAAATTGGAATATGCCAAATATAATGGATAGCGATTTAATAGTCTAGAGACACCAAAAGGTAACATTTGACTTTTAATATATTGACATCAATCAAACTGGAGATTGAGTCAATTTTCATGGAGTTTATTATAAGACATGACACAATTTAAGAAGTTTGATGAAGGTTGACCAAGACAATCCAGCCAGTGATTGAGAGTTCTTTTGACACTGACACAAGGTTGCCTATTAGGTCTCCCTAATGCTTGACCACTTATATATGTTATTTTTGCTCCACTCTCATGTGAGAGGTGCCCATGAGGTTATATCCCTAATACAAAAAGAAGAATATTCAAACTCAATTATCATATAATATGATTCACAAAATTAACATACATAGATCAAATTTTGTTCCATGATACGGGCACATACGACATTCACAAGTAAAAAGGACTTCAAAGAAGTAAAGAGTTAAGATTTGTCATTGTGTAATTTGAACGCATGGTACCAACACCAATGGCAATGTCATTATGACCTGTGTAAGGCTCATGAATAGGGCTGCAAGCGAACCAAAGGTTTGACGAGCTACTCGTTGTTCGGTTCGATTAAAGCTCGTTTGTGATCGTTTAATTAACTAAACAAACAAACTTGAACAATATTTTAAATACTCGATTCTTAAATAAACAAACTTGAACACTAATGCGTTCGGCTCATTTATGTTCGCGAACGACATCATTTGAAGTTCGTGAACAAGCTCGACATTAAGCTCGATAAGAAGCTCGATTCATGTTCGATTTTGAACTCGTGACTAAGCTCAATAAAAATAATTAATATTTGACTATAAAATTAATAAATATAAATAATCATTGACTTTGTTACATAAACAATTGTTTTTATTATAAATGTGTTTGTTCATAGATATGTTTTCATGAACGTGTTTGTTTGATAGTTAAAAAAATTTTGTTAAATATGTTCGCGAACAAGCTCGATAAGCACTAAACGAACGAACATGAACTGAACATGAACCGAACATGAACACTCATTAATTTAAATGAACCAAACATGAACACAAACAATAAAGCTCGAACAAACATGAACCAAACTTGAACAAGCTGATATTAAATGAACACAAACATGAACACTCACATACTCGGCTCGGCTCGGTTCGCTTGCAGCCCTACTCATGAAGAAAGAGCCCATTCAAGTCAAATGTGATATGATGAGAAGCTTTGCAATCAATGATCTAGTTCAGTTGCGTGTCATTATTGTTGGTGGTAGTGTGATTGACTTTAGGAGGAATCAGAAGTTCCATTAAGCTCTTTTTCATGTAGCATTCACTTGCATTATATCCATGCTTGTCACAAAATTGGGATTCTTATTTTGACACTCTTGTAATAAGTTTGTGTTAGACCGGTCCGCACAGGACCAACATTTCGCAAACAGACGCGGGATCTCCGCCTCCTGCGGAGATAGGGCAGCCCGACCGCCCAAGCTGAGCTTTTAAGGAAGCTTTTTTTAGGGTTTTGAGAGGAAAATTTTAATGTAGGGACTGTTTAGGGATTTCCTTTTGATTTCTATGCATTAAATAGTTAGTTTTACTAGGGTTAGGGCATCTTGAATTTGGTTGAAATTTGAGATATCTTAGATTTTAGGTTTCCTTTGGGCTCTAGCCACGTCTAGAGATTTGGGAGAGATCGATCCTCCGCTCGAATAGAGGATCAAGTGTATCTTGCTATTTTCCGTTTCGCTTTCATCAAGTAATACAAATTATCTACTATTTTTTGTAATTTTGTGTGGATTTTGTGGAGAAAGCTCACTGCTTTTCGAAGATTGATAGAAAATACTTGAGATGTTCAAGTGTTTCCTATCAAATTGGCATCATAGCACGTCGATCGAAGGGGGACCAATGGCCGGAAGGAAAGTGAAAATTTTGGAGGGAGAACTTGGGCAACTCAAAGAAAATTTTGAGGAAAAGATTACTTATTTTCAAAGTCAGATTACATCCGTCAATGAAAAGATGGAGGAAAAGTTCGCAATGGTGGAAGACTTGTTGAAGAAATAGCTTTAAGCCAAAACCAAACTGGTGACATCAAAAACAACGGAAACTACTGGCGACCATGGAAGAGATGGGAACCCTAACACGTCTAGGGGAAGGGAAAAGCCAAAAGTGGAGATCCTGGAGGGAGAAGACGGAATGCCTCCTCTAAAACCACTTTATAGGGAGGAGATGAGCATTGGCTACGCAAGAAGGGGTGCTGAATTTGTAAGGCGAGGAGATGATTTCGATCGTCGGGGTGCTGATTTTGAAAGAAGAATAGGGGATTTTGATGAATGGTTTGGGTATGATTGCCGGGGGGAAGATCGTGACAATTGGGGAGCACCTCCGCTTTGAGGAATGGGAGGTTATGGAGGATTTAGGGGAAATGATATGACCCGAGGGTGAGGAAACTGAAGATGCCAATCTTTGAGGGGGAGGATGCACACGGGTGGATCTACAAGGTAGAAAGATATTTCATCGTCAATGGGCTGACAGAGGAGGAGAGATTGACGTCGGCAGGCATATGTTTAGAAGGGAAGGCTTTGTCTTGGTATCAATGGAGGGACATGCGATGACCCATACGAAGTTAGAGAGAGTTCAAGGATTGCTTGGTAGAATGTTTCCGAAATGACAGGGGATGAGACTTCTACGAGCAGTTCTTTGTCTTGACACAGGAGGGTTAAGTGACGGAGTACTGGGACAGATTCGAGTGCCTTGCTAGCCGATTGGACCGTCTTTCTAAAACAGTGCTAGAGTGAAACTTCATGAACGAATTGACACCATACATCCGAGCAGCGGTTAGAGTAATAAGGCCTCGTGGCTTGGAAGAGGCTATGGAGCTAGCTCAATTGGTAGAAGATCAGAAGCACCTGGAGGGAGAGACGGGAGGCGGCATCTCAGGAGACTCGTACAGGATGACCACCACTATAATGAAATCCAAGGAGCCAACACCGAATACTCTTCGAGGGACTTTGAAGGAAAAGACTGCAGGAGGAAGACCTGGGGATAACTTCAAGAAGCTCACAGAAACAGAATTACAGGAGAAGAGGGCAAAGGAGCTTTGTTTCAGATGTGATGAGAGGTATACGCCGGGGCACAGGTGTAAGGACCGAACTCTACAGGTTCATACCATTTGTGATGAAAAAGGAATGGAGGGTATTGTCTTTCCACCTTGCGTACAAGGTGGATCTTTGAGAGGGGAGTATTGTTAGACCAGTCCACTGGACCTGTCCAGTCGATTCGCACGGGACTGGCATTTTGCAAACCGACACGGGATCTCCGCCTCCTGCGGAGATCAGGCGGCCCGACCACCCAAGCGGAGCTTTTTAGGAAGTTTTTTTGAGGGTTTTGAGAGGGAAATTTGAATGTAGGGACTGATTAGGGATTTCCTTTTAATTTATATGCATTAAATAGTTGGTTTTGCTAGGGTTAGGGCATCTTGAATTTGGCTAAAATTTGAGATCTCTTAGATTTTAGGTTTCCTTTGGGCTCTAGCGATGTCTAGAGATTTGGGAGAGATTAATCCTCCTCTCGAATAGAGGATCAAGTGTATCTTTCTATTTTCTGTTTCGCTTTCATCAAGTAATACAAATTATCTACTGTTTTTTGTGATTTTGTGTGGATTTTGTGTGGATTTTGTGGAGAAAGCTCACTTTTTTTCGAAGATTGATAGAAAATACTTGAGATCTTCAAGTGTTTCCTATCAGTTTGATGCGTCAAGTTGATGATGATGTGTTGGAATTAAAACTTCTAGATTTGTTGTAATTTGGTCTTTTCTTTTGTATGAAATTAATTCTAATCGAAACGAGTTCACCTTAGCGAGCACGTCTTTTAAGAAACATATACAACCAACTTTTCATGGAGAGCTTTGAACGACATCGGCTACCCACTTGCACGAATGACTCAATTATTTTCTATAAATTTTGGCCTTATGTCATTTAGATAGTGGACAATGAGATCATTTCTTGCAGAACAACCCCAATAAGAGCCTTTCTATTAGGAATAATTCTAAGTGTTTGAAGGAATTTAGTGAAGCAATTTTCCTCAGAGTTCTTAAAGATAAGTTCTCTTTAAAAAAAAAGCACAAAACCATGAGCAATTCTCGTATAACCTAATGAGTTTGTCCCATAAAACAGAAGAAAACAGCATGGAGTTTCTCTTTTTTAGCACACACAATTGAATGCTCAAAAAGAAATTCGCAAATTTTTTTTTTTTTTTTTGGTAGTGGAATTTCTAAAATACAATGGAGTTGCATACATATATAGTTATATAGTTATAGAAGTCATCTTTAGGAAGTACATGTCAATATAGTTATATAGCTATCCATATATCACATCATTTAACACACATCACGAGATGATGTAGATGAGGCTAAGTAGGCTGATGGCAGTTCAAATAAATCGGTGAGCATGGAGTGAAGCAAAAGCTAGTTTTGTTGAACCCAATGGATGTGTTTTGGACTATGGATTTCAGCTCCATCTTGAGTGATAATGGGGGACCTGGATTTTCCAAGAGGGTCAATTGTTTGGAGTGAGTTTCAATGGTAACTAGGCAGGGTTAATGAACACAAGTTGCGATTGTTCTGAGGATTAAAGGAAAGCAATCAGATTAACAACTTTTTCAACTATGGTGTATAAAAAAAGTCATAGAGGAGGATCTGTTCGTTGGATTTTATAGGGCTTCAATACCATAACAAATGTCTTGAGTACATCATCTTTCATTGAGAGAATCAAAATCATATGCCGCTTTACATAGCATGCATGAAAAAGATTATAAGGCCAAGAACGGCAAGTGTTAATGTGGTGTAATAATAATATAGCAATACAGATCAGAATAGATTGATTTGTCACCTATTTATGGTGAGCACTCTGCACTGATTGAAAGAGATATTTCCTTAATAAAGCGATATCATAATTGATGGTCGAGATCAAGAGGTTCATTCAATTTATGGATCTTAGACCTTTGTGGCCTTCAACCATAATTGAATAAGGCTCAAGAGCAAGTGATTCCATGCTGGCTCCATATTAATTACTGGCCGCTTGTTCCATAGCACTTGCTGGTGTTAAAAACCTCCATTCAATGAGATCAGTGTACAGAGCTATCATATTAGTAGGAGATATGTTAAGGAATATTAGAGTACTGGGTTCAATTCAACACCAGATACTGAAAAAAAAAGGATAGAAATACTAAGGCCATCATTAAAGGCTTAAGGTTTGGATTGGAAAATTCATTTGCTCGCCAAATTATCATGTCCAACTTTAAACCCCCATTGTTTCACACTCCCTAACAATGTTGGACATAAATATTGAATATCGTAATTAGAAATGTACAAAAGAAATCACTCCAACATACAATGAAATATTGGAAAATGGAGTCACTCAACTTGCTTGACATTGGAAAAAAAAGCTCTGGGATACTGTTACGCCGGCCCAGGAGGGGCCGGCTGGACCGGTCCAACCCGGACCGGTCCACTGTTACTCCAGGCGGAGAAAACATGGGGCGGGCGGAAACGTGAGGTCCACGTGGGCTCTTGGGAGGAGGTTTAGGAGGGAAATTTTGAATGTGAGGGCTGTTTTAGGAAGTTTATTATTGTCCTTTATGATTAATTTTGTATAATTAGGTGTTTGGGGGGGAATTTGCATCTTATCTTGAATTTGAATGAGAAGTTTGAGATCTCTTGGTGTTCTTGGGCTCTAGGGTTTGCTAGAGACTTGTGGAGAGTTGTTCTTCCTCTCGAATCGAAGAACGTTGTATCTTTCTTTGTTTTGCTTTCATTGCAAGTGAAATACAAGACGTTTCTTGCGTTTTCTCTCAGATTTCCCTGTTTTTCCTGTTGATTTCTGCTGTGGACAGCAGTTTGCTGCTGTATTTTCACTGGTTTGGTTAGGAATACTTGAGAACTCAAGTACTTCCTATCAAATTGGTATCAGAGCATCGATTCGGGACCACCGGCAGCTGAAATTCTGAAATTTCAGCAAGTTTATCTTTTCCGGAAGAAGATTTTTTGGCATCCGTTAGAAGAAAGATGGCCGGAAAGAAGGTGGAAGTATTAGAAGGCGAGTTCGGACAACTGAAGACATATCTGGAGGGAAAGTTCCTGGAAATCTCCACCAACAATGACAGGTTGGAAGGGAGGTTCGCGGCTATGGAAGAAATGATGAAGAAATTATTGGAGATGAAGACCAATCCGGAGACATCGGAAGTGAGAGAGGCTACTGACGGCCATGGCGTAGGAGGAAATCAAAACCCAATCCGGGGGAGGAGGAATCCGGAAGTGGAGATTCTTGAAAGGGACGGCGACATGCCACCTCTAGAGCCATTCTCTAGAAAGGAGATGAGCATGGGAAATGACCGTCGAGGTGCTGATTTTCAGCTTCGAGGTGCTGATTTTCAGCATCGAGGTGTTGATTTTGGAGGCAGGCGGGGGGAATATGAAGGTAGTGCAGATTTTGGAGAAAGGTGAGAAGAGTATCAGCGTCGATGTGTTGAATTTCAGCATCGAGATGCTGATTTCGAAAGAGGAAGGGGGGATTATGACGACGAACTAGGATACCAGCGTCGGAGGGACGACCGGGACACTTGGGGAGCACCTCATCTTCGAGGAACGGGAGGTTATGGAGAGTACCGGGGTAATGGAAGGGATCCAAAGGTGAGGAAGTTGAAGATGCCCATCTTTGAGGGTGAAGATGACCATGGCTGGATCTACAAGGTGGAGCGTTACTTTGCTGTCAACGGGCTGACAGACGATGAGAAGCTGACGGCGGTAGGATTGTGTATGGAAGGGAAGGCGTTGGCCTGGTATCACTAGCGAGACAGGAGAGAGCCTATCAGGGACTGGAGAGAGTTCAAGGATTGTTTATTAGAACGTTTCCGAGCCGATGGGGGAGGAGACTTCTATGAACAGTTCTTTGCTCTAATACAGGAGGGGACCGTGGCCGATTACCGGGACAGATTCGAGTATCTGGCTAGCCATTTGGATCACATCTCAGAATCAGCCCTAGAGGGAAATTTCATGAAGGGGCTCAAACCTGAGATACGAACAGCTGTCAGAGTGTTGGAGCCAAGGAATTTAGGCAAGGCTATGGAGCTTGCACAATTGGTGGAAGATCAGAAGAGATCAGAAAGAGGAGCTCGAGGCAACTACTCAGGGGGGTCGAACAAGATGACTACTGCGGTATTACCCTCTAAATGGGTAGCGCCGGGGGGTCAGAAGGAAGCACCCAAGGAAAAGACTGGAGGAGGAAATGGGGGGACAGTTCAAAAGGCTAACCGAAAAAGAAATGCAGGACAAAAGAGCAAAAGGGTTGTGCTTCAGATGTGATGAGAAGTACATGCCGGTGCATAGATCCAAGGACCGATCTCTTCAGGTTCTCCTCGTTTGCGAAGATGAGGAAGACGAAGAGAGGTGGGAATGACCCCGAGGTGGAGGAGGATGAGAAGTTGCATCTGGATGTAGCAGAAGTCTCTCTGAACTCAGTAGTGGGACTCACTTCGAGTCACACTATGAAGGTGAAAGGAGAGATCTCTGGTCGTGAGGTTGTGGTGTTGATAGACAGTGGAGCGACACACAATTTCATTTCCACCCAGATTGTTGATGTGATGGGGATGGAGCTAGTGGATACCGGAGGTTACGGGGTAATGATGGGCACCGGAAAGGTGGAGATGGGTCGAGGTGTCTGCCGAGGAGTAGTATTGAAGATTCAACGGATCCTGGTAAAGAAATACTTCCTTCCCTTAGAATTGGGGAGTACGGATGTCATCCTTGGGATGAAATGGCTGTAGACATTGGGAGAGACCAAAATCAATTGGGGAACACTAAAGATGGAGCTGGTGGTTGGTGGCAGGAAGAGAACGATTCAGGGTGATCCCGGGCTGACCAAAGCAGGGGTTTCTCTCAAATCCCTCATCAGAACCATTCATGAGGAAGGAGGAGGCTTTTTAGTAGAGTTACACCACCTGGAAGGAGTCAGATTGGAGAAGGAAGGCAATGTTCCCTCTGCAGTACAGCCGCTCATACACCAGTTCAGCGAAGTCTTTCAACCGCCCCAGGGGTTACCTCCTCAGAGAGAGTTGGAGCATGCCATTACTCTGAAAGAAGGTGAGACTCCGATCAACGTCCGTCCTTACCGCTATCTACAGATTCAGAAAGAAGAGATTGAAAAGCTGATCCGGGAAATGCTGGAGGCAGAGATTATCAGACCCAGTAACAGCCCTTTTTCCAGTCCAGTCATCCTAGTTAAGAAGAAGGACGGGAGTTGGAGATTTTGTGTGGATTACAGGGCTCTGAATAAAGGCACTGTACCAGACAAGTTCCCAATTCCTGTGATTGATGAGCTCTTGGACGAGCTACATGGTGCAGTGATGTCCTCTAAGCTAGATCTAAAATCTGGCTACCACCAGATCAGGATGAAGGAGACTGATATTCCAAAGACAGCGTTCAGGACTCATGAAGGGCATTATGAATTTCTGGTAATGCCCTTTGGATTGACTAATGCTCCTGCAACATTTCAGTCCCTGATGAATCGGGTATTCAAGCATCACCTTAGGAAGTTTGTCCTAGTCTTTTTCGATGACATCCTGGTGTACAGCAAGACTGTGGAGGAACACTGGGAGAATTTGAGAGTGGTATTGGAAGTGCTACAGGAGCACCAGTTGAAAGCCAACCTGAAGAAGTGCAGTTTTGCTCAGGCAAGTGTGGAATACTTGGGACATGTGGTATCACAAGAAGGAGTAGTAGCGGATCAAACTAAAATTGAAGCAATGCAGAAATGGCCGCTACCTAGGAACCTCAGGGAATTGAGGGGTTTTCTAGGATTGACTGGATACTACAGGAAGTTCGTGAAGGGATACAGTACCATTTCCTGGCCTTTGACTGAGCAGCTGAAGAATGATAATTTTTGCTGGGGAGAGGCGGCCACCCAGGCATTCAAGAGGTTGAAAGAGGCCATGACGACGGTCCCTGTTCTAGCTCTTCCAGACTTTGATCAGTCTTTTGTAGTAGAGACAGATGCCTCAGGATATGGGATAGGGGCGGTGTTGATGCAGAATCACAGGCCAGTAGCGTACTTCAGTCAAGTGCTTTCAGCCAAAGCTAGATTGAAGTCAGTGTATGAAAGAGATCTGATGGCCATTGTTTTGGCAATCCAAAAGTGGCGGCCATATCTCTTGGGAAGACACTTCATTGTACGGACTGATCAGAGGAGCTTGAAGTATTTGTTAGAGCAAAGGATGGTGACCGAAGAGCATCAGAGGTGGTTATCCAAACTATTAGGCTATGATTTTGAGATCCACTATAAGCCTGGTTTGGAGAATAAGGCGGCCGATGCTTTATCCAGATGCGTTGGGGAGATTCAGGAGTTGGTTGTGTCAGCGTCATTGATAGTAGATTGGGGGGCCATCAAAGAAGAAAGTATGCTGAACGAGGAACTGAGGAAGATCATGGAGGATCTGGAGAAAGACAGGAGTAGTCATCCTGGTTACTACATTGAAGGGGGGAGACTATTGTACCAGGGGAGGTTCGTGATGCCACGAACTTCCATACACATTCCCCACATGTTGCAGGAATTTCATGGCAGCTCAGTTGGGGGTCACTCAGGAGTTCAGAAGACATACAGGAGGCTGGCAACAGAACTTTATTGGAAGGGGATGCATAAAGACGTGGAGGAGATGGTGGTGGGTTGTGAGGTCTGCCAAAGAAACAAATACATGGCCATGGCCCCAGGAGGTTTACTACAACCATTGGCACTTCCAAACAAAGTCTGGGAGGAAGTGTCCATGGATTTCATCGATGGATTACCCAGGTCAGAAGGATTCACGGTGATACTGGTAGTGGTGGACCGGCTTAGCAAATATGCACACTTCATTCCACTCAGACATCCCTACACCGCAGTGACAGTAGCTTCAGCTTTCATCAGGGAAGTGATCAGACTGCACGGAGTACCAGAAGCGATCGTATCAGATAGGGACAAGGTGTTCCTCAGCCATTTCTGGAGGGAGTTATTCAGATTGCAGGGAACAGTGCTCAAGAGGAGCACAGCCTACCACCCACAGAAGGATGGCCAGACGGAAGTAGTCAATAGGAGCTTGGAGACGTACCTAAGATGCTTTGTTTCGGAGACACCAAAGCTATAGGCAAAGTGGCTATCCTTGGCTGAGTACTGGTACAACACGTCATTTCACTCGGCTTCACAAATGACTCCATTCAAGGTGTTGTATGGGTGGGATCCCCACACTTGGTACACTTTGGGAGCAGTAGTACCTCGATTTCGTCAGTAGAAGAGTACTTGGAGGAAAGGGACCGAGTGCTAGAAGAGTTGAAGAGGCATTTGCTGAGGGCGCAGCAAATCATGAAGAAGCAAGCAGATGGGCATAGAAGAGATATTCAGTTTGAGGCAGGGGATAAGGTGTTCTTGAAGCTTCGTCCATACAGGCAGAAGACAGTCGCCAACAGGAGGAATGAAAAGCTGGCTCCAAGGTACTTTGGTCCTTATAAAGTGATGGAAAAGATTGGGGCAGTAGCTTATCGACTGAAATTACCCCCATCGGCGACTATACACCCGGTTTTTCACGTCTCACAGTTGAGAAAGGCCATTGGTGACCACATTACTATTCCCGAGCTGCCGACCACACTTACAGAGGAGTTAGAAGTGATCATGGAACCGTTGGAGCTGAGGGGTGTTCGCCAGAAAGAAGATAATACTAAGGAAATGTTGATCCAGTGGAAGAACCTTCCTGACTACGAGGCTACGTGGGAGCCATACGGGAGGATGAAGCAGCAGTTCCCTGATTTTCACCTTGAGGACAAGGTGATTCTTTGGGAGGGCGGTAATGTTACGCCGGCCCAGGAGGGGCCGGCTGGACCGGTCCAACCTGGACCGGTTCACTGTTACTCCAGGCGGAGAAAACAGGGGCGGGCGGAAATGTGAGGTCCACGTGGGCTCTTGGGGGGAGGTTTAGGAGGGAAATTTTGAATGTGAGGGCTGTTTTAGGAAGTTTATTATTGTCCTTTATGATTAATTTTGTATAATTATGAGTTTGGGGGGGAATTTGCATCTTATCTTGAATTTGAATGAGAAGTTTGAGATCTCTTGGTGTTCTTGGGCTCTAGGGTTTGCTAGAGACTTGTGGAGAGTTGTTCTTCCTCTCGAATCGAAGAACGTTGTATCTTTCTTTGTTTTGCTTTCATTGCAAGTGAAATACAAGACATTTCTTGTGTTTTCTCTCAGATTTCCCTGTTTTTCCTGCTGATTTTTGCTGTGGACCGCAGTTTGCTGCTGTATTTTCACTGGTTTGGTTAGGAATACTTGAGAACTCAAGTACTTCCTATCAGATACAACCTAGGAGAAGGAAGGTTTTCTGAAACCAAAGCTAACTTGATTAGTTCAAGCCATCTAAATGTACTTTGATACTACTTTTTTATGTCAATAAGAACCATTTAAGGACCAAGGTTACCAATATATTAGTTGCCACATATTCAACCAACGGCTTAAGCCAATGGATGAAGAAAAACCATTGATTCATTTAATATCAATAACCACATTTTTAATTATTCAATGTGGCTAAGCACAATACTTTCACATGCTAATGCCTTTGCTCAAATCAATAGGCCCTAAAATTCTTGGAGAAATGTGATCATTAATGAAGACATTGATAGATGTGATCCTGATAAATACATAGATTTTTATTTTCCTAAAAGAAAATGTAGTGTGTGCAATGTGCATATTTGAAATAACAAATATGAATCAAACAAAAAGGGTGGGTATCATATCCACTTCAGCATTCATTGGTCCACATATGCTGTAATAAAATAAAATAAAAAGGTTCTAGGTACTTTTAAGTGAGCATTTCTCATTGGGTTTTACCTTTACTATTTATATTAGCAAAGAAGCACATGGAAGACCCTTCAGGTTTATGAAGAGATGACGCACTAATAAATGCAATATAAAATCCTGAGTGAGGAAAAGATGGTTATAGAAAATACCTCCGCAAGATTCTTACGTGTAACCATGACAATACCAGTTGAAAGGAACTGACACAGAATAGCAATGCAATTGAAAATAAGCACCGTCAACACAATTTCAAACCCAAAACGGGCCCCTCCCTCAACAGCAACCAACCATTTTCCAAGATCAATGTATGTCATAGATACTAAGATTGCAGGTCCAAGAGATGGAAAAATTTGAGTTGTCGCACCTCCAAAACCTCCAATAGCCATGGCTGATTCTGGAATCAATTTATTATTTAGCAATAAAGAGGCAGAAGATAGTCACAGCACTGCTGTTCAACGGAACTTATTTCAGAATCAATCTGAAAAAATTTCTGGCATTTCTGTATCTCCGCTTGCAACTCTAATAATAGCAGTTAAAACGGCGAACTAAACACTAATTCACCACTGGGATACATTGCAGATCACTCTGAACACCGAAAGCCTCTTCCTTTCCACTGAAATTAATAACATACATGAAGGTGCTCAGGATAATGGTCCCATTGCAAAAAGTTTCTACCATCGAAGTCTGAATAAGCTAATCCAAATGACATGAACACAAAAGATACGGTAATTAGGTGTTAGAAGCCCTTAACCAATCCTGATTTCCATGCTATGAAACATCCCACACATTATGGTATGAAGTTTAATAAGGAAGATCTGAATCCAGTTCCAAGTGCCGCAATCCAGTAAAGTTATGCACCAAAAAGTGACTGCTTCAATAAAATACAATACAGCTCCATCACGTTCCAACCCCGATGACAGGATCTCCAGGATCAGCAACTCCAATACACTACTTATTAAACAGTTGGGAAATGCCACAGCATTCTGCAACAAAAATAAAGCTTCTCAGGCAGCTCTAAGTAGCAAAAAAATGTGACAAGAAGAAGAAAGCAACACAAAAACAAGAAATGGATCAAACAAAACATGAAAATGATGATCATTAAAGAATTGAATGTTCTGCTTTAAATGGAATAAAGTTTACTTCCAACCTTAAGCATAAAAGGGAATCCGCTAAAAACCAATCAAAATAAGAAAACGCCGCCGGAAACATAGAAGAAAAAAGAAAATACCACAGCACAACCAATCACCCTCAAATCAGGGCCAATTCCACGCCCAGAAACAAACAAACAACAAAAAAAAAAAACCGCAACGAAAGCGTGATTTCTTAGCTGCCCACAAAAAAACCAAAATAAAAGCCCCAGAATATATAGACAGCATAAGATCCGTGATTTGAGCCGCCGCAGCTGCTCTGGGGCAGCTCAGTCAACCCGAAACCCTGTCGATCATTTCTAAAATAGATTAGCATATTATCGGTAGCGGGTGAGCTACCAAAAACATCCTCAGCAAGGGAATCACCGTACAATACTTCCTAGAAGCTAGGAAAGTGGAATCCTGCAGTACATCAATCTGAAATCCTCGTATCAAAACAGAGCCGAATAACGTGGAAGATAGCGACGGTAAAAAGACGAAGAGAGAGTAAGAAACAGAGAGAGATTGCCAGAAGCCGCCTTGCGACGGAATCCACCGACTGTCCTCCTTGAAAACGAAGAGAGAGAGAAGCTGCGGGAGCTGGAGAAGAGAGCGCAGTGGATGCTCCAGGCCTCCTTTTTTTTTCGGTGCTATAAATTATTTTTCTGCTTTAAAAAAAACTCCCGTGTCATTTCTTTTTTCCTTTCAGGAAGAATCTGAAAATTTACCACTTTTTTCTTATATTTTTAGTTGCTACCGGTCTTATTGACTTTGTAAGTTTAACGTGAACACGCGGCGGGACGATATTGGAGGCAGGTGGCTTTTACTGGTCCGTACGATCGTTTCCTGCTGTAATTGAGAAGGGGCCGAAGCGCGAGGGGCTGCATTAACCCACGTGTCACGAAAAAATGGGGCATGTGCAGGTGCTGTTCGCTGCGATGAACTCTTTAGCTGCAATTCGAGACATCAGGGTTCTACTGTACTTGGAAAAAAAATTTACCTACGTAATATTAGGACTACCTCATTACACATTCAACATTTGGATTTGTATTTGTATTAAACATCTAATTCATATTATTTACATTTAATTATTTTAAATAATATCAAATATGTGCAAATAATATATTTTTTAACTTATTTTTAAATTTTCTCTTTGTGCGATCAAATTATTGTCCATCATCGGGTTTCAAGATTATTTCATACTTCTTCAATAGCAATGATTGCCTAAACTAATGAGAATTTCAAGACTGCAGCACATATCGGGAGTTTCGGCAATGGCCTTCACTATCAAGATCTCATTGTGACTTTCTTTCATTTTTTTTTCATTGTTAATAAATTGCTCGTCCTTCCACAATGAGATTATTTATGAGTAGAAGAATCAAATAGTATATGATTCTTCTAGGTGATCAATAGCTCATCCTCAACTCAATATTCAATTTGTATCATGTTTTGAAAAACTATAAATATTGGTGTCAATATTTGGCATGACCCGAAAATCCGACTCGAACCCGACACAAAAATTTCGCTTTCCAACCCAAACTTGAAATGGGTCGGATTCAGGACCAGATTTTCGACACGTTTTAAATTTCGTGTCGGATTTGGGTTGACCCAGAAACCCGAAATTGACCTGTAATACTTCACAGCTAGCGAACTCGAACAGCAACACGAGTGAACTCCCGTCCAACCTGAAGGGAACGTCGTCCAAAGAGTGAAGTTGAACAGCAGCAAACTCCTGTCGTGGCTTTTGATCAAAGTGTTACAACTTTCGATCCAACAGGAAGGAAACGTCATCCAAGGAGTAAAGTTGAACAGTAGCGAACTCCCCTTGTTGCTTCCGATCAAAATGTTGCAGCTTCTGATCCAACCATAAGGGAATGTCGTCCAAGGAGCGAAGTCGAACAACAACGAAGGAGCCAGTGAGCGAACTCATGTCTAACTTGAAGGGTGTCCAAGGAGCGAAGTCATAGTGTCGAAGAGCAGCAAACTCCTGTCATTGCTTATGATCAAAATGTTGCAACTTCTGATCCAACTAGAAGGGAGCGTCGTCCAATGAGTAAAGTCGAACAGCAGCGAAGGAGCCAATGTAGCAAGCAAACTCCCATCATTCTTCCGATCAAAATGTTGTGGGTCAGGTTCAGGTTGACCCGAATCCGAAGTGGGTCGGGTTTGGGTTCAAAAAACCGACTCATTTGTAAAACTGGGTCAGTTTTGGGTCGGGTCAAACAGTGTAGGATCAATTATGGGTTAGACCCGAACCTGTCCCGTGACCCGATTTTGACAACACTAACTATAAATAACTTCCCTATCCTTTAGAAGTGTCATCCATTTTTTTTGAAACATTTGCTTCCTTTCTCCTAGAGCAATGAACCATGCTAAAAGGTTTGCCATAAAAAAATGTGCAATGATGCTAGTGCAAAGAAATAAGGATACTATGATTAGGAGGGACAAGAAAAATACTTTGTTATTCCTCTTTTGAAAAGGATAATGGTGAATTTGATGAGTGTAGGAAGAACAAAACTTTTGTGTAGATCCCCACCGACAATCTTCTTGGCAAGTCCTCCCCCATTAAAGTCGTCAATGGCAATTTTTCTCTATTAAGCTCATATGGATAAAGATGATGAGGAAGTTGTATGCTAAGTATGTCGAACCATCAAGTTAGGTGCCCTCTACCCAGGATGATCAATTGGTTTATTCTCTTTCCACTTAGTGATGCTTAAAGGGGGTCAAAAGGGATTGAGGTTATAGCTACCTAGAAGGCTAAGGTCATGGTTAAAGACTCCCTTGAGATGTTGATTTTCCAACATTAGAGTGTATAGTTCCACCATCCTATGCTGCACCAAGTTATCTAATTAGTAAAGAACTGTATTATAACGTGTCAGCTTCTTAGAATTCCTTAATATTGGCTTCTCAGTCTTTTTGAGATATTAATGTATATTCCATCAATTGAGGAGGTACCATTGCATGTGGGTGATGTCACGACCCAGCACAACATAATCATTATATTGGATAGGTCATATCATGTTTGATGCATGACAAGTAATACCCAAGGTTTTCAGTGGTGTAAATTATTCTATATAAACATAATTGAAAGTGCTTATAGCACACCAAGTGTCACGCATCGGGATCTAAAGTGGAATTTTTTTTTTCTATTTTCTTTCTTTTTCTTTTTTTATGTGCAATCAATAAATATTCATTCATTTACAGCCAGATCATTTTGACACCGTGAGCTGATTAATTATATTAAAGAAAAATAAATAAACAACATGAAAACATTATATTAATACAATACTGTCAATATTTGCATTTTATACTACAAACTCAAAAACTCAAAAAACTATATAGCCACCACTAGCTACAAAATAATACATATAAAGTAGAAAACTTAAATAAAGCCAAAAGATCATCCCTATTTAGCCTCATGCAACAGACTCCTTACATTTACCTGAAATCATATAAAAATCACATAATAAGCATAAAGCTTAGCAAGTAATCAAAATTCTATCACTATTTTTATTACAAGGCAAAATAATCAATATGTATATTTTAGTTATAGTCAATATCAATCATTATTTAATATGAGTAATAAAATTCTGAAAAAAAAATAATAAAATTAATATGATCAATAAAGTCAAAATAGAACTATCAAACTATAATAAAATAAAATAAAGATGTATCACCCAATAAGCTATGTTAATATATTATGCTATGTTATATCAATATTAATGTCATTACTATTCTGTTAAATTATCAATCAATTCAATGTACTATCATCTAAATTCAATCATGAATACAACAACTTTAATTTGGCATTTTTATCATTTCAACCTTATTATTACACAGTTTGGTATCAATCTTAATCTAATCCTAATTGTCACTTAATTAGTATTAGTCAATCTCAATTCTCGCCCAGTTGGGTATCAACCTTAGTTAGGCACAATTGTTAACTAATAGGCATTGTTACTTATCTTCCATGTTAACAACCAGTCATCCATCCAATCTCCCTAACTTATATGCAAATGTCACATGCATTATGTAGCAATAATATCATTTTAACCTAGGAATGTAATGATATATGAAATATAAAAAAAAAATTACATTATATATAATATCTTCAAAAATTCATAATTATCATTTCTCCCGATGAAATTTAAAAATATTTCAGTCAAAATACTCATTTCTTTGACATCTATCACATATCAAAAGTTATATAGTTAAAGTTAGTTAAAAATTAAGATATCACAATTTTAATAAGTTTTGATCAAATCAAAATGCATAAAATACAAAATCATTAAAATCATATATATATATATATATATATATATATATATATATATATATATATATATATATAGGATAATTGTTTACAACAAGACAAGTGTTGACAAATTTAAAATAAAATGAAAAAGAGCGACATAATGGAATAAAAAAAGAAGAAATAGAAAATTAAAGAGATGTATCTCTTCAAGAAACCTCCTCTGATCCAACCCCACTTCATAAAACTTTATGCTCAAATAACGCAGCTCTTTGCTACCATATCTCCGGTTTGGCAATCCAATCAATAAAAAGACGATGAAACAAAATAAAAATAAGGATGTATGTCACTTTTGTTTACTCGCAATATTCCTTCGTCCCACGCATATAGCCCAGTCATCCAAGCTCTTCATGTGTGCAAATCCCTCTGGGTAGTCCAATATGATCAACCACCTGATTGGCCCTGTCTGTGGGGAAATTATTAGGTTCGGACGCCAGACACATTTTATCGTCCAAAGATAAATCAGGTGTAGCCACGTTATCCAGTACCGAACCGAGCTCAGTACCGATTAGGAAATGATGTGGCGCATTTTTATTGAGCTTTAGATGATGTTCGGTATCCGAACCCAATAATTTTCTGTATGGGACTCCTACATCTTTATACCTCAACCCCGGAAGCCTACGCTGCTCCCGTTTGGACGAAGCACGCTTCTCGTGCAATTTCATCGTCGATTGAACACCAAGAAACACCCTATATATGTTGATTATGCCTTTTGCATGAGCCGTGATTCCTGTCTCTGCCAACCTGTACATGTTCGTCCTACACCCGACGATCTCCCATTCCTGTCGAGTGTCGACCATTCATGCCTACCTGATCCAATTCCCACAACCCGATAACCTGTTTCTTTACGAATGCTTCATCCGTCTAATTATTCCAAATCCTTTTTTCCTTTCTACTTGTCCGTGCATGTCACTCAAACAAAGCAATGCTTTTTATCTAGTTTAATTGTTTGTCTCTAATTCAAAGACAGTGATAATAATGAATTTTTTTTTTTTACAGTGTAATAATTATCTATAAATATATCTATCAGTTCGCACAAAGTAATGACGGCAACTAGTAATCTAAGTAATTAAAATAAAATTCTTGTATAATAGCAAATCAGTATCTGATTTTGAAATCCCTATGCCATTGATCTTAGATCTGGCTAGTAGTGCACAAACTGAAACCCTCGCACCGCTGATCTTTGATCCGGCTGGGAAGATGCTAAATTCAAGACCTCGTGTTATCGATTTTAAATGTGGTCGAGATGATTTAAAATAGAAGGCCTCGCACCATCAATCCTAGATCCAAACGGGATGATTTCAAATCATAGATCTCGTGATATTGATCTCAGATCCAGCTCGGAAGAAATCAATAGTAAGTAATATCTCGACCTCTCCTCACAATTAAGGAGAGGATGTCTAGAGGCTGTCGAAATCATTCAAGGAGGCCACCAAATTTGCTAAAAAAAAGATTTTTGTTTAAAAATTAGAGAGCGATGATTAATCAATTAATTAACAAAAGTTTGGTTAATTAATTAATTTGGAATTAAACATTAATTAATTGGTTAATTCAATTAATTGATTAGTTAGATTTTCATATATAAATTACAAATTAATTGATTAGTTAATTAAATCAATTAATTTATAAATAAAATAAAAATTAATATATATTATAATTAACTAAATAATTAATCAACTAATTTAAATTAAATATAAAATCTCATTTAATAATTAGTTAATCCAATTTAAAATAAATTTAAAATGTGATTAATTAATCAATCAATTAAGATTTTAATTAATTAAAATTTTAATAAATAAATTAATTATTTAAATTTCATTGGAGCACAGTTAAAAAATATATATGGGAAGAGTTGCTCTAGTTTAAGTGGCATATCTTAAAAAGAATTATTTAATTAATCAAAATGTGAAAGCTGGAAAAATAATTAATATTCGCAATAATCAAACTAAGTACAAACTCATACCATCTAAAACACAAAACTCTCAAGCTCTCAAAAAAAAAAAAAAAAACTCTCCTAACCAAAGCTCTTGTGTAAGTTCTCCAAACAAACCCCAAAGCTCTGTGCAAACTCCAAAATAGTATGAACTCATGCAAACAAAAATTAGTATGGTCAACAAAACTGCAGTGCTAAAGCTAAATTGTAACTAAAAACACTATTGAAGTAGGAAAAAGAAACGGATGCAATAAGAAATACTAGTGACGAGCTAGTAGAAAAGTGTAAACTAAACTCACCGTTGTCTAAAACCAAATGAGCTACTTCTAATAGAAGCAGTTAGACTCACTTCTTAAACAAATTGGGTCACTTCCAAGTGAAACAATAAGGCCCACATTTAATCAACATGCTAGGAAAACTTCTATCTTATAGAGTGAGATGGGTACTTAACTATGAAGGCTTACGCTTAGAGGAAGTAAGGATTTAGATTTAATTGAACCTTGATACTATCATAAGGGGAAATCTGGTTAACTACAATCTGCCTTAAAAAAAATGTAATCCCGGGGCACCTTTTTTTTTTGAGCAAATAACAAGTAAGTTCTGCAACAGGACATACCGACAAAATTGGCTCTAAGGCCTTCGAATCCTAACTTCTCCTCTTCTCTCACTCTCCATTTCTCTCAAATTCATTTATGTTCTCTGGCTTGAGAAATGAGAAAAATGAAATAAAAAATGGCTTGAGAAATAAGGAAAATGAAATAAAAAAATGAAAAAGCTTTTGTAAAGATCTATAGTGCCTTAAGATATTTTTATTATAAAATAATAATATAATAATAATATATTTATATAATTCATTCAATTTTTAGTATAAAATTCATATAATTTTTTTTGGGATTTAAAAATTATAAACAAATATTCATAAAATAGTCCATCATTTTTAGAACATTTTGGTGAAATTGATTTTGCAAAATGATAACCAAATAGTGCCAAAACCCTCACTTGTACAGATATGTGTCAATTTCTTAAGAATTTACACCAATGACAAAAAATTATAAAAAAATAGTGCAATTAAAGAACTATAACATATATATTATTGCTAAGATGGTTTATGATTTATTAGACTTATAATAACTCCTTAAAAAAATATTTGGTTAAAATATGAGTTGTTACACTAAGAGAGGGAGGTAAATTGATTCTTTTAAAAACATTTTTGGAGCATTCGTCTTAAAAATAAAATAATTTTAAAACAAAGACTAAAACAACAAAAAATATTTTTTATTTATTTTGATTTTGTTAAAAATAATTTTGCAAAACAAATTTTATTGAATACAAATGATATATTTTTGTTTTTTTTTTCTTTCCAAATTTTCAAAATAAGATTCAACCAATGATTATTTACCAAAATTCCTCTTTTTCTAATATAACCAAATCAACACCCATGTACAATAAAAATAAATTATAGGAAAAACAAAGTGTTAAAAAGTAAGACAATACAAATGGAGGTTTATAATGATTTGGTCAAATTGACATTCTCCCACTCCCCAAAAGTCCTCCTCTTTGGGATTTGCATTATATCTATCACTTCTTTAGAACATAGCTAGGCAAAGAAGCCTTTCTCCCTTGACCAGGCAGAGAATCACCCTTACAGACTCTTCACACCCTAAGAATCTCCTACTCTTTCCTCCTCAGCCCGGTAGAGCTATCGTCCCTCCTTTCACCTACAAGCCCAAAAGAGATGTCAATCTCTCCTCTCGCCTCCTTGGCCCGATGGAGATACTGAAACTTTTTTCACCCTCAAGCCCATCAAAGATGCCAAAAACTCCTTTCGCTTCCATAGCCGACAGAGATGCCTCTCCTTGCCTCCTTAGTTAGCGAGAGTATTTTGCTCCAAAGACTCTCCCTCTAAGAGCTATCCTTCAAGAGTTCCACACAAATAAAAACAAGAGGACCCAAGGTGCAGGTCAGCTAGAAAAATCGTGTAAACTTCTCACCTCCCTTGACAACCTCAAAGCTATTCTCCCTCTCTAAACCTCATTTCTTCTCTCTCTCTCTCTCTCTCTCTCTCTCTCTCTCTCTCTCTCTCTCTCTCTCTTTGCTTTCTGGATTCTCTCCAAGCTCACTCACAAAAGGAAGACTTCCTAGACACCAAAAAACATGTTATCTCAAGTCACAAACAAATTTATAAAGTGGGCTCTCAAAATCCTAATTTTTAATTAAATTGCCTCTGAAAGTACATTAGAATTGTTAGATCGTATAATATGATTACTTCAATGCCTTCAAAGATTGTTCTGCACGATTAGAATTATCTAGCACGATTAGTTTAAATTGAAAATCAGATCGTACATGACAAATCAAAGTTCATTCAGAGAGCTCATGGGTGGATCATATTGTATCATATATGTATCATACAATATGATCTGTAATATATATATAATTATATTCTTTAATTATTGGACTTAAATTATGCAAGTATAATTAAATATCTAACAATACATACAAAGTATTTTTATAAAGTATAATCAATTTAATTTTCAAATTTACCTATTTAAGGTAACCATGCATGATTCAACAATGGAATTTCTTAATATAATGATCAACCAGTATGATGTATAGATCATATAGTACGATTAATTATATGTCAATTTTAATTAATCTCACTTGATTAAATATTTTAATAATTTTTTTATTAAACATATCATACAATAGGATTTGGACCATACAGTACAATTAATAGAAAAATTCAAGAATTCAATTTTAACCCCCTTGTATCAAGGGCGGAACCACCTTTGGGTGAGGGGGGGCAATTGCCCCCCCTTAAAAAAATAATTTTTTTTTATTGTATAGTTTTTTAGGTTTTTTAATTTTTATTATAAGGGTTTTTAGGCAATTGCCCCCCCTAAAACTTTTAAAATACTATGATATTTAGACAATTGCCCCCAAACAAATATTAAAGAGCATTCATCATTTTATTTTTAAATTTTAATTCCAAAAATATCCTTACAACCAAAATTTGTTCCGGGGGCGCTACCCCCAGAAACCCCCACAAGGGCGCTGCCCCTTGACCCCGCGACCTGACCGGGTAGGTCGAACCCCGCTGGGGGCGTTGCCCCCTTGCACCCGCGACATTTATTTATAAGCTTGCCCCCCCTGAAAATTGAGGCTGGTTCCGCCCCTGCTGTGAATAGTTGCTAAGTCAACAGACACCTAATACAAAAATAAACTCTAAAAAATAAAAAATACATACTCTGTAACATATAAATTGACTTTTACCCTCACACTACACTCTCTTGTGTCAGTTTTTAATCTTTTTTTTAATGTATGTTGCACCTAAAATATTAGTAGGCACAAAAATAAATATTCAAAATGTGATGCAATAATAAGTAAATAAAGCATCCAATAATATCTGCAATCATCAAAATATATGATCAGGCCCCCGTATTACAACTAAAATAATAACACATAGAAGCTAGCAACTTTAAAATAGCGAAAATAAAATCATCACATTCTTTTTACTTTAAATCACATAGTCATATAATAAAAAAAATATTCATTTATAATAATCATGGTTCCAATCACTATCATCATCAATACATCTCATGACAAAAAAAAAATATAAAACATACCTATAATTCCTTGCCTTTGACCTCCATCTATTCAACTCTTTCATTTCCAATGCAAACGAACCTAAAAAATTATCATTGGTCGAAAATGAGATTCTTCACATAAGAAAGCCTCAATTGGATAAAAAAATTAAGCTTTTCATCAACTTGAGTTCACATATCTAAAATGATACTTTTAAATGAGCAATTTACTTTCATTTACTAAAAGGGTATGTTTCTTGAATCTTTCTAGTTTGGGTATGATGCATAACACAGGCAAGGTTTAAGAAAATTAGAGACAATCTTCTAATTTGGCATTGTTAAAACCATTCCTCATTTGTTCCAATAATATCAAATCTAAGATGAAAATTTGGCTAAAGTAAAATTAAGAATCTTTAACTTAGTAAGGCAGCTCACCATGAGGATTGAGTTTAAAGACTATGATTAAAAAGTATGTGTAAAGTTTAAGTGGACTCTCTACTTAACGTTCTTACAACTCAATTAAATTTCTCAATTTTTACATACAAGAGATCTATAAAGCCAATAAATATTAAGTTTAATGATAGGTATGTTGATCAAATGGAACTACTATTTAAAGATACTTTAAGATCAATTAGCAACTCTTAAAGATAGCTCAAGCTTCAAATATTTTTAGCAATTGAGAACCTTTTGAAGTGCTATTTAAATTCAAATACAAATACAATAATGAATTTGATAAATTTGGACATGACCAATAACAATTTGGATTCGAAAGTTTGACTTGTACTAACAGGGTCTTGAATAATAGTCAACCTAGAGATTAATGATTTGGAACTTTTCACTGAGATATTGATCATGGTTTCAAGATAAAATCTTTTTAAGATGATGGAATTAGCTTCGCATAGACCTCTTGAAAGAAAATTTATTTATTAAATTTGGTTTCCTTCCAAGAAGATAAAATTATCTTCTTAAAGATCTCATTGATGGTAAATATGTTGAAAACTACTAGGTTTAATAATTGGACAAACAAATTTTGTATAAAATTATCCTTAATGTCTTGTAATATTATTAAATTTGGTTTATTGAAAAGTACTTTAAATTTATTGGCACCAATTCTTGGGTTCATAAATTCAAATCAATTTTGAACTTGAATCCAATCAAATAGCCCTAATTAGAGATTTTTAGAGAATTTAAATGTTTGTTCTCTACAAACTTTAATCTTTGTTTTTTAAAACAGAAAAATTTATTAAGAAAAAAAAGGAAGGAGTGCAAAGTCAACAGACGAACATCCTAGGAAACAAACAATAGAGACTCAAAACAAACAATCAAAGCAAAATAATCAACAATAGGGGACTCAGGAATGGAGGCCCCTAACACCAGCCAAGCAGTCAAGCACAGACCATCCATAGGTGACTATAAACGGTCACAATCCATCCAACACTGAGGCACCCAAGTTGCCAACCAGCTTAGCCACGAAGGGGCAATAGGGGCCTCCTCCTCATCGTCCATTAAATCGCCAAAAATCATCAACGAAATCGCCCGAGCCAAATCACATACCCTATATCTTTTTGCCTTTCCATTTTTTCCTATTACCATTCCAAATTGAAATATCACGAATAACAGGATGGTCTTGCTCCACATCATGAACATCAGTATCATCCTCACTAGAAGGGGAAGAGAGTGAGTCCTCTAAAATCAACAAATCATTCTAAACCAAAATAGAGTTTTTCATAGAGTTAGCCACATGCTTTTTCAACTCACTATTAGACATAATCAAAATAGGAATATTTACAAAGTTAACATTGCCCACACGCCCCATACGCCCTTCAAAGGAATGTAAAACTGATTGATCATCAATCTCAGCAGGCGCCTCAGCCATAGTTGATTTAACTGAAGAGGAGCCTGCATCCTGAACAATTGGGCTCAAAGGAGATGAGTCAGCACAACCAGGAAACTCACTAATAGGAGAAATAGAAGAACTATACAGCTTAACGATCACATAAGGCATCTCAGCCATAGGCAAACCACAACGGGCAGGCATAGAATTCGCACAAGACAAAACAGGGATAGAATTAACCTCACAATTTCATAGCACCACCAACATTAAAATAAAGTCTAGGGGCATGTGCAATAAGCTTAACCCCAACCATAGAATACACCATAGCTAATTTAGTATTACGAATAGCATGTGAAACAAAAATAGTATGAGCAAACACAGGGACAACATCAAAAAGTTCAGGATTAGATGCAGGCTTAGGCTCACTACTAACAGCCATACATGGAATACCTTCAATCGCATGTGTGACGGGGAACCAACAGCTGGGGCCATCACCATTAATCGACAAACCCAAGGGTTTAGGAGTAACCACATCCACCAAAACACCACCATCAACATTAGTTACAGCAACAAAAATATTCTTAACAGGAATAGAAGGCTTTAAAGAAGAAACTAGATTGAGAACAGAAGGAGAAGAATGACAATCGCCCTGTTTGTGCCTAATGGCCTTACATAGCTCATAGAAAGGGGGAAACACCTCCATTTGAACATGTTAAACATAACCCAAATACTCAGACCTCAGCCAAACTTTATAAAGATAGAGTTTCGTAATGTCCAATTCCATCAGAACACGCACCAATGAAAGCCGCGAACCAACATATGTGGTAGAATCAATTTTAAGGGGCAACTAAATAAAGAGCCCGAAGAATGAAGGATATTGGGAGCGAACAGATGTGGCCGAAGGTTAGAAAAAGAGACCCAGATGAGGATAACAGGAGATTTCACACTAATATCAAGGGCAGGCAACATTTACTAATTTTTATGTAGCAATTGAACACCAGGTAAGAACGATGGCAAAAAATCCTACTATAGTCTATGTCATTAGAAAATTTAATCAACACATGAGATGCATCTAATAAGATAACCAAAACTCAGCCGAAAGTTTAAGGTTAAAAGAAAATGTGACGGATAGAATCTAAACTAGCTAGGGCGACGAAAAGGAAAAAAACCCACCAGAGCAAACTTAAAAGGGGTGGCAAAAGAAGGGATCTCCTCCTCAGAGATCCAAATAGCAGGTAAACCACGGAAAGAGCTCGTTTTGAGAGGTGGGAAACAAACATCCTAAGCATAACTAGATAAAACATCTAAAAATAAATGAGACTTCTTAGATCTGTCTAAAAAATCAGGATCCAAGAGCCAATTAGAGGCCATACCGGAAACCCGGCCAAAAGAAACAAAACTCAGCAATAAAAATAAGACCAAGGAAGAAGGAACTTCCCTGTAACTAGTGAAAATCCAGCAACATGAAGAGCACCCGGAGAAAATCGGATAGAGCGGTGCAGGAGGCCCACGGGCTGGAGAGACCCAAGCAAGCAGCGGAGGAAAACCCTAAAAATTATGCTTTACAAACTTTAATCTATATTTATGATTGGTTTTACTTAGGTTTTAATGATTTAAACCCATTCCTGTGAAATATCCTAGATTTTTTACTTTAAGGAAAATCTTTCACAAGAATAAATACATCACAACAATGTTATGTTTATTTTGAAAAATATATATTATAAGCATATAATAATGATATATCAGATATATTGAAAATGCCATATGTGTATTATAATATTATCACATGGTTAAGCTGCTTTGATAAATCTAGAACAATAAGATTTGCTTCATTGTGACAATGTTGAAGCATAATATCTGTTAATATGTCACTCATCCATAAATAGAGGGCATTAAATAAGAACCATCAATATCCACCAATGGATAAGATCCACCTTAGTAGACTATTTCAATTATAAAGGGGCCATCCCAAGTTTTTTCAAACTTACCACCTCACTAATGATGAGTAAAAATAGGCCATCATATATAGAATAAGTAAAAACTCTCTAACAATAAATATTTAAAGCTTAGCAAATTTATCACAAACTCTAGTCATGCAATCCTAATAATATTTTAGATTATTCTAAGCTTGCAATATATGTTCAACAAGATTATATAGCTCCTCTTAGCACACCAAAATATTTTGATCATTATTAAATCCAATGCTCACAACTATGCACAAAGAAGGTAGCTAGATTTTCAAAGAAAGTACTACCTTAAACCCAAAAGTTAAAATATATGGAGTTGATTGTATAGAAGTCCTTTAAGTGATTTTGTATACCCAGAGAGCTTCTAGCTTTTATATCATCTCATTATCTTTTATTAGTATATAAAATTTTGTTTAAAGTGATTAACCATAATTTTATTAAACCATGGGCTAATCCATTAGCTTTGAGGTAATATATCATTGAATATCCCCATTTAATGTTATTATATATAGCCAACCAATTATTTCTATGCTTCCAAAAGCTATATTATTATTACAAATCTAATGACAATATATGCTAAATTAATAAATAATATTATCTCTAATGAATTATAACACAACTAATTTAATCTCTTAGAATTAAACTTATTTTTCCATTTCAAGAGATAATTAATTATAGTCAATTTAAATAGATGCCCCTATAAGAAAGATTTCTTGGACCCACAATATTAGTCCCCCAATATTCAAAAGGACAAAATGTTTTTAGTGGGTGTAGAAATTTTGAGAATAATGTGGGATTAAGTTATGTATCTAGAAATAATGACATATCATGGAGAATTCCATATCTTATTAGGATATATTTGACTAATTATAACCAATTCATTTAATTTAATTTTTAATTTCATTTTTAGAGTAGATTTATAGGACCTTTATAGGGATTTATGTACTTCACTTGAGACTTGGGCCTCATTTTGCTAATAAAATATAACCATATTTGATTGCATGAGAGATGGTATAAGATATCATTAATTTAAGTGTAGAATAGTGATCTATTTTGTATTCAAGCTATTAGAGAATGATAACCTCATAATAATCAAAATTTTTACTTGATTAAAAACTCATTAATGACATGTAAATAACCTTCATGGAAATTTAAAAGAATTATCTTTTTATCATTTTTAAGAATATATCAGAGCTTCTATAAATCATCAATATAAATAATAACCAGCAAACATAACTAAAATTATATACGCCAATATATTTTACTATTTATTAACTCAAAATATCATTTTTACTAGCTAGGAGATCACTACAATTACTAATCTATCAAAAGCTCTTGACTATAAAAAAAAATATATATATATATAAAACAAAATCTAAAGAAAATATGATATTCTTTGTCAACCTCACTCCAACTGATCCTGACCCCTTCTTTGATAGATTTATGTATTTCACTCGAGACCTTGGGCCTCATTTTGCTAATAAATATAACCATATTTGATTACATGAGACATGGTATAAGATATCATTAATTTAAGTGTAGAATAGTGCTCTATTTTGTATCCAAGCTATTAGATAATGATAACAAAATTTTCTTGATTTTAAAATTTAATGATAACCTCACAATAATCAAAATTTTTACATGATTAAAAACTCATTAATGACATGTAAATAAAAATTCATGGAAATTCCTACATGCATAAAATTCTATATAGGAGTGTTGTGGCACTATGCTTGTAAGCACAGTGGCATTATAATGCCCCAAAATCAAATTTAGAAGAATTATCTTTTTATCATTTTAAGAATATATCAAAGTTTCTTCAAATTATCAATATAAATAATAGCAAGCAAACGTAACTAAAATTATATACATAAAGATATTTTAGTATTTATTAACTCAAATTATAATTTACACTAGCTAGGAGATCACTACAATCACTACTCTATCAAAAGCTCCTGACTACAAAAAAAAAAAATATAAAACAAAATCTAAAGAAAATATGAGGATCTCTGTCAACCTCACTCCAACTGATCCTGACCCCTTCTATGATCTAAAATCATTAAAATCCACATAATGAGCTCAAAAGTATAACATCAATTCAAAACTCATTAAAGCTTTCAATGTAATGACTAAAAAATAGTATAATATGCTCAGTCTAATATAATCAATAACAGTTAGTATTATTAATGACCAAATATTACCAATAAAACTTAAAATGATCAATAATAAAACTAGTAAATCATTACAATAAATCTAAAACTAATAATTTGTATAAAATTTAATAAATCAATAAAACAACGATGCAAAAATCATTCATAAATTACAAAAGGAATATATCTTATATATTCATATGCATCTTCTATTTATGTATTTTCAATGCATCCAATATTATTAATGATATTAATGTATCTATCAATGTCATTAGTGTTATCAATGTATGTATTCATCAATATATGATTTAGTAAGGTAGAATATCAAGCTTTAATATGGTGTTTTCAACAACTTTTATACCAATTGATCCTAATTGGTCATCAATCATATTAATTATTACTCATCCAATTAATTAATTAGCATTACATGTGCTTTATTAGATCAATAAAAAGTCATCACTCTATGTCCGTTGGTATAATCGGTCATCGATTACATGCTACAACCATGATAAAATCATAAATCATCTTTAAAGGAAATCTCATCGTCCTACACTCCTATACAGGATATTATGTTTTAATGGCCAACCAATTTTATAGTATTAACAACCATCCTTTCTTGCTTATACAAATGTCACAATTAAACTGCAATAGGAAATCATCAATTATATTCAATACAAAAAAATCTATATAATAATCAAAATCATTAAAAAATAAAATTAGATTTGAATTACAAACAAAAAAAAAGAAGAAAAACAAAATTGATGGATGAAAAGCCCCAAATAACCTTCTCGATCTCTCTTCCCTCTCTATTCTTTGATAAGGCACGATGTTGAAATTCATATTTTTTCAATTTAAGAAAATCATTTAAAAAAATTTAAGATTATTACAATATTATCCTCTTTGTATTATGAGTCATGGTTGTGAGAGTACAACAACGCTAAGAGATCCACTATGACACCATCTTCTCTATTGTATAATAACTTGGGGAATTACTATAGTGTTGTCTCAAGTGTTGTCGCATTGGATTAGAGAAATTTTTTATATATAAAATCATTATCTTATATTTAAAAACCCAAGCCATACCCTAAAACCCCATTATTTGATTCCTTTACCAAGAAGGAGAGAAAAAATAAAAATAAGAGAAGGCAGAGAGGAAGAGGAGAGAAAAAAGAAAGAAAGCTACTTTGAAGCCTTTTCTATATGTTGTTCTAGTTTTGAAAGTTGCTCTAATTGTAGCTTGCAACATGGCTTCTCATTTTACCATGTTACTGGTATAAGGGTCTATTAAAAGTGCAGGAGTATATGAGGATTCCTTCATTTGGATATAGAAATCTGAATACAATTCTTATTCTACATCTAAAAATTTATTTCAAATGTATTTAACTTATTAAAAGATGCACCATCAAAGTATAAATTCCATTCTAAGATTTCAAAAATCAAACTTTCTTGTCTAATAAATTATTGTTTAAAGGACAATTAATTGATATACGATGTGTACCACAAAAATCAACCAAAGCATATCCTTGGATAATTTACTAAGTGTTGACCTCACTTTTAGTTGAGGTCATTTAACCCACAGTCAACCATGCTTTACAATCAACCACTTGATTTATTGCTCATTGATACATAATCAATTAGATTATAATAATCCAACCCGGTCATTCAATCATCTCCAAATAACCATTCAATCTACACACCAGTACACTTTAATCATCCATGACCAACAATCAATCAATCAATGAATATACACTCTACAATCACAATCAACCCTATAATTAACTAACACTCAATCAAGCTTCAATCATTCTTGGATATCCTATTACATAGATCAACCATCACTCCTACAATCAACATACACTAATTAAGCTACATCACCTGGATAATTGTAGCCTTGCACTATAATTAGGAAGCTCAATGCATTGCCTTTCACAGTGTACTGCCTTTGGACCTTAGTCATGACTCAAGTCCCTTCACTAGGAGTCAATCAAAGTAGATCATTCATCATTAAACTTCTTAACGATCAATTGATCTACTAGACCCAGTTGGGTTAGCTCAAGCTAACCCAATTGATCATACACACCATCTACACTCAATTAAGCCCCAAATGAATCCTAAACTTCACCAAACTCTTATGATCATCCTAACTTGGTCAATAGTTGACTTGGTCAACTAGACCCATGCTTGGTCAAACGAAGTCAATTTGGGCCTTCTTAATGCATACAATTAGCTTAAACTCCTCAACCCCTCACAATCACTCCAATACATGGTTTAAACCTCTCCTAATCCACCATGAGTTAAAACATGGTTTGTTTGATTTTTCCAATCCTCCATGTGTGGTCAAACCTCACTATACCTTGATTCACTCATTCAAACACTAAGAATACTCCCTTAAACCCTTCATGCTTAATCTAAACAGCACTTAACAAACCTTAGCATGCTTGACCAGTTGAGTGGTCAATTTAACTAAATGCATAAGAAAGGGTTGAGTGGTCAACATACCTAGCCTACCCATTTTCTCCTTGCCCAAGACCATTCAGCCACTTAAACTAACTCTAGAAGCTTCTTGGACTCTAGCCCAACCCAAGCTAGCTTTTAATTCAGCATGTGAAAGCCCTTAAGTAAAAGAAGCTAAACTCTTAAACATTAAGACACTTTTTGATGTAATGTTTATAATTTTATTAAAAAACTCTACAGTTAAACATGCTCATCCCAAAGTAATTCTGGGATAAGTGACCTGCTAAGAAGTTACACTAACAGGATAAAATTATGAGTCTCTTAGGTCAAAGAAGATAATATCTTGATAGTTAAGAGTTTGGGCTGTTACAAATGATATCAAAACAATACACTAGTAAGAAGATGTGAATTAAGTGTCATACAAGAAAAAGTGATATGTCATGGGAACCATCTCTTGAACCCTATATACAACAAAGTGTTGTATTATGAGAGTCATCACTTGAACTTGTACAGGCCACCTTTAGAATCTTATATGTATGGTGTATGATTATGGGATAAAGATGCTGAAGAGGATGTTAGTTACTTAAGTATGGGAGATTGTGAAACCCCTTAAGTAAAAGAAACTAAATTCTTAAACAACGAGGCACATTTTGGTATAATGGTTAGATCTTCATTAAGAAACTTTGTAGTTAAGCGTGCTCATTATGAAGCAATTATAAGATGGGTGACTTACTAGAAAGTTACACCAAGAACATAAAATTATGAGGCTCATAAGCCAAAGTGAATAATATCTCCATAGTTAAGAGTTTGAACTATTATATAACATGACCAACTCAGTGGTCCCCCCATGTGCGAGAACAACCTAAGGTCATTTTCACTCTGTGCAGCTCGTTCCTCTGGCTTTCTAATGGCTTAGTACAGTTGTAGGGCATCTAGGCAATGCCCCTGATCATTCCTATTCGGCCAGGTTCCGTCCAACACTTGGAATAAGGCAAAATATGTAAAAAATGATCATTCAACATACTTTGACTACTCACTCACTCTCCAACAATATTTTCTTTTTTGTTTTGCATTCTCATAGGTTCCTTTATCTTTTGAAGCTATTTCCCATCGTTTGGAGCTCGTGAGTGATAGGATTAATGAATAATCAAAGAAAACTCCATCTTAGTCGATCAAGCTTGATATACAAGCTTCCTTTGTGCTTGTTGTCTTATATAAAAACTTATAGAGGAGCTCTAAATAAGAAGAACAAGACCTTCCCCATCCTTAAAGACCATCTACAAGCAGGTAAAATCTAAACCTCGGGTATTTACATAAGTTCATAAATGGCACCCTAGGCATTGCGCCTAAGACCTTAAAAACACTCCCCACTCTTGGTTTCAACATTATGCTACCTCTATCTAAGTTTTCAGACCATTTGGTTCATCATATCGAGCGCATAAGACCAAATCATGACCATTTGTTAATTCTATTTGATTCGGATGGTCGAGATCTCACTGTTTTTGAATTTCTTTTGATCTTGCAAAACATGCTGAACCACAGGATCTGATCTGGACCATTGGATCATAACCATGATAGATCTGATGGCTACAATCAATGCCAAGCTGGTTAAGTGGTTAAGTCAGCTGACCATCCTGTCTATATGGCCCAACCACTTGTTGCAGTGTGTAAAGTGCTTTCCTTGTCAGTGCTACCATCTGGTTTAATGAATTAATTAATTCTAAAGTACATCGGAACTTTTAAAATTCACATAAAAGTCATTTCTAAATCATTTTTAAAGTTCTTGGACTACATGGATTTAAAATAAAGAGCCATTTATTTTAATAACAAATTTAGCTTGATTTGATGATTATTATTTTAATTATTTTAATTATAAATATATCATATTTCTAATTATATTTTAAAAAAATATATTAATCACATTAAGCTAAATTTTGGTCATTTTCACGTGTCTTGTGCTAAGTTTGTTCATAGTGGGAAGCAAGCAAAGCACCTACAAAAAAAGTAAAGCATATACATATACTTAATTCATTTATATTCCCTTCTCTATGGACATGACCACCTATAAAAAAACATATTTATATATTTGATTCAAAGCACGCACATACACACAACAAAACATAAATTTATAATAAAATCAAACACAAATAATGCATACAAAAATGGTTTTACATAAAAAATCCTAACTATACCCTTCGCTAAACTAGTAAATATTTACGGGCCTGCTATCACAACACCAAGTATGTGTGGCATTAGTGTGGCTAAAGGGCTACTTCATACCATCCAAGTAAGACACTCAAGTTTGATCTCACCATAAAGGTCAAACTAGACTAAAATATGTTATTATAATATAGTAAATTAAAATAAAAAATAGTTTTATGGTTATGAAAACACGCATATGTGTATAACTAAGTTTTGTTCAATTTTTTTAATAATATAAAAATAGTCTTTTGAAAATATTGACCACACATATATTCCAAATGCATAGAAAGGCATACCCTTGGTTATTTATATCTTTAGCATGATCATATGAATGAGGAAACTTGCTTCCACAATTATTTGGTCAAAACATATGTCCATGGTTAAGCTCATTAGCCAATTTTCATGTTAATTTATGAAATACTAATGCAAATACATCTTAATCAACATTAAATGTAAATTGATTGACTGAATGGGGAAACTTCACTAACAATACAACCTGCACTTAAACACATAGAAAAAAAATCTCTATGATTAAGAGAAATGTTCTAGAATAATTCAAATACTTAAACATGCAAGAAATTTAATGAATAAGGTTTTCTTGGACAATAATGACTTGCCCAAGTAAGGAGGGTTTCCAATGGATGGATATAGTTTCAACAAACCTTATCTACAAGGATGGAAAGGTTTCTAATGAAGAGGAGTCCATAAAGGAAAAATGCATATAGTCCAAGCAAATATTATTCATGAAGAAAAAACATTCCAAGTGGATAGATGTCCATTAAAGAACGAACAAGATTAAAGTAGACATTATCTATGAAGATAGAAAGATCTCTTTAAAAAGTAGGGGTCGCTAAGGAGGGGTGGAAAATACCTATTTAGAAATCATCCATAAAGGTAGAAAGATATTCACATGGCATATGATCCATGTGAAGTACGATAAAAGAGCAACCTTATAAGAAAATATGATATGCTTAATAGACAAAGTACATGTGATGGTGATTCACCTAGGCAAGGACATGTGAGTTGGTTGATAGGGTCCATTAGGAGGACTAATAAGGGTTGATGTTTATATGAGGATAACTTACCTAGACAAAAGCTCAAGTGATCACACCTTATTTAATTTTTACTTCCCTGGTAAGGCTATCATTTCTCCTCTTTTTAATAGAAGCATAAAACAATTTTTAGATTGTCATCACTCTAGGCTAAAAACCCATTTTAGCTCTCTGTTTAATCCACAAACTCTCAATAGTGGAAATTTAAATATCATGATCATGAATAGATTTGGCTTCAACAATAAAGATGAGTTTATGAGGATCATTTTTTAACAAGTTGAAGATATATATTCTCTGGCTCAAAGAAGAAAGTGGTTGAATGAGAGCAATGATAAACCCCCAACCTTACACCCCCAAGGAGAATTTGAGAGCTTTAAGTTTCTTATATAGTGTAAAGATGAGTTCCCTACGGAGAAACTGGTCTAAACACTATTTATTTCAAAATTGAGAGAAAAAATCTAGTCCAAAATCTTTTGAAGATGAATCTATAGTGAACTTGCTTAAAATTTCCCAACTGAATGAGCAAGTAAGAGTGATTCAATGACATAGGAGAAATGACCATGAAAAAGGAAGATGAAAAAATAGGTTTAGCCAAGAGCTAGCTATTGTGTAAAGCTTTATCAATCTTCTAATGAATATGCTTATCTAATTAGTTATTAGACCATGTATAAAATAAGACAAAATTAGGAAGATCAGCCATGCCCATGACAAAAATACAATCCCTTAAGCCATTGTTCCGATTGCAAGGAATAGAGTTTATTCCTGCTTTCTCATGACTGTAGAGAACGCAATTAAAATGATTAAGGATAAGCCAATGCGAGTTAGTGCATGGATGAAGCTAGATTCTTGAGAGAGGCCCAAGGGTTCCTTCTTGCTAATGTTTCAATCTCCAAATAAACAAAAGTAACAAAAAAAAAAAAAAACCAAATCCCACAAAGATAAGTTCACCATGAACAAATTAAAGTTTCATTTAGGAAGATTTTTTACTGCTTCTTAAAATAATTTTCTAATTTGTATTAAAAACTGTTTTAAGAAGCAGAAAGAAAACCCTCCCAAACGAAACCTAAGAGTCAAAGTAGAGATGATTGAATGATGATTTAGAGTTTAGGATTAGACTTTAGCGTTTGAAATTATAGTTGAAGATATAAAATTTAGATATTAGAATTTAGAATGTAAAATTTAAGATTTAGATTTTCTTTATGATAACTTTCTTACAGTTTTATTGAAGCATCTTTCTAGTTTAAAAATTTTTATTCTAAAAAATTGATTCATAAAACAACAACAAAATTGTCCCAAATAAAGCCTTAATAATTTAGGGTTTAAATTTTCATAGAATTTTGAAGTTTGTAATTGTTTAATGAAAAAAAAAAAAAATCTCTTAGCCATTGAAGTTCATGTGATAACAAATCAAGTTCATGAGAGGGATTAAACTACCACAAACAACTTTATACTAAATTTTATTATTACAGTTCTATATTAATTCTAAAAAATGACTTATCATAAACTATTTACAACTGCATTCAAATATTTCAATTTTTAAAATAAATAATTAATTATAAATCATATAAAATCATTAAAACTATATTTTATCATAAGAACTTTCATATTCATCAATCATCATATTTATTTTAAAATAAATATAACATAAAAATAATTAGTTAAATTTTTTATTCATTTATTTTAAAATAATTTTGATCATTATATATATATATATATATATATATATATATATATATATATATATATATATATATATATATATATATATATATATAAACCAAACTTATGGTGACATGATGGCCCCTGCCGATCATCCCATCTGTCTGGAAAATTGGAAATAATGCAGCCGATGATTTCAATCGGCATCTTATCTGATCAGCTGAACAAAATTTTAATGAGTAAAAAATCCACATAAAAGGAATGGCCACCGTGATTGATCAAAATTCAAAGCGTGCATCACGCCTTTTTTTTTTTTGGGTACAAAAAAATAAAAACAAAACACTGATCAAACCTATCATCACATCCTAGCTAGACGTGGCCCACATGTACACAACAAATGCTTAAGAAAAAAAAAAAAAAAATATATATATATATATATATATATATATATTCTTCACATTCCACAATATTTCTGTTTATTTATTTATTATACCAAAGGTGATTTAATTTGTTGAAAAAAATACAATGTTAAGAAAAATAATATATTTAAACTTATTTGGATAAGTATAAAATAGATAGTGATGATTATTTTTTTGTTTGATTTGAAGTATAATTAAATACATTATAAAATTTGATGATGACCAGCGATCACGATGAAAAAAAGCGGCTACAATTGGTGCAAAAGGCAATTAATGGTAGGCAGAGTTGGCTGGTGGTAGCGATGGGCAACCAACTGTTGGATATTTTTATCCATATATAATAGCGGAAATGAAAATCAAGATTTTAGAAAATTAAATTGAGACTTTCTCCATTTTTATTTTCTTAATAAATAATAATTTTAAAATATAAAATGAAGAAAGCTTACCGAAAAGTTCATTGAGATCGTAAACCTTATTCGTCGAAATGTTGATTGAGACTGTAAGTCTTCTTCTTCTAATCACCTCACCAAAATATTTTAGTGAGTGTGCACAATTAATCAATTATTTATGAACATTCTTTCTTTTGAATGTAATTTGTGTTTTCAACACAATTTAATCCTTCAAAAGGAAAAAGTCTAAGAGACTAATCATTTTCTTATATATCATCTTCAATCTCTCATGAATAAATCATCTTCATTTCATGTAGAACTTCATTTTCTTTTATAAGAAAAGTTTACATCTTTTCAATTTTGAAAACATCTTTTCATAAGCACACCTTTGTAATTCATAAAGCATTTTTAATCAATATTAAAATGATAATTATCATGACACATCAATAACCTTATTTTTAATGACACATCATTTTCTTTATCTTTTAATATTAAAATATATTTATGATAAGTCATCATCATTTTCATGAAATTTTATATAATAAAAATAAAAGGTAACCATAAAGGCGTTACTAATGTAAACATAATTTAACATTTATATTATGCCACATTCTTAGCGATAATGTTCAATTAATATATAATAATGATTAGATGATTAATAAGGGACTTATGGACCTATAATTCAAGCTCCAATAAATTTAATTATTATTTTAACACTTAAATTAATAAATTAAAATTATTAATTTTAATTTTATTTCACTATAAATATGAAATTGAACTCTTAAATTTATAATATAAATTACTCAATTTAAAAAAATTGAATTGTCCACTGATTTAATCATCACATATAAAATAATCATCCATAAATAGTTCATAATTAGAGCTAAATAATTATGTCACCTCACTAACTATATCTTGATCATTAAATTCATATTAATTCTCTAATGAACAATAAATTTTGTGACCTCATCACAAAATTTGAGCATTCAATGGTTCAAATTCTGAATTAATTAATAAAGGGAACTAATTTTATAACTTTCAAAAATGAAAGGAATGAATTTTATATATGTATATTAATATTCATAACCATTTATTTCATTATATTTCTGAGATAGAAGGATTAAGTTTATTTCTTCTAAACTATTTCCGCGTAAGTAAAAAAATCAAATGTCACAAATAAGAATTTATTAATAACTCAGGATTAACATTATTTTATATATGATTATCTTTATTATTAATTTTAAATTCTTTATAATTAAAATAAAATTTATTAGAGAATTTAAAAATTTATCTGGTCCAGTTCTATATAATGATATTATATAAAGTACATCTATCCTTAATATCTCCATACCGAATAATTCAAATAAGATTATTCCATTATTAATGTTAATAGATCGTACTAATAATATTTAATTATAGATTACAACTATAATTAATAATTATAATTTTATTTAAATTATGATCCATAACTCAATCCTCTTGTATATAATTATATACTGAATTATAGTTACACAAATAATCATGGAATAAAAAAAATTATATCAAATGATAATATCGAAACATGCTAAACTTGTCTTTAAATATTTATTTTCATAAAAAATATATTACAATAATATTTCTTTAAAGCACATTCCCTAACACCAACAACAATAACAGAGTTAGCTTGCGATGTATTTAGAATCAACAAAAAACGGCTAAGTTTTCAATGCACAAAAACAAACTATAGAATGAATTTAATAGCCACCAAACTTTTACTCAACTTCTTTTTTTTCATCAAATCAAACAACAAAATTTTAAAAACTCTTGCATTTGAAATATTTCATACTCAATTTTCATCAAATCAAATAGGGCCTAATTAAAACAGGTATTCAACTACAACTAAGGCTTCATTTGGAACGATTTTCTTATTGTTTCTTAAAGTAGCTTTCTAGTACAAAAATTAATAATTTTTTTACAAAAAAGCTGCTTTAAGAAGCAATAAAAAATCATCCCAAACAAAGCCTAAATAAATACTTAAGCCAATAATTTATACAATGAAGGAGGCTGATCATCTTTTTTATTCACGTCAAAAACATGGAAAATTCGAATTAATGCTCTAACAAGCATAATGCATAACTTACATAGTACAATTTCAGCATTCAATCAATCAAGCAGCTTGAAAAATAAAAAAGACAGCTGAAACAACTAACTATAAAGATCAACAAACCTGCTTGGCAACAGGCTTCAAAATATAGAACAGATCCTGCATCAAGGCAATTCATCCATTTAACTTGGATGAGTTGCAAAACAATAATCACGCCCATGGCCATTCAGCATCTCTCCAAATACACCATCTGGTTCTGCTTTCACCATTGCTATTTTGATTCAGCTTATTGTTCTGTCGTCTGTTTATGCGCAAAGGGCAAATTTCATTGCACCTCGACGAAGCATCGTCTCTGTAGGATGGATTTGAGTACTTTGGGTGACCAATAAAAGGGACATTTTTCCACCAAAGCTTGACAGCCTGAACAAGGTCAACTTGAAGTTCAAAAAGATATGCCAGAAGTTTCAATTCAAGGAGGTAGCTGAAAGTCCTTAATTTTTAGTCCGACTTTATTTGAGACAGTTTTTTGCTACTTCTTAAAACAATTTTTTACTTTTTAGTACAAAAATTATGTCATAATTATTCCACAAGTTTTATGCTGGCCGTTGACTACCTAACACAACCCTCCACTTTTCTCATCAATGACTTGGGACCTGTCAAAAGCAGTATTAAGAAAGATAGAGGTAGACCTAAAAAGACTTGGTTAGAAAGTATTAGAAATGATATTTCTTATTAGATTTAAATGAGAATTTGACTTTTAACAGAATATAATGACGAAAAAGGATTCATGTAGCCAACCCCATGTAGTGGGACAAAGGCTTGATGTTATTGTTGTTGTATAAAAATTAAAATTTTTATAATAGAAAGCTGCTTTAAGAAGCAGTGCCTAAGTGTCAAACTTATGCTATTATCCAAAAAATATACACATAGTGCCATAATGAGCCAACTATTCAGACTGTTATGACTAGCAGCTCTGGAGTTCATATTGCGAACCTTGATTAGATACATGGCTGAGTTCAAGAAGCTAAGAACCAGAAATTTTGAATCAATTTGCAAAAGACAAACATGACCATTTAACAATGTGATCCGAGTGTACTAATTTTGACTAATCTGCTTCCCCGGAAAGAAGAAGAACAAAAAAAAAAAAAACTTGAGCCATTCATTGCAAATTTTCTATAAAACGACAGTGTGGTGCCATATTCATGAAAAGAGCAGGTTGTTACCATAAAAAGACAGATTGTTGTTATTTATATAGATGAAAAAGACTTAAACATGGAGATGTCTGCCACAAATGAATTTAAGTAATGATGATTGTGATATAGATAGCCGGGAAGTACAATAAAGAGAAGTTGGCAAATGAAACACTCAATATCAGTGATGCATTGCAATGGTGGGGAATATAAGGGGGCATGCATCCTCATTTAATTTTTAAAATGGTTTTATATATAATAGATATATATTAATATTTTTTATTTGATATTTTTAATAATAAAAATTTAATTTTTATTCCCCCCAAATAATACAATTAATTTATATGCCCAAATTTAAAAAAAAAATCCCTTGCTTCACCATTGATTGCAAGTTTAACTTATTTAGGCTTCGTTTGGTTCTTCCTTTGCTTTTGTAAAAGATAGTTTAGAAACAATGGTTAAGGGAATGGAGTTTTCTAAAGGAGAAACAAATATCAAAAAATTCTTCAAAATAGTAAAAAAATGAAGTTCCCTAAAAAACATTTATATAGAAGCATCCCATACGAACAATGAAAAAAATAATAATTTTCTCGTTTCTTAACAGAAAAGTAAAAAAAACGCCCAAACAAACGAGGCCTTAGTCATGAGTATGTTTTTTCAATCTAATTTAAGTTATCATGAAATTCCATTATTTATTTTTAAGTTAATTATTATTTATTAGCGATTTAAATATTATTTATTATTTAAGACTAATTTAGCATTTTTTATTTATTTAGATATAAATTTATCATTTTCAATAAGGCATATTTCTACAAGTAGTATCCAGCATTGTGTAATTCAACTAGTTGAAGATAGAGGAAAGAAAGTCTTTCTTTTGGCACCCTCGTTAAAGATTTATTCTATCCTGTAGGGTTTCTATCTACATTCTTCCTCTCTTTACCTCCATGGCTCTTGATCGATATTATATTCTTTTCTTCTATGCAATCAAAAGGACTAAACAGATCAACCACATGTTCATTCGGGCTGCCCCTACTCATCGTCAACTAGAATGCTAGAGATGGCTAATAAGTTCTTAAGGAGAATATTACAAGAACGAACAAAAAGATTATCATCCCTAGTTACCTGCCAATATATCAACGCTGCAACCTTATGTGGCATCAACCAGAAATACTTTTCCATGTTAAGCGAAGTAGTTGATGAATGAACTCTTTTAGCACTCAGCGTAGCAATGAAGTAATTTCCAAGAGTGGGGTGCTGAACTGAAATAGATATAAAAATGTTATCTCCAGGTTCAGAAGCATGGATTTTCCAATTTCCTATCATGTCCTGCAAAAAAAAAAAAAAAATTTCAAGCCAAACTAAAAGAAACGAGAAGGTAAATGGGAGACCTTGCAAGCTGAATGGTAAAGATGAGTAAAAATAATGACATTTGATCATTATAGATTAGATGCAACGATATGAATAAATAAATTATTAGTCTCGAGATCACTATGGTTTAATCGCAGATTTCTTACATAAGTATGATTTTAGCAACTATATATTATCATTTTGTAGTGAATAAAGTTTTTTTTTTTTTTTTTTTTACACAAAAAGTGAAAAAACTTTACTTAAAATTGAATCTATAAATTGTGATACTGGTTGCCTTTCTTTGTGCATCTCACCACGAGTTTGCTTTAGTAAAAACTAGAACATAGGACACCCTACATCACCTATCACCACTTGGTTAGCATATCTTAGATGAACTTAAGCCAAACTGTCCTTTAGATTTTTTATTAACAAACAAGTCAAACGTAGGATGTTCCATGAATAGTAGCTAGCAGAAGATCACCATTAGCCATTAATTTGACTTCAAAGAAGATTAATTTAAGAAGGAAAATAAGAATATAGTAAAGCTTCTCTTGAAAGACCAAACTAGTTTCAATGAAACTTTTGTGAAACTATACATGAAAATAGAAATTTTAAAATCCAAAATTTTCTCTCAATTATTGTGTGTTGTTAGACGTAGATTCTCCCAGCACTTTGCACTTGAGGCATAACTCTCCTTATACCAGTATGAGATCTAGATATTCCAATTTATGATCTCTTTATTATTTCTTCAAAACTGGTTAGTAATTGGCGGATACTTAAGATTTTGGGAAGTTGATGCATATTGATTTTTTTCTTTATGGTGTAATCTCAAATTTCTTATGAAATAATGATTTTGGCAACTATATACATGATCATTTTGGAGCGAATAATGTGTTTCTTTTTGGCATCAAAAGTGACTAATGTTTAGTGACATTGAATACAGAAATTGTGATACTTTTTGTGTTTCTTTGTACATCTCATCCCAAATTTGTCTAACTGCTAGACTATCACCCTGCATCACCTATCAACACTTCGTAGCATAACTTGACTTAGCCTAACTTACGCCCTGTTTGTCAAACATAGGAAGCTCCATGAATAGTAACTGGTAAAAAGATCACCATTAGCTATTAATGTTCCTTCAAAGAAAATTATATTTAATATTGTTGTTGAATTTTAATGATTTATATAATATATTATATACTAAGGAAGACGAAATATATATGTATAAGTTAGCCAAGCAAAGAGATAGGAGAAAGATTTAGTTCAAGTGAAGTGCATCAAGGATGAAAATAAAAAAAAATGCTTTTATTAGAAGGGAATACTCAACAAAGGTAGATGAGATATTTTGATAAATTTTTCAATAAAGATTGTGAAATTACGATTGACTTTAGTGACCTTTGCATCACCTTAAATGAAAATTGAGATTTTTACTTTTATTAACATATTAGTAAAACCAAAGTTAAAGGACTTTAAAGAAAATGAAGTGTAAAAAAGTTATTGGACCTAATGATATTCCAAAAGAGATTAACTTTAGAGTCTAAAGGTTTTCGTTTGAGTATATATAAAACTGAATACATTTAGTGTAATTTTAGTCTTAATATATCTAATTGGGGGGGATTGCGACTTGGGGCGATCAAGTCATTAATAAGAGTACATGTTTTAGATGTGTCGGGTCTATTGTCCATAGTGATGATGAAATATAAGGGATATTATTAGTAGAACTAAAATTGGATGGTTGAAATGGAGGAATGCATCGAGCCTACTGTGTGATAGAAAAGTACACCTAAAGCATAAGGGAAAATTCTATAAGATGGCGGGTAAGACATGCAAAGTTTTATGGCACAAAATATTGGTCGTTAAAAGAGAAGCATACAATTAAGTTAAGTGTTACAGAGATGATGATACTCAGATGCATGAGTGGCTTTACTTTTAGTTTTAGATATAGAATGCAGAACAAGCATATATGTGAAAATGTTGGAGTAGCTCCAGTGACAATAAGATTAGAGAAAGTCACCTTAGATGATTTGGTCACATAAAACGACGGTCTTTTGATGACCCGGTTAGGAGAGTAGATGTATTAGAATTGGCCTATGTTAAGAGAGACAGAGTTTGGAAAATTTAAAAAGACTTGGTTATAAAATATTAGAAATAATATTTTTTTATTATATTTAAATGAGAATTTGACTCTTAACAAAACACAATGGAGAAAAAATGATTCATGTATCCGACCACACATAGTGGGATAAATGCTTGATGTTGTTGGTGGGATCGTAGATTTCTTATGGAATTCTGATTTTGGAAACTATACAATTACCATTTTGGAGCAAAAAAATGGGATTTTTTACTTTGCATCAAAAGTGACTAATCATTACTTAAATTGAATCCAAAATCGTGATGCTTTGTGTTTATTTGCGCATCTCATCCCAAATTTGTTTTAGTAAACAGTAGACTATAGTGCGCCATCAAGAACCTATCACCACTTGGTTAGCATATCTTAGTTTAACTTAAGCCCAATCAAACAGGCCACCAATAAATACAACCTTTTGATTTTCTATAAGCAAACCTGTAAAACATAGGATGTTCCATGAATAGTAAGTTGGCAATGAAGATCACCATTAGCCATAATGTTACTTCAAAGAAGATTAATTCAAGAAGGAAACTACGAATAGATAGAATAAAACTGCTTATCTTGATGATGTTGGGTCTTGAAAAGACTTCCCAAGCAATTCCCTAAAACTGTTTTAACACCAATGAAGAAGGGGAAAAATAGGAAGAAATTGCGTTGACTTTTAATTTAAAAAAGGAAGCAACATCAGGACACCTTTTTTAAAAGCAAAGAAGCCATATCCTATTGTTAGCTGGAGATAGAATTTTGACACAAGGAGACCAATCTTGTAGTCAGAACACAAAAACTCAACTCACCATCCTAACATAATATTTCTCCCAGCATTGGTAGTGTGCTCAAAATTCCATGACACAGTGGTGATGAAGATGAAATTTTCAGCCAGAAATAGTGAAATACTCCCTTAACTAAGCAAACACAAGCTTTGAGAACAATAATTAATTTTGGAGCTCTACATTGAAGAACAAGCATTAATTGTTGTTATCATTTGAAATTCCATTACAATATAAACTGTAACTTCTAAAAAATTCCTTACCATAAACGGGCTAACATGCAATGGCTTAGCAACCATATCCGATCCCGGGGCAAACTCAAAAAATACTTTCTCCCCCCAAGGCGTATTTGTTACCTGAAGTCCAAACATCCGCCAGCAGTCAACGCTAGGGAAAACTCTGTCCATTTCAATAAAAAAAACAACCTACAATGAAGTACCCACCTCGGCAATGCAATTCTTTAAACGAGGTAAAGACCATCTTTCCTCCTCCTCCCCTTCCTCTCCCAAATCATAGCAATAATACACCTTCAGGGGATTCTGATCGTACCCCACGCTTGTCGGAATTGTGAGAAGAAACCTAAAAATATCAGTTTTAATAGGATTTCCTCCAGTAGAAACATAATTGGATCAATAGGTCGTTGAATTACACTGGTCCATCGGTCCCCGCAGCCTCCCGAGCTCGATCAGCGGAAAAATGCGAGTCATGCTGAGCACGGTCCAGGTCAAAGAGCGCATAGCGAACTGGATACTCGAAGGAATTGAAAACAGGCTTTGTCCGCGAATGGCGGACACGGCCCTGATAGAGTCGCACAGCGGCGCGGTCGCAGCATTCGTTGGCAAGAATAGGAGAGAGAAAGCGGGAGAAGGATCGGATAGCGAGGAGGAAGGAGAGGGCGGTGGAGGAGACGAATGTGGAAGCAATAGAGCAGAGCAAGTAGAAGGCCTCCATTTCGCTGCGCTGTCTGCCCTATCTTTGGCAAAATGTTAAGGAGATCACCACCGCTCTAAAAGAAAACGTTTTTAAAAATTAAATTTAAAGTGGATAAATATCTTAAAAAAAATACGATTTTATCAAGAAAAGGCAATTCAGAATTTGATTTTTTTTTTTTTTTTAGAGAATGCAAAATTGCATTAAAAATTAAAAGAACTAATTACAAACTAGAACATAAAGAAAAAGCAAATGGTTTCTATTTCCAACATGGAAAGAAACTTTATTGAAACCATATTTGTTAAACTAGAATTATCATAATTGAAATAAGACCCTACTATTTCCCATTTAAAAACCCTTGGGGTGGAGGGGATACCAATTAAATAAAACAACCTAAAAAATTGATTAGTATCCCAAAGTTTCCAATCGGTTAAAAATAAGAACTAGTATAAAGCTCATAAACAATTAAAGTAACTATAGAAAACAAATATAAAGCTAAAAGAAAGGAAAGGAAACTAAGAAAAGAACTAAGATAACAAAGAGTCAACAAAAGTTGATAATCGTCAATAAGAACTAGAAGATATCCCTGAATCTTCTTCCAAATCCTGAGTCCATAATCCGCAGACAATAATCTGAGATACTCTTTATACATCAGTTCCCTCATCAAGTAACCTCCAAGAATCTTCATGCTGTAGATAACCATGTAGTAGTAGGAATACATTAAGGAACTAAAGGGGAAGAGACCCTTACAAATTTTTAGAACTAAGATCAGCCATTCTCCTTCTTGGAAAGCTTTCCACCGGTCCCAAGGATTAAAGCTCTTTAAAAAGTTTAAGTGTAGAACTTGAAGAAAGTTCTGATTTAATACTCCTTGTATTTCCTTTTACTATTGCTGTCTTTTTAAAATTAAGATTTACTTCTGAAGATGGTGTAATGGTTTCAGTATTTTCCTTATGATCGCTTTTGTATGAATCTGGTTCATTAGCCCCAGCGTTAACTAATTCATGAATATCCGAATTTAAGTTTTCAAATTCTAATTCATTAGCTCCCATCGAATTGGCAGCCATAATGGGAGTACAAACAGCTCCCAATGATTCAGCAATGGTTTCATTATTATCGGCTTCCAAAACTGCCTCCACAATATTAGCATTTTCAAATTCAGATTTTGAATTTTGAATTTGCTGAATAGAGCTGGCAGAATTTTAAAACCATTATCTGATTCCAGATTTACCTCAATAGCCAAAGTAGATAAAGCAATTTCAGAAACAAACTCTGATATAGGATTAACGGCCTCCGCTTCTTCAGTCTGATATAAATCCTGAGCTGTCTTTGGTATAGAAATTTCAGGAGAGTTCACGGGATTATCAGCAGGAATAGGTTCCGAAAAAACTGCATTATCTACAATATCCAACAATTGAGTAGGATTGAATTCAAATTTTGAATTCTGAATTTCCAATGGACCAGCACTCAATTTTGATATAGCATTAACAGCTTCCTCTTTATTATCCAAATTATCAGCAACTTTGAAAAAATTCTGATCAGATTTAGCAGAATTAACTAGAATAAGATTATCCATAAAATTATTCCTCTTTTTCTTTTTGAACTTCACAGGCATCAAAGGACCATATGAATTATCAGCAATATGAACTGAATTTGAAGGGATATCTTTAACAAGAGGATTCTTCTTAAGAGAAGCATTTGGACAATCATAATCATTATGGCCAATTTTCCCGCAATAGAAACAAAGGGACGATAGATTTTCATATCAAATTTTTGAAAAAATTTATCATGAAGACCTTCAACCCATGTACCACAAGGGAGTTTAGAATTCAATTTAACTCGAATGCAAGCTCTAGCGAATTCCCTTATCCCCCACCTAAACATATTGCCATCCAATAATAGAGGAGTCCCTATTCTAGAAACAATTCTAGTAATATTGGTTTCGTCCCAGCAATGTAAAGGTAATTAAGGAAGACGAACCCAAATAGGAGAAGAGATCCCATCCAAAGAATTAGGAGAGAAGTTGGGTGACCATCTGTAAAAACTAATGATGAATCCTCCCACATACCAAGGACCTCCATTAAGAACTTCTTCCATAGCTTCTTGTGACTGGAATGAGCACAGAAACCAATCTAATCCAAGTGAGGTTATATGAAATCCTCCATATTTACCCCATTGCCTCCTTAATTCATTAGCACAATTTGAAAAAGGTAATTTTTTACAAAGGATCTTCACAACCAACGAATTCCTCAACACTTGAACATTGGCTTTTTCATTTTCCAAGTCAAGTTTGACCACATTTTCATTTCCATTTTCATGATGAACTTCCTTCAAATTAATTTTAATATGTGGTTTTCTAACCCACACATTAGAATTATCAGATCCAGGTGAAGATGTTGGATTTTTGATATTACTCTCATCGAGGATGGTATTATCAATCTCTTTATTATTCTTCAACAGATTAAAATCTTTGCAACCTAATGAAGAAGCCTCCAAATCATTTGCTTTAGGGAAAAAAACCTTCATGGGTGAAATTGACATACTCTTCAAAACATTAATGACATCTTTTCCTTTTCCAATATATGGCAAATGCTTTTGCATAGATATCAACCCTCCTTCTTTAATCACCAGAGGAGAGTTCCAAAAACAAGAATTGCGAGGGAAACTATGATTGAATGGAAATCTACCTTTTGAATGCAACATAGTTGGACGCGCGGTAGATCTATAGGAGATGGTGTTCCGGTCATCCATGGATGACCGGCCACCTCCATCCATCTTCAATGAAAGCAGCCGAAATCTTCTTCAAAATCCTTCCTCTTTTTGTGGAGCTTCTCTCTCTTCAAAATCTTGAATTTGATTTTCTTATAAAATCAATTTTATTTCTAATTTTCATTAGATATAACGTAAATTAGAATTTGATTTTCTTAGAAAATCAATTGATAATTCATGTTTTCTATATAAATTATAATTTAATATAATATTCAGAAATTTAATATAATTAAATTTAATATTTAAAATATTATTAAATATAACATATAGAAATTATAAATTTAATATAATAAATAGATATTTAAAAATTACAGAAATAAATAATAAAATTAAAATTATTTAATATTATTTAATACAATATAATATAGATTTATAAGTATAATATTTATTATTATTTTGTATGTAATATAATGTAAAATATATTTTATAATTATCTTATTGAATTTATTTTTAAAGATTTATAATTATAATTAATATTAGTTATAGGTTTTACTCTTATTGTATGCTTTTTTTGCTAATGATATCTTTCTTGTTGATAAGAATAAAGAGAATTGATGAAATACTTGAATCATGTTGGTGAACTATTAAGTCTAAAAGTTTTTGGTTGAATTGATCTATAAGAAAATAAGTGCATTATAATTTTAGTAGTAATATATCTAGTGATGTGACCAAGGTTAATAAAATTGAGCTGGATCGGTAGGTTCAACCGGTTGAATCGGAAATCGGGTGGTTCTAACTGTGTATAAAATTGGAATAGCATTGAACCACTCGAAAATCGCTCGAACCAGCAATTGAATCGGCAAACTGTCGTCAATTTTACAAAACCGGGTGGTTTAGGCTCAGCTGAATTTGAACTTATTCGGCTTGTATTAAACTATCTGATAACCACATACACAAATTTATTTTCAATGCATTGCATTAAATAAAGCATAATTGGGCTTAATTCAGACAATACCAAAATGTCCTAATTGTAGGCAACATAAAATCCTACTTAGCAAAAAAAAAAAATCATATTTTCAGAAACTAATCAAATTACTATGGATCATATATAACAATATTAAGAAGCTTTAAAGGAATTAAAGAACTATTTTAAATGTCAAAATAAATTTTTGAATGTACAAGAATCATTGTTTTTTAAAATACAAAATTATCCTTATTTTTTGACAATGGAAATACAAATTTGATAATTTTTTTTTAAATATCAAATTATTGAAATAAAAAATAAGATAGTGATTCCTTACAATGAAACGAGCAAATCCCTCATCATAATTGACTGATGAAAATCACTATACTGCCTCCAAAACCTAAGTTTATTTATTTTACTATCCTACCTTTTCTCTCTTATTTTTCCTTTTTACATTGCTCAATTTCTCTTTTAGACGATTTCATAAAAGAGAAAGGGATTTAATGGATTAGTTTGGAGTTTCAAAAATTATAGAAAAATATTTATAAAATAGCAAATTTTATTTAAAAAAAATTTAATAAAATTGGTTTGCACAACGAACATCTGACCCAAAATTCATGTTTGTACCAACATGTCTCAATTTCTTAAGGATTTGTATAAGTGTCCAAAAATTATGAAAATTAGTGTAATTAAATCACTACAATATTTATATTATGATGAGGATGGTTTATGATCTGAACTTATGATGACTCCTTAAAAAAGTTTTTTGACTCGGTTAAAATATGGGTTATTACACTGTCCTCCTTAATAGCCCCCCAATCCAACATCATTAGTACCAAAATGGATAACTTCTGGAGCTCCCCCTTGCATCTGGATAAGGCATCAGCCGCCTTGTTCTCTAACACTGGCCTATACTGGATCTTGAAATCATATCCCAATAGTTTTGAAAACCACCTCTGATGCTCCTCGGTCACCATCTATGTTATAATAGGTACTTCAAGCTCCTATGGTCTATGATAACGATGAAATGTCAGCCCAGCAAGTAAGACTATTAGTTTTAAATATATAATGTTATGGCCATCAACTCCCTATAATATATTAACTTTAACATAGCTCTGGTTGTCAACACCTGGTTGAAGTAAGTTATAGGCTTATAATTATGCATGAGCACTGCCCCCAATCCATACCCTGATACATCAATCTCTATCAAAAAAATCTAACTAAAATCTAGTAGGGCTAGGAGCAATATTGTGGTCATGGCATTCTTTAATCTCTTAAAGACATAAATAACTGCTATTACCCATAAGAAGCTATCATTCTTCAGCTGCTCGATCAATGGTGGTCATGCTTTAGTATTGTATCCCCTCACAAAGCTTCTATAGTACCATGCCAATCCTAGGAAATTATCCCTTAGATCCTTCAAAATTTTAAGTAGCTGACATTTAAGCGTTACCTCAATCTTAGCCTAATCAGCGGCCACCCCCTCATGAGATATCACATGCCCCATATTATCCACATTGGGCTATGCAAAGAAACACTTCTTCAGGTTGGCCATCAACTAATACTCTTGTAATACCTCTAATACCACCTTCAAGTACTTCAAATGCTCTTCTTCATACTTGCAGTACACTATGATATCATCAAAGAAAATTAGTACAAATCTCCTAAGTTATGGTCAGAATACCCTATTCATGAGAGAATAGAATATAGCAAGAGTGTTGGTGAGGCCAAACGGTATCACCAAGAATTATTAGTATCCCTCATGTGTCTTGAATGTAATATTTGGGCCATCATTCTCTCTCATTCTGATCTAATGGTACTTAGACTTCAGATATATCTTCATAAATACAGTCATTCCATATAGCTCATCCATCAACTCATCTATCACTGCAATAAAAAATTTGTTTAGCACAATCTTTATATTCAGGGTTTGATAGTCTACATAGAATCTCCAGTTCCCATCCTTCTTTTTGACTAGTAAGATTTGACTAGAAAAATGACTCACACTAGGCCTAATGATCCCTATCTATAGCATCTCCTAGATTAGTTTTTCAATCTTATCATTTTAGATATGAGGGTAGCAATAATGCCTGATATTAATCAACGACACTATATCTATCAAGGTGATAACATGCTTCTACTGTCTCAATAGTGGCAATCATTGAGGTGGCTGAAAGGCCTTATTGAACTATTGTATAATAAGCTTTAATAAAAGAGGGATGTCTCCCCCTCCTCCAATTTAATCCTCTCTAAGCTCAACACCTCCACCAAAAATCCCCCCCTCCCCTCTCATATGTGGTCCACTATGATTTTTAGAGAAATAATGGCTTTGGATCTCTATATCTCCCCTAATCATCACCCTTCTCCTCTCCATTAACAATTCTATTATCAGTGCTCCTCAATTAACCTTGGTATTGATGGGGTTGGTGAAGTAGCATAAAGAATTATAAAAATAATTTAGGGCTCTATCAATCCCTAAACAATGCTTAGATTTTTTTATATAAAATATAAAAACTCTACTTAATATACCCAATTATATGTGTTGAATCAAGTAATATAGTGATAAAGCAGAGTATCAGTCCCATGAGAAAGAATATTTACTTGTAAATACTAGTATCGTCTGCTTCAACTACAATAATTATCCTACTCAATAAAAAATAAGTTTTTAAAAGAGATTCAATCACTTAAATTAAAATAAAAAATAATTAAATGAAATACTATTTGAAAAAAAACTATTTTTGATTGATGGAATGTAAATACAATATATTCCTAATGATTTTTTTTTATATTGATGCTATTTAGAGTATATGCATCACTGATCACTCAGTCAAGCATGAAGAGATAAAGAATATATTGAACTCCTTACAATCTCAATATCACTTTAAACTCTCATAGTATGTCACCCTATGAGAATCTTAGATGTGTAAGTAAAGCATGTATTGTTAAAACCTCCTCATGATAATTCATCTTTACAAAGTTGATACATGATAAGCAATATGCCTATGCTTATATCATACCAATCCAATATACATAATTGTGCTTGGTTTTTTATTCCTAGGTTCCACATTAATGAAGACATGTATATTAAAAATATCATGAAATTATTAATAAAAAGAATTTATTAATACTCCATATTTTATTTTGCATCATCAATCCAAAACTAGAAAATTTAGCTAGGCATAAAAAATAAATAAAACAAATTCATTTTCATTAATTGCAAAAAAGAAAGAAAGTCCAGAAGAAAAGATATCACTAGATGAATTCAATAAACTCCTCTACACTCCTCTTTGAACTTACATATTCACTTTCACAAACACAAGTCAAGCACACTGGAATGTATATAGCACTTCTCTAAATTCCCCCAGTTGTCACTCCTAGGAAAAAAATACTATAAATATTGAAATTTAACAAGTAATTAAACTCTTCTACTAACATTACAAATACACTATTTATAAAAAAAATACATAAAATATATTCTGGCATCACGGTGCTGGAGATAATTTTGTCGCTACACTCATAAAATGAACAAACGACACAGCGCTGAAGGGTTTCCTCTACTGCGACGAGTTTCCTCTGATGCGATGCTTATTGATACAGACTCCTTATTTAATGAATCGACGCATCACTTTACTAGTAGATAATGTCCTGAACAGTTACAACTGCAACATTGTGGCGCTGCTGATGGTTGAGCGCTGTAATGTCCATGGGGCACTCCCTTGACTTAGCGACGCTGTGCAGACAGAGACTGAGTTTTGCGGTGCTGACTCCTTTAACACTACAACACTATCAAACAGAGACTGGGCGCTACCATGTTCATATTTGGGCGCTCCGATAGTGTTAATGATGGCGCTACATCAATATTATATCCGATGTTACAGCACTGTACTATATTTAAAAACTTTGCCCATTTCCTATATTTTCATGTGCAAATATAGCCACAATAGCACATTTTCACTTATAAATTAACAAATAAAACAAAACATTATTTACACTTATCAAATTATCTCCAGCTTAAACTCTTGCTTGTCCTTAAGTAAATAAAAGTTTGTAATTCTAATTAAGTGATTAACCACAATAAAAAAATGACAATATTAAATTACTAAAATATAGGATAATTCATCACGGTCAAGAATTAGTAAAAATAAATCAAATATATACTTCTAGTTTGTACAAATACGAATAATTAAACTTAATAAATCATTCTTGTTTTTATCTAATTTGAAATTATAGGTTGTAGATTTAATCATTATCTTTTGAATATTGAAGTGAATAATTTAGTTTTAATAATTGGATATGATTGTATTTAAAATTATACTTTTCTTAGTTCATTATCCCTTGCATTAGCTCTTTCTCATATTATCCTTTATAGTTTTCATATAAGATTGTATTCCAAATCTAAAGCTTTCACTGATATCCATTTTTTAATGTACTCATCTCTTTTTTTTTTTTTTTTTTTTTGATATTTTTCATTTCTTTTTATTTTTAAAAAACTATTTATATTTTTTTTTTTCATTTTTTCTTTTTTGGAGTATATAATTAATGATTTTGAATATCAATTTCTACTTTAAGATTCTCATATAATATTAATAATTTTAATGTATGGACTTGATGAGATTACTAATTCCATCTTTAGGTTTTCTATGATTTCAAATTTAGTTTTTTTTTTTTTTTCATTTTTTCTTTCTATAATTTTAATGTATGGACTTAACTAAAATCTAGGGGTTTATTATTATGTTAATTTTTTTAATAATTTTTAATTATCATTTTTATAAAGGTTAATTAAACAATTAGAATATAAAATTAGTTACATGACAATAATAATTGAAGTAAGAAGATAATTTGCTAATATATAAATAAATACATAAACAAATACTACAAACACATGCTTTCATATCAGTATTAAAGAGCAAATAAAATATGTGTTGAATATAAAATAAAACATATCATTACATTAATATGATTGATACTAACATCACACATACATTGGTTACCTCCTAGAAACGCTAAGTAAGTCTTTAACTAGACTATAAATGAAAATATAAAATGAAATAAAAACTGCACACAAAATAAAATAACAAATTTTCTCCCACTTTCAAGCCTACCCCTCAAAATCAGGGTCTTCCTCATCTTCTTCATCCTCTTCATCTCTCTCCTTAGGTTGACACACAAAAGGTCGGTATTCATGTGCAGAAGGAAGCTCATATTGAATGGGCCTTTCTACGAATGGGCTTCTTCTAACCATACCAATCGGAGCTTTATTAAAATCAGATGTATACATGTAATATCTCTTATGTTGGTCCATGGTATATGTCATTCACATCTTCATTTCAAACTGTTAATATACAATTTTCTCATAAAATTTATTCACTATCCATCTTCTCACTTATGTCTGTCACCTGATTACTCAATATTTTTGAAGTCTAGGCACTCCTATTATTGTTGTTGCCTGCCCCACTAGAATATCTAAGTCGTTAGGATTCATATCTTCTATATTATATTATTTAAAGCTCAAAATTTAACCCCTAAGGTGCCTGACTAAAAGGAAAATATTCATCAAATTCCATTTCTTGTAACATAAGGATTCTATTAATGGTACAAAATCAAAAGGAACCCATTTCCTCCCTCTCACAAAGCACGTATAATCAAATGATTCCTTCCCATTGCATAAAATTCTCTAACTATATTCACAACAGTCGTATAAGATTCTTCACAAAAATGGGCCCAACCTCTATTTGAAATTGTTTGTAAGATATGTGGGGTTGGGTAAAGAAATCCATGCTCATGGATAAGAGGTTTATAGACTACCAATTATGAAAATCTAGACCCAGCTGTCTCTGAAATGACTTTTAGTCTATCATAAGAGGCCAATATCTTCTTCCCTAATCCAGAGGTTTTGGGGGCCATTGCTATAGAGAGAAGCTTAATATTAGAGAGAAGAAATAGTGGAATGCAAGGTAAAATAAAATGAAAAATGATATGTCAATTTATAAATGTCAAAGTACTGCGGCGCAGCATGATATGACACCGCGACGTTAAATGCTTGCACTAAATGACAAAATGATCATATTAAAACACTGCAGCAGTTCAAGCCATATGGTGCAATGGCGATTATTTTAGAAAATTTAAATGACTTTTTGAAAATAGCCACCACTGTGATATTATCACATGTGTCAGCGCATTAACGATCATGTAAGGTAACCACTGCAGTGCTATCAATATTGTAGTGATGAAAATTATGTGGCACTGCGGTGTTAGTTCCAGTGCTGTAGTGCCTACCGAACTAATAATATAACTTTCAATCTGTACTATTCATTTTAACTAATGACTTAATAGTTCTTAAAGACTAAGTTTGATTGGCAATGTGACGCTAGCTTATATAATTATTAAATTTCAATTTATGGATGTTGACCTCGATTTTGCCCAGAACCTTGGTCAAAGGGTTGACTTGGTCAAATTGACCAAGCCAGACCCCAAGACCCTCTCCAATGGGTTCAGTGAGTTGAGTCGAGTCTGTTGGACCCTGACTCGGACCCTGGGTCAACCCAGTTGACCAAGTCAACTATGGTTGACCATTTAACCCCTTTTGGCCTCAAATCAAATTCGAATTCATCCAAACCCTTGCATGGCTCAAACCCCTCACTCCATTGACTCAATTGACTGGTTTGACCAAGTCAAACTTTGACTTGGTCAAATCTAGCCATTAATGGGTTAAATTAACCTATTTAGAGCCCATTAAGAGCCATTAAATGCATTAACTCCTCTCCTTTGGATTTGAATGGGAAACCACGGCCTAAACCGCCCCTTTTCCCTCCAAATCACTAGAGAATTCGATCAGAGCCGTTGACGATAGGGTTAGGAAGTTTAAATATCAAAAATTAGATCTTGTTTTGGACTTTTTTTCTTGCTCTCTCTAGAGACCGTCTCAACGTTTGAAATTTTGTGTGAGAGCTTTAGAGAGACCCCTCTCCCTTTTCCTCGCCGAACCCGACCGTCCAAGGCCGCCGCCGGCGAGACCTCCGGCCACCCGAGACGATTCCCGTTCCACGACGAATCCCATCCGATCGAGGCCGTTTTGGAGCACGAGTTCAACAGGAGAGTTATTCCTTGGGAGTCAACAAATCCAACGAGACCAAAAACTTCCGAATCCACCGTGTGGATTGAGGTATATCCCTAACCCTAGTTAGAACACATAGGTTTAATTAGCGTCGTTGTTAGCATGTATTAATTCGAAATAAAACTTCCCCACTGTTGCTCTTCATGCATAAAACCTAGATCTAAAATTTCATGAGATTTGGTCCAGCCGTTTGGGAGAACGAAGCAAGAATAGCCCTAGGGTTTCGGATCGGGCGTTGCATGGCTTGCGGGATATCTGAACCGTTGATCCTGTGATCAACGGTTCGGATCGCGCCATACCGCGGGCGATCCGATCCGTGTGCTTGGCTCTGACGGACGGGCTCCCATCCGACTCGATCACCACCGTCCGATTTGGACAGCGGGTGATCCAACGGCGGCTAATGCTCGCCGACGTGGATAAGTGTCCACAGGTGATTGCGGCATGATTGCCGCAATCATTGGCTGGCGGCGCAATCATTGCGCCGCCGCCAATGATTAGCCGCGGACCGCGGACGAACCCGAAGCCGCCACGTGTCGCCCCGGGACCCGCCGTCGTTTTTTTTTTTTTTATTATTTAAAATTTATTTTTAATTACATTTTAAACGCAGAATCTTCCAAAATTCGCCAAAAATTCAATTTCGCTCCGTTTTTGACGTATAATATACCGAATTGCTCGGATTTTTATCCTCTTTTATTTAAAATTATTTTCATTCAAAATTAAGAATTATTTTTTAAATTAATTTAAAAACAGTAAAAAACACTTATTTTTATTATTATTTAAATCATTTTTTTTATATATATAATTATTATTATGCATTTATTTAATCATGATTACTTACTATAGCTTCTACTATTTTAAACTATCAATTTGCTGATTATCTTATTATTATCATTATTTATTATTATTATTATTATTATTATTATTATTTTTAGTATTTAAAGTCCCTTTTATCGCTTTGAATTTCTAAAAATCATAACTTTCGCGTCTTAAATCCGCTGTTGACGCACAGCGTCTTGTTTTGAACGTATTTAGATTCTGCATTTTCTGGAATTGGTTTTATTTGAAAATTTTGGGTCTGTGTGCAATTATTTTTAAAACAGTAAAATGGCAATGTTTAAAAATATTTAATTAGCGTATTTGAACTTCGAAATTACATAACTTTGTCGTCTTAAGTCCGCTGTCGACGCACAGCACCTGGTTTTGTATGTTCTCTGAATTCTGCATATTTTAAAACTATTTCCAGATGAAAATTTTTTCTGTATCTCCTGTTATTTCAAAAACAGCAAAACTGCACCATCTTAAAATATTATTTTATTGTATTTGAACTTCGGAAACTCGTACCTTTGCCGTTTTAAGTCGGATTTTGACGTGTAACTCCTCATTCTTTTCAGAAGAGCGAGCTTTATGTTTTGAAACTATTTCCAGCCCCTGATTTTGGCTGTCTTGACTGTTTTCTGTTTATCCTATGATTCGGTTATTTTAATATTATTTAAGTTAACTATTAATTATTTTTAAACTAAAAATTATTTTCAAATTATTTTGAAATCTCGATTGGATGGTCAGTGGGTCTCCCATATACCTATTTACTATAATTTGACTTATTTTTAATTATCTTAATTTCCAAAATTTATATATATGTATTTAAGTATTTTAAAACTATTTTTGAAACTATTTATATATTAAATCTTTTAATTCTGGGAGACTCGCTATCGTATGAAATTTTAGACATGGATCTTATGTATGAAGAGCGATCATGGGGGATTGGGTTAGTGAATGGTTGAGTCCCAATCATTCACTAATCCTTCCTTTAGGTGTCTGTCTTTTTATTTTCGTAGAATGCATGTATAGGACTGCACCACGAGCACTTAGCCTAGGCTCTCCTAGATTTAAGGACATGGTGTGTTTATTTCATTTTTGTACTCCCATGCATTTATTACCTGAAGGGTTAGACAAAACATCACTTTAAACTCCTACAATGTAGTGACACCCTAAGGACAAAAATTAAGGACTCGTCTAGCGAACTTAGAAGTCTTCTAAGAGCTAAGATAGATCCCAGAACAACATGAAAACTACAACACTTAAACTTAGTGACATCTAAAACATCACTGAATTTTCTAGGAATTTTTAGGAGCTTTTAGAGCCCTTAGCTAACTAACACTTTTGGTTAATTAAGGCTCCGAGACCTTCCGAAAAATACAATAAATACACTTTAGGTCAGAAAATTACCCGTAATACCTCAAACTGACCAGAATATGATCCTTGACCTTAGATAAATAGGGCTCCCTAGTTTGACTCTAGGTTGACCCCTAATTTGACCATAGGTGGAAATTACCATTTTGCCCCTAATAATTTATTAAAAATTAATAAAAATCCCAAATCTTCTCCAAATACTTGGGAACACTTTTTCTGGTCATCCCTGACCTTTGGGAGTGATTCCAATCAGTTTGGAGCTGATTTGGAGCAAAACAATAAAAAAGGCTATTTAGTAGAAAATTTAGAAAATTCTGATAAATACCCCGACTTTTAGAAATCCATAACTAATTGTCGAAAACTCCAAATTAGGTAAACTCACTTGCATTAGACTCCAATTAGGGCCTAGTATTTATTAAAAGTTTTAGGTTTCCAGAAACTGGCCCAGATTAAAAAGTTAACTTTTTGGTCAACCCTAGTCTATAGGATAGGGCCCGAAACTTAGAAAATTCATAACTTGGCCTAGAAAACTCCGATTCCAGCCTACTACCTGTCTAACCACTCGTATTAAGATCTACTATTTTTCTAAGGTATTAGGAATCCCAGATTTAGCCTTTTTCCCATAGTGACTTTTTGGACCTTTAGTCTAGTTCCTAGGAGGACCCGGGACTTTCCAAAATTGGCTAATGCAATTTGAACTTCAAATATGAATATCTCAACCCCTTAAAATTGATCAACAAACTGAGATAATTAAAATGGACCCTAATTCACTAATATTTGAATTTTAACAAAATTCCCTTTTCAGACCCCCAACAAACCTGAACTATAGATAACTTTAACTAACTACCCTGCTTAGGACTTATCCAAACCACACTAGCCTTACACACACATAGAATTGTTTGCTAGGGCACTACTTCTAGACCTAGGTTAGGCCGCTGGGTTTTATTTTTCTGCTGTGTGCCGGAGCTTTTCGTAGTTTTCACTGCATGCTGTTTGAAAATTGATTGGTATGTCTGCTTACTTTCTCTGCACTCTGGATGTGAACGCTAGACTTATCCATAGGTTAGGAGCGCCATATATATACTGTTCTTCCGTGCAGGTGGCCATGCTCAAGCTAATAAAAGGGGGGGAGCAATATCATGATTCATAACAATGTTTTATGCAGGTGCTTGCTCAGCTCCCCCTAAAATGAAATGAGGGCTAAAATTATTAAATCATTATAACTGCTACAGATGGAGCTGCTTAGCCCTCAAAATTAAGAGCATGGCTTGGCACAGGGTCACTGGTGTTAGCATTTTCATTTTTATATAAACTGCTTGGGATTTTTATTAGGATAACCTTGCAGGGATTCTTAGATTTACTGCTTTCAATTAATGTAATTTGTATGTAATAATTGTTAAGAGTTGTGAAAACAACCTTTGAGTCGGGATATTCTTATCCAGCTCGGATTCTAAAAGAAGAAGGCATCCCTAAAGGGAGAGTCTTCTTCCATTTGGAAGATCGAGCTGGATGGCTTTAGATATCCAAAGAGAAAAGGCAATACCCCCATACTGGGGGAATTGTCTCTTCGTTTGGATATTCAAGCCACGACGGAGCCAAGGAGTCCAAGAAGAAGAGTTCCAAGGAGTCCAAGGAAGAGAGACCCAAGAAGTCCAAGGAGAAGATATCCAGAAGACTAGAGATTTGAAGACCCAATATCCCACTCAAAGTTGTTGGCGTCTGTCATAGGCTTAGAAATCCGGGTTGTTGGCAGTGGTGCCCGGCCACTTTACTTTTCTGCATACCCTGGGTTGTAATTAAAGGGCAGTTGGCCTATGGACATTTACTTGATTAGTTGATTTATATTGATGTGTTTACCTGATTGCACAGTAGAAATTGCCTGCTTTTCTTAGGTTTCTTTTCTTGCATGCCGATCTTGTTTTCGCCTGGATTTTCATTAGGCTCTTTAAGGACTACAAAATTCTTCTACTCGTAATTAATATTTAAAAATTTAGGATTTTAAATAATATAGAAATTTAACGAACCTAGGGAATTGCCGGAATCGTCGGGGGTCGCATGCATATTACTGCATCTTCTTTCCTTGCTATAAGACATCTCCCTGCCTGCGGGTTGAGTCCGGATAATCTGACCTATGAGGATGAAGTGCCGGACCTAGGGAGACCCAGTCTTTTCAAAAAATTATTTTATATAAGCCTGTTTTTAAAGTTCTATAGCATTCATGAGCTGACATTTCAACTAGCATGCATTGCATTAGAAATCAATTTAATTAAAAATTTAATTGCATTAGCTAGGAGCATCTGACCCACATAAGTCTAGGACCACTTAGGAAACTCTCTAGATGTCGGTCCTATTTCCAAAGAACTATACCATCCACCCATCTTTCATAATTGACTTGACAGCATGGCTTTGAATCGATTAGGTGGTTAGCTGGCTCCCCCAATCCAGGCCGGGGTAAGTCCAGGTTTTGCATAGCATTAGCTAGGACACTGGTCTTAGTGTGTGTCGAACGCTAAGTCCAATCTAGATTTAGGGTTCGAGGCTACTACACTCGGTCTCGTAGTATGCCTTAAATAGCAGGTAGGTCCCTTCTTTTCAGGGATCCTAAATCCTACTTATCTGCGTCACAGGATGACGCCACCTCCATCTCTTCTCTCATGCATGCGATCGAGTGCTTGATTTATTTTCTCCAGTTTCTGTTTAGTACCCTAGAGCCTCCGAATGCTAGTTTGAGCCACGCATGTTGATTCAACCTCTTCGGACCTTTCTTCCCTTTGAGTAGGATTTCCTAGTCTATACCCTTGTGCTAATCCCAATTTGGAAAGATAATGTATGATCCTTAATCGAGAGTTTTCTCGGGCTCCGGCCCGGGATGTAATTAACCACGGGGGCTTGCGCCCGTGGGAAACTTGGCCCCGCAATCTACTTTACCCCATTCGATCTCTCGGATCGGGTGGGGGAAACCCGTGACTAGGTCGTGTATATTGCTACCCATCGGGGTGTGCTGGCGACAGCGTCTATCCCCAATGGTTAGCCGTATGCGCGATCCAATCTGCCCTCCCATCGACCCGTTCGTGTCGAGCGTAGAGGCCTACGATCGTTTTGTCCTACGGGATAGTGCGGCCGTACCCTTTGCATTCGAACCCCCGCGAGCGGTGCTCCTTCGGAGGTCCACAGGTTTCTGGCGACCACGGTGGGACCAGTTTCTCTCTCCATCTTTGGATTATATATTATCTTTTCTTGTGTGTACTCCGGGATTGGTACTCCTTAGATTAGGTCCGTCCCACTCTTAGTTAGGGTCTCTCCTTAGTTAGGGTTCCTTTCCCTTAGCTAGGGTTTTCTTCCCTACTCTACTTCTTTCCAGCCTAGCAGGCTATTCCATATCTTATCCGTTCCCTATTAAATCTATATCCGTTCCTATCTAATCTTTATCAGATTCTTCACTTTTTCTTGATTTTTGATTCTAACCAATCCTTTTCATTTTCTTTGCTTGGCAGCAGTGCCATGGCCCGTTCAGCTCCTTCCGTTACCTTTGCTTTTGGTTCGGACGCGCGGGTGACTCTCCCTGAGTCCCTGCTCGCTAGTCTGCCAGTGGGAGGAATCACTTTTGGTTCCTTCACTAACTCGGCCTTCGTCACTCTTGGCGGGCCGACCCCGGCGGAGGCTGCTGCATTCTCTTCTCCTCAGAGGAGAGGACGCGCAGCCATGCGCCCGTTTGGACGTCCTGCTGCTCGGCGCCCAGTCCGAGCACCACGTCCTGTTCCTGTTCCTGAGCAGCCAGTGCGCCCTGTGGCTAGGCGACCAGTGCCTAGGCCACTTGCTGTTCCAGCGGTCAGGCGTCCAGTGCCTGTCGCTCCTGCTGCACAGGTTGCCCCGGCCCCTCAGCGCCGGCAGCCTGTTGTAGTCCCCCCCGTTCGTCCAGCGGTCCGGCGTCCAGTGCCTGCCGCTCCTGCAGCACAGGTTGCTCCGGCCCCTCAGCGCCGGCAGCCTGCTACTACTGTTGCTCCCGTTGTTCCAGCGGAAGTACCTCGTGTTCGGGTTCCCCCTCCCACTCCCACTAGGAAGAGGGGTGCCCAGACCGAGGTGCCTTCGCCTTCCACTGGTCGGGTTTCTGTTTTCGCCCGACTTTCTCACCCCGAGGTTGTTGGGCAGACCCCGACACTTCCCGTTGTTCCTGTTCCCGGTCCTGATGTTCCTTCCTCTTCCACCTCCGGCCTTGGGAGAAGAGCCAGGAGGAATAGGAACAGGAGACTTTGTTTAGCTGCGTCAGAGGCAGAGAGGCAGCAGATGGCTGATGCCATAGCTCATCAGGAGCTAGTTGAGAGGACAGTGGCTCCCAGGCAGCGGAGGCCACGACGAGTTACAGTTGTGCCAGTTCCAGAGGTTGTAGTGGCTCCCGAGATAGAGGCAGTTCAGGGAGGACGCTTTTCCCCGTTGACACATAGTGGGGACGAGGAGGACGTTGCCCGCATTACGGCGGCTCCTCCTGTTACCACTACCCTACCCCGTGCTAGGATCCCTAGGGACGCTGCTGTTCGAGCCCTCACCCAGAGGATTCGAAACATCGTCCGCCTAGCAGGTGGTAGGGGTCCTGTCGATCGGCAGAAGATACTCCGTCAGATTTCTCGGGCCACCTTTCAGTTGCGAGGACAGACTGCCAGGAGACTTTACAGTTGGCAGAGGGGACAGACAGTTCAGCAGCCTGCAGACACAGTTCCAGTAGTCAGACCCCCGTCGGTTACTCCTGCTGCAGGACGACGCCCACGTCGTCGAGGACGGAGACAGCAGCGGAGGCCTGCCCAGCCTCAGGTCAGTTCAGAGGTTGCAGTCCCAGAGCAGCCAGTTGCCCGTGCAGCACCCCCACCGTAGGAGGTGGGTTTGGAGGCGTCGGCAGGCGGACACCCCTGTCGACCCAGTTGAGCCAGTAGAGACAGCACCACCGTCAGATACAGAGCAGTTTGACGATGTAGATGATTTGATGGATATAGCAGTTACTTCCGAGGCAGAGGCAGTCCCGATGATGTGCGATGAGGAGGTGGCACCTACTCCAGAGGGATCCCCAGAGAGAGTTGAGACAGAGTCAGTCCGTAGCCCTCACAGGATTGGTTCCCCCTATGAGTCCGTACATAGCAGCCCTCCAACAACATTTCTTGGAAAACGATGACACACTGACAGATGAGTTGGAGGAGGAGGTACCAGTTCACCGGGTATGTGTGGTTACCCGACGAGGTCACTCGGATGAGAGAGAGCCCGAGGACCAGGACGAGCAGGGAGACCCCGAGGTGGGTGGATCTCCCAGGTCAGTTGACACGGATTCTACCGTTCTACACTTGCAGACACAGATGGCAGAGATGGCCAGAGCCATGGCAGCCATGACAGCACAGTTGACAGCCCTGGGGGCGATGCCTCAGGTGACAGGTGTAGCAGCTACTAGTACCTCCAGAGAGCAGCCAGTAGTACCACCCGCTACAGTAGACCCCGTGGGAGTGGACAGGGTCCAGAGAGTAGTCCCAGCACCACCCACGGTACTTCCTTACACTACTTCAGTTTAGAGTCAGCCAGCTCAGATGTCAGCAGGTCAGATCCAGAATTTGATTGCCCAGAAGGTCGAGCAGGCGATTTCCTCCAGGAAGACTGGAGAGCCAGTCAGCAGGGGGCGTCCTTACCCAGTAGAGTACGAGCAGGAGCCTTACCCCCCTGGTTTTATCCCTCCTAGGTTCAGAGTTTTTGACGGGTTTGGGAACCCGAGGCAGCATGTGGCTCAGTACCGAGCCATATGTTGCAATATAGAAGGGAGTGATCCACTGATGTTGAGGTTGTTCGTCAGCAGCTTGGCGGGGGTGGCGTTTGCTTGGTACGCCGACCTCCCCAACGACTCAGTCAGGACCTTTGCAGAGTTGGAGCAGCTGTTTGTGCAGAGGTTTGTTAGCACAGAGCACAGAGTTACAGTAGGAGAGCTAGTGGTGACCAGGCAGCGTCCCAGAGAGAGTCTCACAGATTACATAGTCAGGTGGAGGAATCTCAGTTTGCAGTGCGAGCCACAGTTACAGGAACAGCATGCAGTTGAGATCTTGTTGAAGAACATAGATGGCCCGATAGCACCATACCTGAAGGGTTTCACCATTAGAACCTTTCAGAAGCTCCTCACCAAGGTGACCAGCCTACAGGACAGCATACCCGCTGCAGTCCCTCCTAAGGTTGAGAGTCAGCCCTTCGCGCAGACCTCAGCGGCAGGAGTTTTCAGGGGCACCTCCACCTAGGAGAGGAGAGGTTTACAGTACTCAGGGACCATCAGATAAGGGCAAGAAGCCCTTAGTCACTTCAGTACCCCAGCAGTCACGACCAGCTAGTCAGCCACACTCAGCCAGCAGGTCTTACTCAGTTGACCAGCCAGGGGGACAGCCCAGGACCTCCCGTAGGACTCCAGAGAGTCAGCAGTACCTGCAGGAGAAGCTTAGGAAGGAATATCCCTTTAAGAGGGAGAGTGTGAAGAAAATTTTTAGATTCCTTACTAAGAATAACCTGTTGGTATTCCCTGAGAGCAGTAGAGCAGAGGAGGAGGGTCAGACTGAGCACCCCCTTTACTGTCCTTACCACAGACATGTCGGACATGTGTTGGAAGACTGCTATGTCTTCAAGGACAGAGTAGAGAGACTGATGATCACAGGACAGATACGCCTTCAGGACAGTGATCTAGTGCAGCCCAAGGGGAAGACCCCTCAGACAGTTCAGCTAGTCTCCAGCCCCAGTGATTGTCAGAGTGATGTTCAGGGCACTACTAGCAGTTTACCCACGGGTTTTGAGGATGATTGGCAGATCTCACTTTCCAGGAAGACTAGGAGGATGATAGACAGAGCAGTTCAGAGCTCAGAGGCAGTTGAGAGTAGGCCACCTCAGGCCAAGTCGACAGTTGCCACTGCAGTTACCACTCCAGCACTTTCTTCCTCCTCTTCTCCTTCTGTTGTAGTGCTAGATAAGCACATTTCCTCTTCTACTTTTTCTTCTTCTGGATGTAATAAGAAAATGTATGAAAAAGAAAAGTATGTTGTAACTGCAGAGGGGAAGACAGGGTTCCTTCCAGCACTTACGCTGAAGGACTTTGTTCTCCCTTCATTTGATGAGGAAATAAAAATAGAAGACGATTCTGAGTACTTTTGGTCTTCTGCACCTTTTACTTACGTTTCTACTGTTACTCCTAGTTCTTCTTCTTCCAGCACTCGCTCTTCCTCAGTACTACATGTTTCTTATAATATGGATGATTCTAATGATGAGTTTGAGTCTGATGAAGAATCTATTTTTACAATTCCAGAGGGTGGATGTTACATGGATTCAGATGATGAGCCCGAGGACCCACTCCCAGTACTTGCCTTAGAACCAACACCTACCACCACCCCTGAACCAAAGGAATCTCCTGTTGAGGATGACTCAATACAGGAAGTTCATTTGCGTTCAGGGAAAGTTCTTCCACCCAGGTTGGCTAAAAATACAAAAGATAAGAATATCATTACCCAGCAGGATGATCCTATCCCTTCCTCCCAGGAGCAGCCTAAGGAAAAAGGGAAAGGCCCTCAGCTGGAAGTTGATTACAATGTGGTTGCACATCTAAGGAAAATTCCTTCTCTTCTTAGTGTCTATGATGCTTTGATGTTGTCACCTGACTTGAGAGAGACACTGGTAAAAGCCTTGCTTGAACCAGAAACCTATCAAGCATTCTTTACTTCTGACCCTGATGATGGGGCATGGCATTTATACAACACGCCATGCATTACTTTCTCTAGTCGTGACCTTTTGTTAGGGACCACTGAGCACAATCGTCCCTTGTATGTCATTGCTGAAGTCAATGGTTTTGAGGTGAACAGGGTCCTCATTGACCAAGGGGCTTCAGTGAATATTTTGACATATGAAACTTTGAATAACTTCTCCCTGGGTCATTTGAAGCTTACTTCTGATAAGATTATGCTGAAAGGCTTCAATGACCAAGGCCAGCGAGCTTTAGGGTCTATCACCCTGCCGCTGAAGTTTGGAAGTTTTCTAACAGAGGCAAAGTTTCATGTGATTGAGGCTGATACTTCATACAGGGCTCTCTTAGGAGAACAATTATTACGTCCTTTGACCGAATGGTTTTATAGGTTCGGCCACCAATAAATTCACGCCACGTAGCAGCCCGACAACCCGACCCAAACCCGCGGGTTTTGGATATTTGACGTTTATTTTTCGCTTAAATGGGCGGGAAAACTTTAAAAGACGCGGGTATATAAACTCCTGGCCGATTATCTTCACTGTACACAGAACGTTATACAGTGTTTAGGGTTATCGAAACTTTCGAATAGCTTTGCACGAGATGGATTCGAAGGAACCAACTCTGGGAACTCCTACTTTGGAAGAGTTAGACGATTTCGACGAAACATTTAGCACTTATACTCTGGATGATGATTTTTTCTATTTTTTACAAAGTAAGTTGTCCTCCATCGTCGTCTTGTCATCTCATTTTTGGTTGTCTCTATCCTTTAGATTACTCGGTTTCTGGTCGTTAGTTAAATGTAACTTCATTTTTTATAAGTTGGTACTGCTCGATATTTGTTTATATTGCTTCCATTTATTTTTTAGAGCTGTGAAGAAGAAAATACCGAGTTTTATGAAAACTCGGTATTACTCGGTATTTCTTGAAATTTTTAATTGCTTGTATTACTTGAAATTTTTTATTGTACAGATATTATACTTATGTAGTACTTGTACCGAGATTTTTGATACCTCGTAATATCTCGGTATTCGTTCTTAAAACTCGGTATTGATAACTTTTCGTTAGATTTACGTTAATTATGACTTATATACCATTATAATTTAAATACCATATGTTAATACCGAGTTATTGATAACTCGGTATTGAACTTGTACCGAGATTTTCATGTCTTTATTACGGTTTTTTTTCCGTTGTTTTAATGAATATTGTAATTTATTTTAATAGGGGGTTTACAAATCTGAGAAGGAAGCATATCTTAAATATTGCGAATATGCACATAAGCATGGCTTCAGTGTTCGGAAAGAACATCTTTCTTACTGGCCTGGTACCAGGAAGTTGAAAACAAAGGTTTTTGTATGTTCAAAATCTGGATTCAAGAAGGAAACAGAAAATGTACAGAAGGTTAAATTTAGAAAATCAACTACAAGAACTGGATGTCCTGCTATGGTGAGATTTTATGTTAGTGAAGAAGGGATATGGACGGCGAAAAATTCAGTCGAAACACACAACCATGAATTGGCTAAACCGGATGATCAACATTTGTTGAGATCATCTAGGCACATCACTGAAGAGAATGCCACTGTTCTGAAATCAATGGCAGACGCAGGAATAAGAACAGTAAATGCATTTTCCTATCTATCTGAGGAGGTTGGAGGAGTAGAAAATCTGGGTTTTACCAAGAGAGATGCATACAATTATATTCAAAAGGAGAGAAGAGCAAAAATTGAGAATGGGGATAGCAATTCGCTAATCAAATTGTTCAAAAACCGGGCAGCTGAAGACAATCTATTTGCATGGGATGTGCAAACTGATGAGAAAGACAGGTTGGTAAACTTTTTTTGGGTAGATGGTTTGGGGAGAGTGGATTATGACTGCTTTGGGGATGTAATAATTTTTGATACAAGCTACCGTCTGAACAAATATAATTTAGTATGTGCCCCTATTATTGGAGTCAATAATCATTGGCAAAACATTATATTAGGGATGGCCTTTCTATCTGATGAAACAATTGACTCATTCTGTTGGTTATTTCAAATCTTTTTAAGAATTATGGATAATAAACATCCAATTACTATATTCACTGATCAGGATCAAGCAATGGCTAGGGCGATAGAGCTTTTATTCCCTAATACAAGACATCGGTTGTGCCAATGGCATATACACAAAAAGGCTCCGTCGAAAGTTTGGTGTTTTAATAGTAACAACAAAGTTAAAGGCCTGTTTTATAGTTGCTTCAACAACTGTGATTCAGCCGCGGAATTTGATAGTTTGTGGAATGAGATGATTAGCGAAGGAGACTTACACAACCATCGTTGGTTAAATGATCTGTACAAAATAAGGGATAGGTGGTCTACAGCTTTCAACAAAGATTGCTTTAACCTTGGATTATTGTCTACACAACGTAGTGAGTCCACAAATTTTGTTTGCCATGGTATTTCAAAGGCTATAAGTTCTCTAACCGAATGTTTCCTTGGATTGGAGAAACTTATAAACAGTTGGCGTCGGAATGAACGAGATGAAATTTTTAAATGTTCTCAAACTACAATACAACCATACATGAAAAGAAGTCCGATACTAAACCAAGCAGCCAAATTTTATTCAAGAAAGTTATTTTCATTTTTTGAAGAGGAGTTTTTGAATGGTTTAGGTGGACTACGCATTGATCACTCTTCACCAGACTCATCAACATTTTTGGTGAAAAACATAGACCAGACTTTTGATTCACACAAGTGGACGGTTTTGTTTAGTTCAGCTGAAGGAACTATAAAGTGCAGCTGCGGAAAGTTCGAGATGATGGGAATCCTGTGTTCTCATTGCATGAGAGTGATGAGTCAGTTGGATGTTAGTAATATACCTCAGAAATATTTAATTCCAAGATGGTCAGCAACTGCTAGGAATGATCTTTATAGTGGATTAAATGTTAAGCTTACAATACCGAGTTTGTGCACGTTAAAAAACAAGGTTCCCGAAACATGATTTTTAGAAATTATGTTTGCCGATTTGCTTATCAAATTAGCAGTGAAGCTCAAGGTAATGAGGATGCAGAACAGTGTATGATAGATGGTATGAGTGCATTGGCATTAAATGTTCAAAACATTTTGGAAGGAAAAAGAAATATATATCTATCACTGAAGGGCTCCACAAAACAATTAGAGATCCTGCAAAGCGTCGGCCTAAGGGAGTTTCAAATGCTAGATTAAAGGATCATTGGGAGAAGAGGAAGGCCAAAAAAGTGAAACAAACCGTGCATAATCCTAATCCAACAATTTATTTTACACCTGCAGAATCAGGAAGTCAGTCATCCTTTATGTAAGTTTGATCAAGCTGTCAGAATAACAAGATATTACTCGATACTAGCATATCATACTCGGTATTAGTGGAAGTTATAGTCACATCAAAATAAACAAAACACAAAAAATATCATATACAAAAAAGAATTAATTTAGTTTATCGTACTACAAAAAATGGCATAAGCAAATTCAGCCCTAAATAAAGCCATATTACTTTGCCAGTTCGTATGGATGTCCCAATCAGTTTCATTTTTTTGTATAACTTGTTCCATATATTTACAGACAAACATTCCACAGTCGACACTGTTTTCTTGCGTTGGCAAATTTGGGATAGTTTCGATCGGCCATGTTCTTATATCATCCTCAAAAGCATCTTGTGCATCTTGGTATAAATGAGATATCTGGAATGATTATAAAATTATTACAATTAACTTCAATAAAAAATATAGAACCAAAGATATATCTAAAAATATACCACTTCTAGAGTAATGGACTTGTGCGTTGCTTTGGGTAATGAATCCATGAAATCCCATCTTTTGTTCTTCATGTTTGCAACTAGTAACGTCCAATGTCTTTCATGTATGATGGGAATAAACATTATGTTCGCATTCTTAACAGCATCTTTGGTGATATGATCCACAAATGATGTTGTTTTCTCCTCTTTATTTCGAACATAATAACCCTGGAAAAGAAGCCATTCAGTCAATTAATGACAAACATTTAATGATCTTCACTGTACCTTGACTATAAAGGATTACTAACCCAATGAAACGCCGAAACATATAGAAAAGGTTGATTCAGTCCTGGAACCATTTTGTTTTTCTCAGATAAAAGATATGCAAAAGTGTCCATATGGTTGGTGTCAAGCTCTTCGCATAGCAACAATTCGTCCATTTGACTTCTAAAAATAATAGCATTTCCAATTGCGAAAATGGTATCCTCCCTGTATAATTTATCGTTAGTAATACCGAGTTATACAGAGTAGTACCGAGTTTTTTATATCTCGGTATTAAACAGTTTTGTGAATAACATTATGTACTTTTCATTCAAATGTGGAACAAATAGCTAAAGAAGGTAAAATACCGAGTTATACCGAGTTTTTTAGAGCTTCGTATTAAACAATTTTGTGAATAAAATTAAGCACTTGACAGTCATATATGGAAAATATAGGTTAAAAGGTAAAATACCGAGTTGTACCGAGTTTTTTATAACTCGGTATTATACAATTTTGTGAATAAAATTAAGAAATTCACATTCATATATCGAAAAAATAGCTAAAAAAAGTGAAATACCGAGTTGTACCGAGTTTTTATTTCTCGGTATAACTCGGTATTTAACAATTGAAAAACGTACTTTTTTGTGTACTTCTTTAGAAAGGCATCAATTGTATTCCTCTTCTCTTCAGTTAGTAATAATCTTCCTGGGTAGTCCAAAAATTCCTTGGCCGCACGCTCTACATATTTGGAATCCTCAACATCAAAAATTGCAGTTTTTGGTTTTTCAACTGGTGCAGCAGAAGGAACAAATTTCGTTGTTTCATCCTGAAGCGCAGAAGCTTTTTTACTCTCAGTTACTTTTTCTTTCAGTTTTGTTGCAGCACGCGTGACTGGTTTTCTTGTAGTAACTGAGGTTTCCTTTTTACTAAGTATTTCAGCTTCTTTATTAACCGTTTGTAATTGAGTTTTCTTCTTCTTCCTATCACCAATTGTGAATGGAGTTTTTACTCTTTTCCTTTTCCGGTCGTTCCTCCCATGTACTCTTCTGGCTATTCCTCCAATTCCTGATGAAGGTATAGTAAATTCCTCATCTTCGGATGTTTCCTTCTTACCAACTATTTCATCAACAATTTTTTCTACAGTTTGAGAAACTTCATCAAATTTGTTTGTAGATTCCGTTCTTGAACTTGAATGCACTGGAGAACCGATTTTCTCAGAAGTGAAATATTGTGGAAAATGATCACTTAATATCCTATATATTCCACAAAATTTTTCATTGTGATCAGATTTTAACTGAAATACTTCATTGTCCAATGCTTCCACCCGTTTTTGCAGCAGATGTTTCTCCATTTCGAGTGATGAAATTTTTTTAACCATATATTCATGCTGTGAAATCAACTTATATATGGATTGATTAATAAGCCTCAAATTTGTTTCATCAGGTACACCGCGTTGCGCATCGCTTTCTTCTCTAAATTCTGTTCGTAATGGAGAATCAAAGGGACTTCGACCATCAGTGGGACTAACAATAGGAACTGTAGGATCACTCTTCAAAGGCTGTTCATTTGGACATTCTGTTTCTGCTGGAGTTTGAATAGGAGAAACAGTTGGGCTTGGACTTTTTGGAGATGAAGATGCTTCTAAAGTTGGACTTGTCTTGCTGCTAGGCATATGTACACTACTCAGGGGTGTTATATCCAAAACATTTGCTGGATTAATAGTCTCAATTAAGGTTTTCTCAGTATCTGTTATGTCTTGTAAATCTGTCAAGATCTGGAGCAAATCTTTTATAAATATTCAAAATTTATAAGTACAAAATAAAGTTAAATGAATGCATATGAGAATTATACCTCAGAATCCTGAAGACTTCTTATTAAATTATCAACATCTTTAATTCTATAATTAAATTTTGCATCCCAACGAAGCAGACGGGGGCGAGCCAAGTTATCCACTACTGGGTGGATCTTTGTATGCTCAAAAAACCATATCTAAAACAAAAAATAAAACAAAATGAATGTGTATAAAATATATTAAAACAGTGAAATGAACAAAAAAATATAATATTGGTTAGAATTACTCACAATTATTATCATAACAAATCCATTAACATAACCCAATGATTGACCTTTTGATTGTTTTTTTGCTATTGTATTAAATTCAGTAACCAGAAAATCCCGAATGGATAGGGGCCAATTGTATGATCTGAACTGCCCAACCTTTTTGGCAATGTCCAATATAGTTGATTGCACTCTGAAGTTGGCCATTGGAAAGAAAATATTGGACAATAGGTAAACAATAAATTGTTCCCTAACAATCTCGATAGGCGTTGAGGATTTCAATTTCAGAATTTCATGCCTTATGTCATTTGCTGTTCTACCAACAATTGTACTAGACCCAGGTTCAAATTTATTACCTCTGTTCGGTAAGCCAATAATCAACGCTATTTCTTCAGAAGTGAAAGTTAGACTTCGGCTATTAATAACAAAACTTTCTGATTCGGTATCCCACGTTGACAATAACATATAAACCATTGGAACATTTTGTGGGAACCGAGGTAGTAAAAGAAACTGGTTAATTTGTAGCTCAGATAAGCTAGTAACAAACTGATCCCCAAATTTCTCAACCAATTCATCACAAACTTCCCTAAATCCTGATGTCCGACATCTGAAATGAATTTTGGGGGTATATCCCTGCATAATAAAACCGTAAGAAATTATGAAAAAACCGATTTTTGACAAGAAATACCGAGTTCCGAGTACCGAGTACCGAGTACCGAGTACCGAGTACCGAGTACCGAGTACCGAGTACCGAGTACAGAGTACCGAGTACAGAGTACCGAGTATAGAGTACCGAGTACCGAGAAACACGGTAAAACAAACCCTGACGCAAAAATACACGTCGTTTAGGATTCTGTTCGATTTACTGTGGAAAACCAAACATCACTACGAATGTGTACCGAGTTTCAACCTGTAACGACGATTACCGAGTTTTAATGATCAAATACCGATAAAATCGAAGATAACCTAATACCGAATACCGATTAGTACCGAGTTTTAGAATGTGTACCGAGTTTTAGAATGTGTACCGAGTTTTGGGAATTAACCCAGTTATGATTACCATAAACCCTAAAAGTCGGTAATTTTAGAGTAGTAGTAACGAGAAAAAAACAAAATTTTTTCGGTCAAATCGTTTCGAACCTCAGGCATTATATCAGCGATGGTTTTCGAATGGAGAATACGAAGATGTACGACTTGAAATGCTTCAAAACTACGACGGAAATGCTAGAGAACTCCGAAGGATTTGCTGGAAATCTGAAACAACGAAGTAAACAGTAACGACGACAGGGATTCGAAAGTCCGTAATAAAGTGTAGCGTCGCACTTCGAAATGTTTCCGTTTTTTTTGCCATTTAAATTTTAACACGTGCGAAAACCCAAAACACAGCGGGTCGGGTCGGCGACTTTTCTTCATGCTACGTGGCGTTATAACATTGGTGGCCGAACGTAGAAGAGCGTACGTTCACCGGACTAAATAATTGTTCCTCTTAGGAAGGCCTTGGATCCATGAGTATGGAATGGTGCCCTCTACCTTGCACCAATGTATGAAGTTCCTGAGGAATGATGTCGAGTATACCATTCCTGGAGATACCCAGCCCTTTTCCGTGCATGAGATTTCTATCTACGATGATGCCGAGTACTATGTACCTCGAAGGATTCGTAGAGCTCCACCAGCTCAGTCACCAGTGATGCCTGATACTGCCGTACAGGGTCCTGCGCAGTCATCTGCACAGGGTCCTGTACAGTCACCAGTACATGGTCCATCACAGGTTAGTATTGAGCCAGGTGTTTCCACTGCCCATTCTGATGAAGATCCCTCTCAGTTTGCAGTGAGGCACGATGGTCCCCCTAGTAGAGGTAGGGGAGGACGAGGTAGGGGTAGAGGTAGAGTGTCGATTCGCGAGCCGCGGAACCACGACACTCGGACTCCCCCTCCTCCACACCTTTACACTTCTTCTTTGACTGTAGAGTCCGACTCTTCCGACGATGAAATGATCGATATCCTTCAGCGTCCAGTCACTTCACCACTCCCACATCCCGTCGGCTATGATTCACGGCCTACCTTTCAAAGCCACTTGATACCAGAGGGTGGATTGGTTATTGATATTAGCTCAGACGAGGAAGAAGACTTCCGACGTCAGACTACTACCAGACAACCTTCCCCACATCAGGTACGCGGGATAGGAGTTGGGGATTCCAGTCGAAGAACTTTTAACACCCCTATGGTTGATGATGACATCCCAGTGTGGGGTAGTCATAATCCCATACCTCACTTGTACGAGACTTTTTCACCGGCGCGATCTGCGGAGCGCCCTTCTGTACCCCGTAGTATAGGTGCCCCATTGGGTCCTGTGAGACAAGATCTAGAGGAGACCGCTATGGATATAGAGGTCAGGAGTGCCCCTCGCTACTTTTCACCTACTGTAGAGAGCTTTGTTGAGCGGGGTCTAGTCCGTTCCACTTGGCCCGATGAACAAGCTCTACGGCAGGCCAGAGTCTGGCGAACTGATTTCCCCCAAGGTCTAGGAGGCATAGGTTATATGGGATCAAATCAGTCTAGTAAGGCCAGCATTCGTGCCATTTCCCACGCTTATCCGGTTGTTTCTCTTGCCGACGAAGAAGACCCGGATGGTGAGGAAGATGATATACTTGATGCTCCACAAGAGTTCGAAGATGGCGTCACTTCTGCCATAGATGAACTGTGTGAGATAAACTTAGGCACTGAGTCAGATCCTAGGCCTATTTTTCATAGTGCCCTACTGTCTGATTCAGAGGCTCAAGAATATATCAAGTTATTGTCAGAATTTAGAGACTGCTTTGCCTGGAACTACACTGAGATGCCTGGTCTAAATCCAGAGGTAGCAGTCCATAAATTAGCCATTAAGCCTGATGCAGTCCCTGTTAAACAAGCATCTCGTAGGATGAGATTGGAAATTGAACAACAGGTGATCGCTGAAACCAAGAAGCTGATAGAAGCTGGTTTCATTAGGGAAGAGAAGTACCCCACTTGGCTTGCCAATGTTGTTCCAGTCCGGAAGAAGAGCGGGCAAATTCGTGTCTGTATCGACTTTCGTGATCTAAATAAGGCATGTCCAAAGGATGATTTTCCTCTTCCCATTCCTGAGCTTATGGTGGATATAGCATCGTCACATAGCATCTTCTCATTCATGGATGGTTCATCTGGTTACAATCAGATAAAGATGGACCCTGAGGATGAGAAATTCACTGCATTTCGTACACCTATAGGTGTCTTTTGTTACAAGGTGATGCCCTTCGGTCTCAAGAACGCTGGGGCCACCTATCAACGTGCCATGACTGTCATCTTCGATGAGATGATACATGAGCAGGTTGAATGCTATGTGGATGATTTGGTCGTCAAAAAGCAAGGTCCGCGAAGATCACCTCAGAGATCTGCGAATCGTTTTTGAACGCCTGCGCAAGTTTGATTTAAAGATGAATCCTTTAAAATGCGCATTTGGAGTTAGTGCAGGAAAGTTCTTAGGGTTTATAGTTCATTACCGTGGCATTGAGATAGATCCCTCTATGATCAAGGCCATAGTAGACTTAAAAACCCCCTAAGAGTCTTACCCAGTTGAGGTCATTTTCAGGGAAGACTTGCTTTCTTGCGGAGATTTATCTCCAACCTTTCTGGAAGGTGTCATCCCTTCTCTGCACTAGTGAAGAAGGATGCCCGATTCCGTTGGGATGAGCGTTGTCAGGAGGCCTTTGAGAGTATAAAGCGCTACCTGATGAACCCCCCTGTTTTAGCTGCACCGATCCCAGGCAGACCGTTGATTCTCTACACTACGGCCCTGGATGAGTCTTTAGGTGCATTGTTGGCTCAAGAGAATGAGGAAGGCAAGGAGAATGCCTTGTACTACCTTAGTAGACGATTGATTCCTGCAGAGCTTAAGTACCCAGCGATGGAAAAGCAATGTTTAGCTTTGATCTTCGCGGTACAGAAGCTTAGGCATTATATGCTATCACATAAGATTAATTTGATCTCTCGAGTCAACCCATTGCAGTACTTGATGACCCGTCCGACCCTTTCAGGTCGTCTAGCACGGTGGTCAATGATATTACTGCAATTTGATATTACCTTTGTCCCCCAGCGGGCCGTCAAAGGACAGGCTCTAGCTGACTTTTGGCTGATCACCCGATTCCTGCTGATTCCCCACTTAATGATGATCTACCTGATGAATCAATTATGAGTGTGGATGAACAGGAGTCCCCTACTTGGGAGTTTTTCTTTGACGGTGCGTCATCCGTTAAAACCTTAAGTCCAAATAAAACTCCTACAGTTAGGGTAGGATTAGGCCTGATTTTTGTGTCCCCTGATGGTCACACTCTACGGTACTCCTATAGTTTATCAGAACCTCGTACCAATAATGAAGCTGAGTACGAAGCTCTGATTTTGGGATTAGAGTTGGCCATTCAGATGAGTCTTACGCGGGTGAAGATCTTTGGAGACTCCCAACTGATAATCAATCAAGTAGCTGGAGTCTACAAAGTACTTAAGCCTGAGCTCATTCCATATCACAATAAAGCAATGGAGCTCCTGTGCTTAATACCTGAAGTAACTTTGGCCAAAATACCTAGATCTGAAAATGGAAAAGCAGATGCATTGGCCAAGTTAGCAAAGGAGTTAGCTGACCCTACTGGAAACCCAGTTTCTATTTCTGTCCAGTATCGTCAAGCTCTGTGCCCCGCAGACTTGTCCTCCCCTGATCAGACCCTCACAGTCCTTGCTGTTGATGAGGAGTCAGACTGGAGAGAACCCTTCATAGAATATTTAAAGCATGGTAGGCTCCCAGATGATAGGTCTCTCGCTGCTCAAATTAGAAAGAGAGCTCTATCATTCGCCTATGTAAATGAAACTTTGTATCGACGCTCTTTTGACCAGATGTGGTTAAGATGCCTCAATAAAGAAGAGGCTACTAGAGTCATGAGCGAGATGCATGAAGGGCTTTGTGATGCTCATCAGTCCGGACCTAAAATGAAAGGCAGAATTAAACGCCTTGGCTACTACTGGCCTACGATGATCCGAGATTGTATGGAGCATGCTAAAAGGTGCCACCAGTGCCAGATTCATGGCACGGTGATTCACCAACCTCCTAATCCGTTGCACCCGACTATTTCTTCCTGGCCATTTGAGGGCTGGGGCACGGATGTAGTGGGTCCCATAGACCCTCCTTCTTCTAAGAGTCATAGATTTATTTTAGCCGCCACTGATTACTTCTCTAAATGGGCAGAAGCTGTCCCACTTAAGGAAGTTAAGTCAGAAGATGTGATGCGTTTCTTCCGCGATAACGTTGTTTATCGCTTTGGTGTTCCGCGCCGTATCATTTCAGATAACGGTCCGTCCTTCAGAAGCACCAAAATTGCCAGATTTGCCCGCCGCCATAACATTAATTGGCGATATTCTTCGATTTATTATCCTAGAGCCAATGGCTTGGCAGAAGCATTTAATAAGACTCTCGTGCAACTGATAAGAAAAATCCTTGTTGCAAACAAGAGAGAATGGCATGATAGATTACCTGAAGCATTATGGGCTTATAGGACTACCTACCGTACCCCTACTCAGTCCACCCCATATGCTTTAGCCTTCGGGGTTGAAGCAGTCCTCCCACTTGAGGTCGAGCTCCCCTCACTGCGTGTGGCAGTCAGTTATAATCTATCTGAGGAAGATAACGCCCGATTGAGATTGGAAGAGCTTGATGGTTTAGAAGAGCTTCGCCTGCAAGCTCATCAGAACCTTAAGCTATACCAGGCCCGAATGGCCCGGTCACACGATCGCCTTGTTAGACCCCGTGCTTTCCTGGTAGGTGATTTAGTGCTTGTTTTGCGTAGGCCTATCATCTCGCATCGCCGGCGAGGTGGTAAATTTGAGCCTATTTGGGAAGGCCCCTTCGTCGTAGAGCAAGTTTATGAAGGTGGTGCCTACCTACTTGTTGATGCAAATGGCATTCACCCTATGCCTGTCATCAATGGGCAATACTTGAAAAAGTATTACGCCTGAGTCTAGTACTTCACAGGGGGAGCCTCCCTACCACCTGTAGATATTCCTCTGTATATGTATCTCCTAGAAGGATTCCTCTTACTTTTCAGCAGTCTGTGTGGCCACGACGATTTGTCCTCTACCACACGACGTTTGCCTTGAAGGGTATAAGGTTATCCTTAGAAGGGTTACACTAATACGCCGTAGGGATGTTTTGTACTTCTGTCTGTGCGCACCAATCATATTGGTGCTAGGGCATAGAATTCTCTTGACTTTGCTCCCCTCTGTTTGTATGGCTTAGTCCCCAGTTTCACCTGCCGCCCCAGGTGTGGTCTGGGATATCAAAACTAGTAGTTCGAGTCTAGTTTTTGAAGAGGTGATACTGGGGTCCACACACCACCCCATGACAGTCAGGTATGGTGATGGAGATCCACTATCTCTAGTTGAGTTTCTTTTTCCTATCAGTCATGATCTGATAGATGTAGCCCCTAGTCCATTCATATGAGTTGAATGTGATCAAGGATGTTAGAGTCAATGGTTTAGACTCTTTTGAGATAGGATACCGGGTCCACACCATTCCATGTTAGTCAAATATGGTAGTGTTGATCCTCTATCCTGATGATAGTTTCAGTTGTACATCAATTTCTACATGATTGTGCTCCCCAGTTCATTCACATGAAATGAATGTGGTCTGGGTTATCAAAACCATCCGCTACCTCTAATTAAAAAAAAAAAAAAAAAAAAAAAAAAAAAAACATATGTATATACATACATGTGATAAAAAGAGGGAAGCTCTCGATAGGGCAAAACCCGGTTGCCCTTGTCACAGGAGGAACCCGGTAAAACTCTCTATGAGCTCAAATTCCCCAAAATTTTTCTTTCCCCTCCCTTGAGAGTACTTTGACGATCTCTTCAGGGTTGAGTCCCCACTTAGTTGGTCGATGAACTTATATGATTTTAAATGCATTTCTTCTTTAGTGATGTAGTGCCTTGTGTTTTAAGGTGTAACCATCACTACTTTTTGGGCTTGAGTCTTTCTAAGAAGAGATCGCCCCCGGCTGCTCTCTTTTGGCAGTCTACCCCCCATTCATGAATTGCTCTGAGCTGCCAGAGTAGTCCTATGAATGTGGCAGTGTTACCTCCACTTCGCACAGGGTCCTACCTAATTAGGGTAGGTGTTACCACTGTGGTCTTATGATAATCATAGATCTTACTCATGATTATCAGATTAGGTGTCAGGAGTGCTCCCTTGCCACCTCAGAGTTGTGCTGTGATGTAGTACATCTATTCTCAGGTGTTAGCATTACAGTTCCAGGAGCCCCGGTTTTCCATCGGAAGACCGACTCCTTGGTTTCTTTCACCAGCTTATTTTAGTATTCGTTCCCTACTCTTAGCTGCTAGAGTAGCCCTATGGATGTTGTGTTGTTGCTTTTTCTCCCCACAGGGTCCTGCCCGATCAGGGTAGGTGTTACCACTGTGATCCTTCTGATGATACTTCATTTCTATACATGATTACCGTACTCAGGTGGTAGGTGTGTCCCCTTCACTACCTAGAGCTATTTTTCTCCTTGTGGTGTAGTATACCTCGCCCAGGATACTAACATCACCACTTTGAGAACTTGGATCTTTTAGCAGAAGATCAGTTCTTTTACTACTTTTTCGTGACCCGTGTTACCATTCATACTCTAGACTCAGTTGCCAGATCAGTCCTATGAATGTGTCGAGGTCACTTTCACTTTTCACAGGGTCCCACTAGTTTGTGTGGGTGTTACTACTGTGAGATTTTACTTACTCAGAGTTGTTATCCATGGTAGAGAGGATGATCCCTCACTACTTCGGCTCTTTTTCTTACCTGGTGATATAGGGCATCACACCTCAGATGCTACCACCATCTTTTCCTTGAGTTTTGATCCTCTAGTAGAGAGTCAGCTCCTACAGATAGTTTTACCACTTGTTTTCCCATTGAGAGCCGACTCCTAGCTGCCGGAGAGGTCCTTTGGATGTTTTGATCTTGTCTCTACCTCTTACAGGGTCCCCATCAGTTAGTATGGGTTCACTACTGTAGCCTCTTTGAGGATTGGTTTTTACCAGGCATAGTCCTGCCTTCTGTAGTTGAGGTGCCCCCTCACTACTCGAGTTCTTTTTACTCCTTTGGAATGAGAGATCGCCCCTTTACACACTTTACAGCGGGTATATCTCTTCCAGCCTTTCTGGAGGGATGTCGTTCTGATTGTCTTCTCCCCCCTTGTGTAGGGTTAGGGTTCTCTAGGAGATCCTGACAGCATTTGGATACTCATGGCCACGACGATTTGTCCTCTACCATGTGGTTTACCAGGTTGCTAGAAAGGGTTCCCTAGGTGGCTCTGCCCTCAAGATTGTCCCATTTACTTACCTCTTTTTCCCTCACATCCCTGCACAGATGCGTGTTGGGCTGATGTCGAGGTGACTTTTGACCTTCTATTCTGCTGTTTGAAATGAACAGACAGATAGTTGAGTTTACCTGGTAGAGAGGACCTGACAGAGCACCTGGCAGGTACTCCTCGCCACGCTCTTGTTTGCTCTGTCCTGATCAGGCAGGCATCAGAGCCTGACTCTTTATTCACTCAGTTGAAATGACTGGGTGGGTATTGAGCCCTTCTTCATCTGCAAGACCGCACTGGCTACAACAGATGTTTGAAGTTTTACCCCGTTGAGTGAGTCCGACAGAGTCCCCTGGGAGGCGTAATTCCTCAACGTTTCTTTTACTTCGGATGTCCTGTAAAAGACTACGCAGGCTTCCACTTCGTGGTTCATGAGCTTCTCGCTGAGGTCAGGCAGAAGTAGTGGCCACCCCAATCCACTATTCCGAAAGGAGCAGGAGGGGCGGGATCCTTTTCACCTTCTACCCGCTGTCCATATGCGGTCAGCCTGGTAGTTGGTTTCTTACCTACCGTTGAGTGAGCCCGACAGAGTCCCTGGGAGGCGTAATTCCTCAACACCCCTTTACTCGGATGTCCTGTAAAAGACTACGCAGGCTTCCACTTCGTGTGGTTCATGAGCTTCTTGCTGAGGTCAGGCAGAAGTAGTGGCCACCCCCCAATCCACTGTTCCGAAAGGAGCAGGAGGAGCGGGATCCTTTCACCCTCTACCCGCTGTCCAGATGCGGTCAGCCTGGTAGTTGGTTTTACTTTACCGTTGAGTGAGCCCGACAGAGTCCCTGGGAGGCGCAATTCCTCAACAACCCTTTACTTCGGATGTCCTGTAAAAGACTAAGCAGGCTTCCATTTCGTGGTTCATGAGCTTCTTGCTGAGGTCAGGCAGAAGTAGTGGCCACCCCAATCCACTGTTCCGAAAGGAGCAGGAGGGGCGGGATCCTTTCACCCTCTACCCGCTGTCCAGATGCGGACAGCCTGGTAGTTGGTTTTACTTTACCGTTGAGTGAGCCCGACAGAGTCCCTGGGAGGCGCAATTCCTCAACATCCCTTTACTCGGATGTCCTGTAAAAGACTACGCAGGCTTCCACTTCGTGTCTTGTTTACTTTTTTGCTGAGGTCAGGCAGAGGTATCGAGTCACCCCAATCCACTGTTCCGAAAGGATCAGGAGGGGAGGGATCCTTTTCACTTTCCACCCCGTTGTCCAGATGCGGTCAGACGGGTAGCTGGTTTTACTTGGTAGAGAGGGCCTGACAGAGCACCTGGCAGGAACTCCTCGCCTTTTTCTTTGAGTGTCCTGTTCTGATCAAACAGGCACCAGACTTCGTGGCTCCCTTTATTTGTCGCCCTGAGTGGGCCGGGCAAATACTGAGTCACCCCAACCCACTGTCCTGAAATAGGCAGGAGGAGATGGGATCTTTTCACCTTCTATCCCACTGTTTGAAATGAACAGATAGGGAGTTGGTTTACTTGGTAGAGAGGGCCTGACAGAGCACCTGGAAGGAACTCCTCGCCACCCTTTTCCCTGAGTGTCTTGTTCCGATTAGGCAGACACCAGGCGTTGTGATTCTTTTGTTTTGCTGACCCGATTTGGTCAAGCAGATACTGAGTCACCCCAGTCCACTGCTACGAGATAGGCAGGAGGAGATGGGACCCCTTCACCTTCTACTCTGCTGATTCGATATAGTCAGACAGATAGTTTGTGTGCTTTTTACACTCTACTTTTGGTTCTCTCTTTAGTGCCCTCCCCCATAGTTGTGTGCTTTTTTTACCCACTTATGAGAATTTTTCCCTTTGCTTTTCTACCTTTAGGCAGGTACAGAAGAATCTTACACTTTGATCTTTACGTCTTTGGCTCTACTAGTCACCCTTTTAGAGTTTGTGGGCCATGGAGAAGAGCCTACTACCAGTCACCCTTTGCAAGGCTGCTCTTTCTCTTTACTCTGCCCTTTCCAGGAGAAGAATTTTCTACCTTTCTTTCACCTTTTTGGTACCCTTACACTTTTGTACTCTTTACTCTCCTTTCGGTGGCTTAGTCGGTCAACGCCAACACGAGCGGTTCACCAGTTGTTCGCCACTCCTGTTGGGGGTCCGTTTGTTGACCTCGATTTTGCCCAGAACCTTGGTCAAAGGGTTGACTTGGTCAAATTGACCAAGCCAGACCCCAAGACCCTCTCCAATGGGTTCAGTGAGTTGAGTCGAGTCTGTTGGACCCTGACTCGGACCCTGGGTCAACCCAGTTGACCAAGTCAACTATGGTTGACCATTTAACCCCTTTTGGCCTCAAATCAAATTCGAATTCATCCAAACCCTTGCATGGCTCAAACCCCTCACTCCATTGACTCAATTGACTGGTTTGACCAAGTCAAACTTTGACTTGGTCAAATCTAGCCATTAATGGGTTAAATTAACCTATTTAGAGCCCATTAAGAGCCATTAAATGCATTAACTCCTCTCCTTTGGATTTGAATGGAAAACCACGGCCTAAACCGCCCCTTTTCCCTCCAAATCACTAGAGAATTCGATCAGAGCCGTTGACGATAGGGTTAGGAGGTTTAAATATCAAAAATTAGATCTTGTTTTGGACTTTTTTTTCTTGCTCTCTCTAGAGACCGTCTCAACGTTTGAAATTTCGTGTGAGAGCTTTAGAGAGACCCCTCTCCCTTTTCCTCGCCGAACCCGACCGTCCAAGGCCGCCGCCGGCGAGACCTCAGGCCACCCGAGACGATTCCCGTTCCACGACGAATCCCATCCGATCGAGGCCGTTTTGGAGCACGAGTTCAACAGGAGAGTTATTCTTTGGGAGTCAACAAATCCAACGAGACCAAAAACTTCCGAATCCACCGTGTGGATTGAGGTATATCCCTAACCCTAGTTAGAACACATAGGTTTAATTAGCGTCGTTGTTAGCATGTATTAATTCGAAATAAAACTTCCCCACTGTTGCTCTTCATGCATAGAACCTAGATCTAAAATTTCATGAGATTTGGTCCAGCCGTTTGGGAGAACGAAGCAAGAATAGCCCTAGGGTTTCGGATCGGGCGTTGCATGGCTTGCGGGATATCTGAACCGTTGATCCTGTGATCAACGGTTCGGATCGGGCGATCCGATCCGTGTGCTTGGCTCTGACGGTCGGGCTCCCATCCGACTCGATCACCACCGTCCGATTTGGACAGCGGGTGATCCAACGGCGGCTAATGCTCGCCGACGTGGATAAGTGTCCACAGGTGATTGCGGCATGATTGCCGCAATCATTGGCTGGCGGCGCAATCATTGCGCCGCCGCCAATGATTAGCCGCGGACCGCGGACGAACCCGAAGCCGCCACGTGTCGCCCCGGGACCCGCCGTCGTTTTTTTTTTTATTTAAAATTTATTTTTAATTACATTTTAAACGCAGAATCTTCCAAAATTCGCCAAAAATTCAATTTCGCTCCGTTTTTGACGTATAATATACCGAATTGCTCGGATTTTTATCCTCTTTTATTTAAAATTATTTTCATTCAAAATTAAGAATTATTTTTTAAATTAATTTAAAAACAGTAAAAAACACTTATTTTTATTATTATTTAAATCATTTTTTTTATATATATAATTATTATTATGCATTTATTTAATCATGATTACTTACTATAGCTTCTACTATTTTAAAATATCAATTTGCTTATTATCTTATTATTATCATTATTTATTATTATTATTATTATTATTATTATTATTATTATTATTATTATTATTATTATTATTATTTTTAGTATTTAAAGTCCCTTTTATCGCTTTGAATTTCTAAAAATCATAACTTTCGCGTCTTAAATCCGCTGTTGACGCACAGCGTCTTGTTTTGAACGTATTTAGATTCTGCATTTTCTGGAATTGGTTTTATTTGAAAATTTTGGGTCTGTGTGCAATTATTTTTAAAACAGTAAAATGGCAATGTTTAAAAATATTTAATTAGCGTATTTGAACTTCGAAATTACATAACTTTGTCGTCTTAAGTCCGCTGTCGACGCACAGCACCTGGTTTTGTATGTACTCTGAATTCTGCATATTTTAAAACTATTTCCAGATGAAAATTTTTTCTGTATCTCCTGTTATTTCAAAAACAGCAAAACTGCACTATCTTAAAATATTATTTTATTGTATTTGAACTTCGGAAACTCGTACCTTTGCCGTTTTAAGTCGGATTTTGACGTGTAACCCCTCATTCTTTTCAGAAGAGCGAGCTTTATGTTTTGAAACTATTTCCAGCCCCTGATTTTGGCTGTCTTGACTGTTTTCTGTTTATCCTATGATTCGGTTATTTTAATATTATTTAAGTTAACTATTAATTATTTTTAAACTAAAAATTATTTTCAAATTATTTTGAAATCTCGATTGGGATGGTCAGTGGGTCTCCCATATACCTATTTACTATAATTTGACTTATTTTTAATTATCTTAATTTCCAAAAATTTATATATATGTATTTAAGTATTTTAAAAAACTATTTTTGAAACTATTTATATATTAAATCTTTTAATTCTGGGAGACTCGCTATCGTATGAAATTTTAGACATGGATCTTATGTATGAAGAGCGATCATGGGGGATTGGGTTAGTGAATGGTTGAGTCCCAATCATTCACTAATCCTTCCTTTAGGTGTCTGTCTTTTTATTTTTCGTAGAATGCATGTATAGGACTGCACCACGAGCACTTAGCCTAGGCTCTCCTAGATTTAAGGACATGGTGTGTTTATTTCATTTTTGTACTCCCATGCATTTATTACCTGAAGGGTTAGACAAAACATCACTTTAAAACTCCTACAATGTAGTGACACCTTAAGGACAAAAATTAAGGACTCGTCTAGCGAACCTAGAAGTTTTCTAGGAGCTAAGATAGATCCCGAATTGACATGAAAACTACAACACTTAAACTTAGTGACATCTAAAACATCACTGAATTTTCTAGGAATTTTTAGGAGCTTTTAGAGCCCTTAGCTAACTAACACTAATTAACTGGTTAATTAAGGCTCCGAGACCTTCCGAAAAATACAATAAATACACTTTAGGTCAGAAAATTACCCGTAATACCTCAAACTGACCAGAATATGATCCTTGACCTTAGATAAATAGGGCTCCCTAGTTTGACTCTAGGTTGACCCCTAATTTGACCATAGGTGGAAATTACCATTTTGCCCCTAATAATTCATTAAAAATTAATAAAAATCCCAAATCTTCTCCAAATACTTGGGAACACTTTTTCTGGTCATCCCTGACCTTTGGGAGTGATTCCAATCAGTTTGGAGCTGATTTGGAGCAAAACAATAAAAAAGGCTATTTAGTAGAAAATTTAGAAAATTCTGATAAATACCCCGACTTTTAGAAATCCATAACTAATTGTCGAAAACTCCAAATTAGGTAAACTCACTTGCATTAGACTCCAATTAGGGCCTAGTATTTATTAAAAGTTTTAGGTTTCCAGAAACTGGCCCAGATTAAAAAGTTAACTTTTTGGTCAACCCTAGTCTATAGGATAGGGCCCGAAACTTAGAAAATTCATAACTTGGCCTAGAAAACTCCGATTCCAGCCTACTACCTGTCTAACCACTCGTATTAAGATCTACTATTTTTCTAAGGTATTAGGAATCCCAGATTTAGCCTTTTTCCCATAGTGACTTTTTGGACCTTTAGTCTAGTTCCTAGGAGGACCCGGGACTTTCCAAAATTGGCTAATGCAATTTGAACTTCAAATATGAATATCTCAACCCCTTAAAATTGATCAACAAACTGAGATAATTAAAATGGACCCTAATTCACTAATATTTGAATTTTAACAAAATTCCCTTTTCAGACCCCCCAACAAACCTGAACTATAGATAACTTTAACTAACTACCCTGCTTAGGACTTATCCAAACCACACTAGCCTTACACACACATAGAATTGTTTGCTAGGGCACTACTTCTAGACCTAGGTTAGGCCGCTGGGTTTTATTTTTCTGCTGTGTGCCGGAGCTTTTTCGTAGTTTTTCACTGCATGCTGTTTGAAAAATTGATTGGTATGTTTGCTTACTTTTTCTGCACTCTGGATGTGAACGCTAGACTTATTCCATAGGTTAGGAGTGCCATATATATACTGTTCTTCCGTGCAGGTGGCCATGCTCAAGCTAATAAAAGGGGGGGAGCAATATCATGATTTCATAACAATGTTTTATGCAGGTGCTTGCTCAGCTCCCCCTAAAATGAAATGAGGGCTAAAATTATTAAATCATTATAACTGCTACAGATGGAGCTGCTTAGCCCTCAAAATTAAGAGCATGGCTTGGCACAGGGTCACTGGTGTTAGCATTTTCATTTTTATATAAACTGCTTGGGATTTTTTATTAGGATAACCTTGCAGGGATTCTTAGATTTACTGCTTTCAATTAATGTAATTTGTATGTAATAATTGTTTAAGAGTTGTGTGAAAACAACCTTTGAGTCGGGATATTCTTATCCAGCTCGGATTCTAAAAGAAGAAGGCATCCCTAAGGGGAGAGTCTTCTTCCATTTGGAAGATCGAGCTGGATGGCTTTAGATATCCAAAGAGAAAAGGCAATACCCCCATACTGGGGGAATTTGTCTCTTCGTTTGGATATTCAAGCCACGACGGATCCAAGGAGTCCAAGGAGAGAGATCCAAGGAGTCCAAGAGGAAGAGTTCCAAGGAGTCCAAGGAAGAGAGACCAAGAAGTCCAAGGAGAAGATATCCAGAAGACTAGAGATTTGAAGACCCAATATCCCACTCAAAGTTGTTGGCGTCTGTCATAGGCTTAGAAATCCGGGTTGTTGGCAGTGGTGCCCGGCCACTTTACTTTTCTGCATACCCTGGGTTGTAATTAAAGGGCAGTTGGCCTATGGACATTTACTTGATTAGTTGATTTATATTGATGTGTTTACCTGATTGCGCAGTAGAAATTGCCTGCTTTTCTTAGGTTTCTTTTCTTGCATGCCGATCTTGTTTTCGCCTGGATTTTCGTTAGGCTCTTTAAGGACTACAAAATTCTTTTACTCGTAATTAATATTTAAAAATTTAGGATTTTAAATAATATAGAAATTTAACGAACCTAGGGAATTGCCGGAATCGTCCGGGGTCGCATGCATATTACTGCATCTTCTTTCCTTGCTATAAGACATCTCCCTTCCTGCGGGT